>CAKLBY020000308.1:0-388675 GCA_921007115.2 Peronospora matthiolae
GATGCTCGCAGTCAACAACAAGCTCCTACCGGGATTTGAACCCGGATCGCTGGATTCAGAGTCCAGAGTGCTAACCATTACACCATAAGAGCAGCAAAACTGACGTTGCCTGATGTCCCCATCAACTGCCAACTGCTAAATGCAAGCGTACGCATCACATCGACGCAAAATGCTGATGCTCGCAGTCAACAACAAGCTCCTACCGGGATTTGAACCCGGATCGCTGGATTCAAAGTCCAGAGTGCTAACCATTACACCATAAGAGCAGCAAAACTGACGTTGCCTGAAGGCCGCATCAAGTGCCAACTGCTGCACGCAAGCGCACGCATTACATCGACGCAAAATGCTGATGCTCGCAGTCAACAACAAGCTCCTACCGGGATTTGAACCCGGATCGCTGGATTCAGAGTCCAGAGTGCTAACCATTACACCATAAGAGCAGCAAAAGTGACGTTGCCTGATGTCCCCATCAACTGCCAACTGCTGCACGCAAGCGCACGCATCACATCGACGCAAAATGCTGATGCTCGCAGTCAACAACAAGCTCCTACCGGGATTTGAACCCGGATCGCTGGATTCAGAGTCCAGAGTGCTAACCATTACACCATAAGAACAGCAAAAGTGACGTTGCCTGATGTCCCCATCAACTGCCAACTGCTAAATGCAAGCGTACGCATCACATCGACGCAAAATGCTGATGCTCGCAGTCAACAACAAGCTCCTACCGGGATTTGAACCCGGATCGCTGGATTCAGAGTCCAGAGTGCTAACCATTACACCATAAGAGCAGCAAAAGTGACGTTGCCTGATGTCCCCATCAACTGCCAACTGCTAAATGCAAGCGTACGCATCACATCGACGCAAAATGCTGATGCTCGCAGTCAACAACAAGCTCCTACCGGGATTTGAACCCGGATCGCTGGATTCAAAGTCCAGAGTGCTAACCATTACACCATAAGAGCAGCAAAAGTGACGTTGCCTGATGTCCCCATCAACTGCCAACTGCTGCACGCAAGCGCACGCATCACATCGACGCAAAATGCTGATGCTCGCAGTCAACAACAAGCTCCTACCGGGATTTGAACCCGGATCGCTGGATTCAGAGTCCAGAGTGCTAACCATTACACCATAAGAGCAGCAAAACTGACGTTGCCTGATGTCCCCATCAACTGCCAACTGCTGCACGCAAGCGTACGCATCACATCGACGCAAAATGCTGATGCTCGCAGTCAACAACAAGCTCCTACCGGGATTTGAACCCGGATCGCTGGATTCAAAGTCCAGAGTGCTAACCATTACACCATAAGAGCAGCAAAACTGACGTTACCTGATGGCCGCATCAAGTGCCAACTGCTGCACGCAAGCGTACGCATCACATCGACGCAAAATGCTGATGCTCGCAGTCAACAAAAAGCTCCTACCGGGATTTGAACCCGGATCGCTGGATTCAGAGTCCAGAGTGCTAACCATTACACCATAAGAGCAGCAAAACTGACGTTGCCTGATGTCCCCATCAACTGCCAACTGCTACACGCAAGCGTACGCATCACATCGACGCAAAATGCTGATGCTCGCAGTCAACAACAAGCTCCTACCGGGATTTGAACCCGGATCGCTGGATTCAGAGTCCAGAGTGCTAACCATTACACCATAAGAGCAGCAAAACTGACGTTGCCTGATGTCCCCATCAACTGCCAACTGCTACACGCAAGCGTACGCATCACATCGACGCAAAATGCTGATGCTCGCAGTCAACAACAAGCTCCTACCGGGATTTGAACCCGGATCGCTGGATTCAGAGTCCAGAGTGCTAACCATTACACCATAAGAGCAGCAAAACTGACGTTACCTGATGTCCCCATCAACTGCCAACTGCTACACGCAAGCGTACGCATCACATCGACGCAAAATGCTGATGCTCGCAGTCAACAACAAGCTCCTACCGGGATTTGAACCCGGATCGCTGGATTCAAAGTCCAGAGTGCTAACCATTACACCATAAGAGCAGCAAAACTGACGTTGCCTGATGGCCGCATCAACTGCCAACTGCTACACGCAAGCGTACGCATCACATCGACGCAAAATGCTGATGCTCGCAGTCAACAACAAGCTCCTACCGGGATTTGAACCCGGATCGCTGGATTCAGAGTCCAGAGTGCTAACCATTACAACGTAAGAGCAGCAAAACTGACATGGCCTGATGTCCCCATCAACTGCCAACTGCTACACGCAAGCGCACGCATCACATCGACGCAAAATGCTGATGCTCGCAGTCAACAACAAGCTCCAACCGGGATTTGAACCCGGATCGCTGGATTCAGAGTCCAGAGTGCTAACCATTACACCATAAGAGCAGCAAAAGTGACGTTGCCTGATGTCCCCATCAACTGCCAACTGCTAAATGCAAGCGCACGCATCACATCGACGCAAAATGCTGATGCTCGCAGTCAACAACAAGCTCCTACCGGGATTTGAACCCGGATCGCTGGATTCAGAGTCCAGAGTGCTAACCATTACACCATAAGAGCAGCAAAACTGACGTTGCCTGATGTCCCCATCAACTGCCAACTGCTGCACGCAAGCGCACGCATCACATCGACGCAAAATGCTGATGCTCGCAGTCAACAACAAGCTCCTACCGGGATTTGAACCCGGATCGCTGGATTCAGAGTCCAGAGTGCTAACCATTACACCATAAGAACAGCAAAAGTGACGTTGCCTGATGTCCCCATCAACTGCCAACTGCTAAACGCAAGCGTACGCATCACATCGACGCAAAATGCTGATGCTCGCAGTCAACAACAAGCTCCTACCGGGATTTGAACCCGGATCGCTGGATTCAGAGTCCAGAGTGCTAACCATTACACCATAAGAGCAGCAAAAGTGACGTTGCCTGATGTCCCCATCAACTGCCAACTGCTAAATGCAAGCGCACGCATCACATCGACGCAAAATGCTGATGCTCGCAGTCAACAACAAGCTCCTACCGGGATTTGAACCCGGATCGCTGGATTCAGAGTCCAGAGTGCTAACCATTACACCATAAGAGCAGCAAAACTGACGTTGCCTGATGTCCCCATCAACTGCCAACTGCTACACGCAAGCGTACGCATCACATCGACGCAAAATGCTGATGCTCGCAGTCAACAACAAGCTCCTACCGGGATTTGAACCCGGATCGCTGGATTCAAAGTCCAGAGTGCTAACCATTACACCATAAGAGCAGCAAAACTGACGTTACCTGATGGCCGCATCAACTGCCAACTGCTGCACGCAAGCGTACGCATCACATCGACGCAAAATGCTGATGCTCGCAGTCAACAACAAGCTCCTACCGGGATTTGAACCCGGATCGCTGGATTCAGAGTCCAGAGTGCTAACCATTACACCATAAGAGCAGCAAAAGTGACGTTGCCTGATGTCCCCATCAACTGCCAACTGCTACACGCAAGCGCACGCATCACATCGACGCAAAATGCTGATGCTCGCAGTCAACAACAAGCTCCTACCGGGATTTGAACCCGGATCGCTGGATTCAGAGTCCAGAGTGCTAACCATTACACCATAAGAGCAGCAAAAGTGACGTTGCCTGATGTCCCCATCAACTGCCAACTGCTAAACGCAAGCGTACGCATCACATCGACGCAAAATGCTGATGCTCGCAGTCAACAACAAGCTCCTACCGGGATTTGAACCCGGATCGCTGGATTCAAAGTCCAGAGTGCTAACCATTACACCATAAGAGCAGCAAAACTGACGTTACCTGATGGCCGCATCAAGTGCCAACTGCTGCACGCAAGCGTACGCATCACATCGACGCAAAATGCTGATGCTCGCAGTCAACAACAAGCTCCTACCGGGATTTGAACCCGGATCGCTGGATTCAGAGTCCAGAGTGCTAACCATTACACCATAAGAGCAGCAAAACTGACGTTGCCTGATGTCCCCATCAACTGCCAACTGCTAAATGCAAGCGTACGCATCACATCGACGCAAAATGCTGATGCTCGCAGTCAACAACAAGCTCCTACCGGGATTTGAACCCGGATCGCTGGATTCAGAGTCCAGAGTGCTAACCATTACACCATAAGAACAGCAAAACTGACGTTGCCTGATGTCCCCATCAACTGCCAACTGCTAAATGCAAGCGTACGCATCACATCGACGCAAAATGCTGATGCTCGCAGTCAACAACAAGCTCCTACCGGGATTTGAACCCGGATCGCTGGATTCAGAGTCCAGAGTGCTAACCATTACACCATAAGAGCAGCAAAAGTGACGTTGCCTGATGTCCCCATCAACTGCCAACTGCTACACGCAAGCGTACGCATCACATCGACGCAAAATGCTGATGCTCGCAGTCAACAACAAGCTCCTACCGGGATTTGAACCCGGATCGCTGGATTCAGAGTCCAGAGTGCTAACCATTACACCATAAGAGCAGCAAAAGTGACGTTACCTGATGTCCCCATCAACTGCCAACTGCTGCACGCAAGCGTACGCATCACATCGACGCAAAATGCTGATGCTCGCAGTCAACAACAAGCTCCTACCGGGATTTGAACCCGGATCGCTGGATTCAGAGTCCAGAGTGCTAACCATTACACCATAAGAGCAGCAAAACTGACGTTGCCTGATGTCCCCATCAAGTGCCAACTGCTGCACGCAAGCGTACGCATCACATCGACGCAAAATGCTGATGCTCGCAGTCAACAACAAGCTCCTACCGGGATTTGAACCCGGATCGCTGGATTCAGAGTCCAGAGTGCTAACCATTACACCATAAGAGCAGCAAAACTGACATTGCCTGATGTCCCCATCAACTGCCAACTGCTAAATGCAAGCGTACGCATCACATCGACGCAAAATGCTGATGCTCGCAGTCAACAACAAGCTCCTACCGGGATTTGAACCCGGATCGCTGGATTCAGAGTCCAGAGTGCTAACCATTACACCATAAGAGCAGCAAAAGTGACGTTGCCTGATGTCCCCATCAACTGCCAACTGCTAAATGCAAGCGTACGCATCACATCGACGCAAAATGCTGATGCTCGCAGTCAACAACAAGCTCCTACCGGGATTTGAACCCGGATCGCTGGATTCAGAGTCCAGAGTGCTAACCATTACACCATAAGAGCAGCAAAAGTGACGTTGCCTGATGTCCCCATCAACTGCCAACTGCTACACGCAAGCGTACGCATCACATCGACGCAAAATGCTGATGCTCGCAGTCAACAACAAGCTCCTACCGGGATTTGAACCCGGATCGCTGGATTCAGAGTCCAGAGTGCTAACCATTACACCATAAGAGCAGCAAAAGTGACGTTACCTGATGTCCCCATCAACTGCCAACTGCTGCACGCAAGCGCACGCATCACATCGACGCAAAATGCTGATGCTCGCAGTCAACAACAAGCTCCTACCGGGATTTGAACCCGGATCGCTGGATTCAAAGTCCAGAGTGCTAACCATTACACCATAAGAGCAGCAAAAGTGACGTTGCCTGATGTCCCCATCAACTGCCAACTGTTACACGCAAGCGTACGCATCACATCGACGCAAAATGCTGATGCTCGCAGTCAACAACAAGCTCCTACCGGGATTTGAACCCGGATCGCTGGATTCAGAGTCCAGAGTGCTAACCATTACACCATAAGAGCAGCAAAACTGACGTTGCCTGATGTCCCCATCAACTGCCAACTGCTAAATGCAAGCGTACGCATCACATCGACGCAAAATGCTGATGCTCGCAGTCAACAACAAGCTCCTACCGGGATTTGAACCCGGATCGCTGGATTCAGAGTCCAGAGTGCTAACCATTACACCATAAGAGCAGCAAAAGTGACGTTGCCTGATGTCCCCATCAACTGCCAACTGCTAAATGCAAGCGTACGCATCACATCGACGCAAAATGCTGATGCTCGCAGTCAACAACAAGCTCCTACCGGGATTTGAACCCGGATCGCTGGATTCAGAGTCCAGAGTGCTAACCATTACACCATAAGAGCAGCAAAAGTGACGTTGCCTGATGTCCCCATCAACTGCCAACTGCTAAATGCAAGCGTACGCATCACATCGACGCAAAATGCTGATGCTCGCAGTCAACAACAAGCTCCTACCGGGATTTGAACCCGGATCGCTGGATTCAGAGTCCAGAGTGCTAACCATTACACCATAAGAGCAGCAAAAGTGACGTTGCCTGATGTCCCCATCAACTGCCAACTGCTAAATGCAAGCGTACGCATCACATCGACGCAAAATGCTGATGCTCGCAGTCAACAACAAGCTCCTACCGGGATTTGAACCCGGATCGCTGGATTCAGAGTCCAGAGTGCTAACCATTACACCATAAGAGCAGCAAAAGTGACGTTGCCTGATGTCCCCATCAACTGCCAACTGCTAAATGCAAGCGTACGCATCACATCGACGCAAAATGCTGATGCTCGCAGTCAACAACAAGCTCCTACCGGGATTTGAACCCGGATCGCTGGATTCAGAGTCCAGAGTGCTAACCATTACACCATAAGAGCAGCAAAAGTGACGTTGCCTGATGTCCCCATCAACTGCCAACTGCTAAATGCAAGCGTACGCATCACATCGACGCAAAATGCTGATGCTCGCAGTCAACAACAAGCTCCTACCGGGATTTGAACCCGGATCGCTGGATTCAGAGTCCAGAGTGCTAACCATTACACCATAAGAGCAGCAAAAGTGACGTTGCCTGATGTCCCCATCAACTGCCAACTGCTAAATGCAAGCGTACGCATCACATCGACGCAAAATGCTGATGCTCGCAGTCAACAACAAGCTCCTACCGGGATTTGAACCCGGATCGCTGGATTCAGAGTCCAGAGTGCTAACCATTACACCATAAGAGCAGCAAAAGTGACGTTGCCTGATGTCCCCATCAACTGCCAACTGCTAAATGCAAGCGTACGCATCACATCGACGCAAAATGCTGATGCTCGCAGTCAACAACAAGCTCCTACCGGGATTTGAACCCGGATCGCTGGATTCAGAGTCCAGAGTGCTAACCATTACACCATAAGAGCAGCAAAAGTGACGTTGCCTGATGTCCCCATCAACTGCCAACTGCTAAATGCAAGCGTACGCATCACATCGACGCAAAATGCTGATGCTCGCAGTCAACAACAAGCTCCTACCGGGATTTGAACCCGGATCGCTGGATTCAGAGTCCAGAGTGCTAACCATTACACCATAAGAGCAGCAAAAGTGACGTTGCCTGATGTCCCCATCAACTGCCAACTGCTAAATGCAAGCGTACGCATCACATCGACGCAAAATGCTGATGCTCGCAGTCAACAACAAGCTCCTACCGGGATTTGAACCCGGATCGCTGGATTCAGAGTCCAGAGTGCTAACCATTACACCATAAGAGCAGCAAAACTGACGTTGCCTGATGTCCCCATCAACTGCCAACTGCTAAATGCAAGCGTACGCATCACATCGACGCAAAATGCTGATGCTCGCAGTCAACAACAAGCTCCTACCGGGATTTGAACCCGGATCGCTGGATTCAGAGTCCAGAGTGCTAACCATTACACCATAAGAGCAGCAAAAGTGACGTTGCCTGATGTCCCCATCAACTGCCAACTGCTAAATGCAAGCGTACGCATCACATCGACGCAAAATGCTGATGCTCGCAGTCAACAACAAGCTCCTACCGGGATTTGAACCCGGATCGCTGGATTCAGAGTCCAGAGTGCTAACCATTACACCATAAGAGCAGCAAAACTGACGTTGCCTGATGTCCCCATCAACTGCCAACTGCTAAATGCAAGCGTACGCATCACATCGACGCAAAATGCTGATGCTCGCAGTCAACAACAAGCTCCTACCGGGATTTGAACCCGGATCGCTGGATTCAGAGTCCAGAGTGCTAACCATTACACCATAAGAGCAGCAAAAGTGACGTTGCCTGATGTCCCCATCAACTGCCAACTGCTAAATGCAAGCGTACGCATCACATCGACGCAAAATGCTGATGCTCGCAGTCAACAACAAGCTCCTACCGGGATTTGAACCCGGATCGCTGGATTCAGAGTCCAGAGTGCTAACCATTACACCATAAGAGCAGCAAAACTGACGTTGCCTGATGTCCCCATCAACTGCCAACTGCTAAATGCAAGCGTACGCATCACATCGACGCAAAATGCTGATGCTCGCAGTCAACAACAAGCTCCTACCGGGATTTGAACCCGGATCGCTGGATTCAGAGTCCAGAGTGCTAACCATTACACCATAAGAGCAGCAAAAGTGACGTTGCCTGATGTCCCCATCAACTGCCAACTGCTAAATGCAAGCGTACGCATCACATCGACGCAAAATGCTGATGCTCGCAGTCAACAACAAGCTCCTACCGGGATTTGAACCCGGATCGCTGGATTCAGAGTCCAGAGTGCTAACCATTACACCATAAGAGCAGCAAAACTGACGTTGCCTGATGTCCCCATCAACTGCCAACTGCTAAATGCAAGCGTACGCATCACATCGACGCAAAATGCTGATGCTCGCAGTCAACAACAAGCTCCTACCGGGATTTGAACCCGGATCGCTGGATTCAGAGTCCAGAGTGCTAACCATTACACCATAAGAGCAGCAAAAGTGACGTTGCCTGATGTCCCCATCAACTGCCAACTGCTAAATGCAAGCGTACGCATCACATCGACGCAAAATGCTGATGCTCGCAGTCAACAACAAGCTCCTACCGGGATTTGAACCCGGATCGCTGGATTCAGAGTCCAGAGTGCTAACCATTACACCATAAGAGCAGCAAAAGTGACGTTGCCTGATGTCCCCATCAACTGCCAACTGCTAAATGCAAGCGTACGCATCACATCGACGCAAAATGCTGATGCTCGCAGTCAACAACAAGCTCCTACCGGGATTTGAACCCGGATCGCTGGATTCAGAGTCCAGAGTGCTAACCATTACACCATAAGAGCAGCAAAAGTGACGTTGCCTGATGTCCCCATCAACTGCCAACTGCTAAATGCAAGCGTACGCATCACATCGACGCAAAATGCTGATGCTCGCAGTCAACAACAAGCTCCTACCGGGATTTGAACCCGGATCGCTGGATTCAGAGTCCAGAGTGCTAACCATTACACCATAAGAGCAGCAAAAGTGACGTTGCCTGATGTCCCCATCAACTGCCAACTGCTAAATGCAAGCGTACGCATCACATCGACGCAAAATGCTGATGCTCGCAGTCAACAACAAGCTCCTACCGGGATTTGAACCCGGATCGCTGGATTCAGAGTCCAGAGTGCTAACCATTACACCATAAGAGCAGCAAAAGTGACGTTGCCTGATGTCCCCATCAACTGCCAACTGCTAAATGCAAGCGTACGCATCACATCGACGCAAAATGCTGATGCTCGCAGTCAACAACAAGCTCCTACCGGGATTTGAACCCGGATCGCTGGATTCAGAGTCCAGAGTGCTAACCATTACACCATAAGAGCAGCAAAAGTGACGTTGCCTGATGTCCCCATCAACTGCCAACTGCTAAATGCAAGCGTACGCATCACATCGACGCAAAATGCTGATGCTCGCAGTCAACAACAAGCTCCTACCGGGATTTGAACCCGGATCGCTGGATTCAGAGTCCAGAGTGCTAACCATTACACCATAAGAGCAGCAAAAGTGACGTTGCCTGATGTCCCCATCAACTGCCAACTGCTAAATGCAAGCGTACGCATCACATCGACGCAAAATGCTGATGCTCGCAGTCAACAACAAGCTCCTACCGGGATTTGAACCCGGATCGCTGGATTCAGAGTCCAGAGTGCTAACCATTACACCATAAGAGCAGCAAAAGTGACGTTGCCTGATGTCCCCATCAACTGCCAACTGCTAAATGCAAGCGTACGCATCACATCGACGCAAAATGCTGATGCTCGCAGTCAACAACAAGCTCCTACCGGGATTTGAACCCGGATCGCTGGATTCAGAGTCCAGAGTGCTAACCATTACACCATAAGAGCAGCAAAAGTGACGTTGCCTGATGTCCCCATCAACTGCCAACTGCTAAATGCAAGCGTACGCATCACATCGACGCAAAATGCTGATGCTCGCAGTCAACAACAAGCTCCTACCGGGATTTGAACCCGGATCGCTGGATTCAGAGTCCAGAGTGCTAACCATTACACCATAAGAGCAGCAAAAGTGACGTTGCCTGATGTCCCCATCAACTGCCAACTGCTAAATGCAAGCGTACGCATCACATCGACGCAAAATGCTGATGCTCGCAGTCAACAACAAGCTCCTACCGGGATTTGAACCCGGATCGCTGGATTCAGAGTCCAGAGTGCTAACCATTACACCATAAGAGCAGCAAAAGTGACGTTGCCTGATGTCCCCATCAACTGCCAACTGCTAAATGCAAGCGTACGCATCACATCGACGCAAAATGCTGATGCTCGCAGTCAACAACAAGCTCCTACCGGGATTTGAACCCGGATCGCTGGATTCAGAGTCCAGAGTGCTAACCATTACACCATAAGAGCAGCAAAAGTGACGTTGCCTGATGTCCCCATCAACTGCCAACTGCTAAATGCAAGCGTACGCATCACATCGACGCAAAATGCTGATGCTCGCAGTCAACAACAAGCTCCTACCGGGATTTGAACCCGGATCGCTGGATTCAGAGTCCAGAGTGCTAACCATTACACCATAAGAGCAGCAAAAGTGACGTTGCCTGATGTCCCCATCAACTGCCAACTGCTAAATGCAAGCGTACGCATCACATCGACGCAAAATGCTGATGCTCGCAGTCAACAACAAGCTCCTACCGGGATTTGAACCCGGATCGCTGGATTCAGAGTCCAGAGTGCTAACCATTACACCATAAGAGCAGCAAAAGTGACGTTGCCTGATGTCCCCATCAACTGCCAACTGCTAAATGCAAGCGTACGCATCACATCGACGCAAAATGCTGATGCTCGCAGTCAACAACAAGCTCCTACCGGGATTTGAACCCGGATCGCTGGATTCAGAGTCCAGAGTGCTAACCATTACACCATAAGAGCAGCATAACTGACGTTGCCTGATGTCCCCATCAACTGCCAACTGCTAAATGCAAGCGTACGCATCACATCGACGCAAAATGCTGATGCTCGCAGTCAACAACAAGCTCCTACCGGGATTTGAACCCGGATCGCTGGATTCAGAGTCCAGAGTGCTAACCATTACACCATAAGAGCAGCAAAAGTGACGTTGCCTGATGTCCCCATCAACTGCCAACTGCTAAATGCAAGCGTACGCATCACATCGACGCAAAATGCTGATGCTCGCAGTCAACAACAAGCTCCTACCGGGATTTGAACCCGGATCGCTGGATTCAGAGTCCAGAGTGCTAACCATTACACCATAAGAGCAGCAAAAGTGACGTTGCCTGATGTCCCCATCAACTGCCAACTGCTAAATGCAAGCGTACGCATCACATCGACGCAAAATGCTGATGCTCGCAGTCAACAACAAGCTCCTACCGGGATTTGAACCCGGATCGCTGGATTCAGAGTCCAGAGTGCTAACCATTACACCATAAGAGCAGCAAAAGTGACGTTGCCTGATGTCCCCATCAACTGCCAACTGCTAAATGCAAGCGTACGCATCACATCGACGCAAAATGCTGATGCTCGCAGTCAACAACAAGCTCCTACCGGGATTTGAACCCGGATCGCTGGATTCAGAGTCCAGAGTGCTAACCATTACACCATAAGAGCAGCAAAAGTGACGTTGCCTGATGTCCCCATCAACTGCCAACTGCTAAATGCAAGCGTACGCATCACATCGACGCAAAATGCTGATGCTCGCAGTCAACAACAAGCTCCTACCGGGATTTGAACCCGGATCGCTGGATTCAGAGTCCAGAGTGCTAACCATTACACCATAAGAGCAGCAAAAGTGACGTTGCCTGATGTCCCCATCAACTGCCAACTGCTAAATGCAAGCGTACGCATCACATCGACGCAAAATGCTGATGCTCGCAGTCAACAACAAGCTCCTACCGGGATTTGAACCCGGATCGCTGGATTCAGAGTCCAGAGTGCTAACCATTACACCATAAGAGCAGCAAAAGTGACGTTGCCTGATGTCCCCATCAACTGCCAACTGCTAAATGCAAGCGTACGCATCACATCGACGCAAAATGCTGATGCTCGCAGTCAACAACAAGCTCCTACCGGGATTTGAACCCGGATCGCTGGATTCAGAGTCCAGAGTGCTAACCATTACACCATAAGAGCAGCAAAAGTGACGTTGCCTGATGTCCCCATCAACTGCCAACTGCTAAATGCAAGCGTACGCATCACATCGACGCAAAATGCTGATGCTCGCAGTCAACAACAAGCTCCTACCGGGATTTGAACCCGGATCGCTGGATTCAGAGTCCAGAGTGCTAACCATTACACCATAAGAGCAGCAAAAGTGACGTTGCCTGATGTCCCCATCAACTGCCAACTGCTAAATGCAAGCGTACGCATCACATCGACGCAAAATGCTGATGCTCGCAGTCAACAACAAGCTCCTACCGGGATTTGAACCCGGATCGCTGGATTCAGAGTCCAGAGTGCTAACCATTACACCATAAGAGCAGCAAAAGTGACGTTGCCTGATGTCCCCATCAACTGCCAACTGCTAAATGCAAGCGTACGCATCACATCGACGCAAAATGCTGATGCTCGCAGTCAACAACAAGCTCCTACCGGGAATTGAACCCGGATCGCTGGATTCAGAGTCCAGAGTGCTAACCATTACACCATAAGACCAGCAAAAGTGACGTTGCCTGATGTCCCCATCAACTGCCAACTGCTAAATGCAAGCGTACGCATCACATCGACGCAAAATGCTGATGCTCGCAGTCAACAACAAGCTCCTACCGGGATTTGAACCCGGATCGCTGGATTCAGAGTCCAGAGTGCTAACCATTACACCATAAGAGCAGCATAAGTGACGTTGCCTGATGTCCCCATCAACTGCCAACTGCTAAATGCAAGCGTACGCATCACATCGACGCAAAATGCTGATGCTCGCAGTCAACAACAAGCTCCTACCGGGATTTGAACCCGGATCGCTGGATTCAGAGTCCAGAGTGCTAACCATTACACCATAAGAGCAGCCAAAGTGACGTTGCCTGATGTCCCCATCAACTGCCAACTGCTAAATGCAAGCGTACGCATCACATCGACGCAAAATGCTGATGCTCGCAGTCAACAACAAGCTCCTACCGGGATTTGAACCCGGATCGCTGGATTCAGAGTCCAGAGTGCTAACCATTACACCATAAGAGCAGCAAAAGTGACGTTGCCTGATGTCCCCATCAACTGCCAACTGCTAAATGCAAGCGTACGCATCACATCGACGCAAAATGCTGATGCTCGCAGTCAACAACAAGCTCCTACCGGGATTTGAACCCGGATCGCTGGATTCAGAGTCCAGAGTGCTAACCATTACACCATAAGAGCAGCAAAAGTGACGTTGCCTGATGTCCCCATCAACTGCCAACTGCTAAATGCAAGCGTACGCATCACATCGACGCAAAATGCTGATGCTCGCAGTCAACAACAAGCTCCTACCGGGATTTGAACCCGGATCGCTGGATTCAGAGTCCAGAGTGCTAACCATTACACCATAAGAGCAGCAAAAGTGACGTTGCCTGATGTCCCCATCAACTGCCAACTGCTAAATGCAAGCGTACGCATCACATCGACGCAAAATGCTGATGCTCGCAGTCAACAACAAGCTCCTACCGGGATTTGAACCCGGATCGCTGGATTCAGAGTCCAGAGTGCTAACCATTACACCATAAGAGCAGCAAAAGTGACGTTGCCTGATGTCCCCATCAACTGCCAACTGCTAAATGCAAGCGTACGCATCACATCGACGCAAAATGCTGATGCTCGCAGTCAACAACAAGCTCCTACCGGGATTTGAACCCGGATCGCTGGATTCAGAGTCCAGAGTGCTAACCATTACACCATAAGAGCAGCAAAACTGACGTTGCCTGATGTCCCCATCAACTGCCAACTGCTAAATGCAAGCGTACGCATCACATCGACGCAAAATGCTGATGCTCGCAGTCAACAACAAGCTCCTACCGGGATTTGAACCCGGATCGCTGGATTCAGAGTCCAGAGTGCTAACCATTACACCATAAGAGCAGCAAAAGTGACATTGCCTGATGTCCCCATCAACTGCCAACTGCTAAATGCAAGCGTACGCATCACATCGACGCAAAATGCTGATGCTCGCAGTCAACAACAAGCTCCTACCGGGATTTGAACCCGGATCGCTGGATTCAGAGTCCAGAGTGCTAACCATTACACCATAAGAGCAGCAAAAGTGACATTGCCTGATGTCCCCATCAACTGCCAACTGCTAAATGCAAGCGTACGCATCACATCGACGCAAAATGCTGATGCTCGCAGTCAACAACAAGCTCCTACCGGGATTTGAACCCGGATCGCTGGATTCAGAGTCCAGAGTGCTAACCATTACACCATAAGAGCAGCAAAAGTGACGTTGCCTGATGTCCCCATCAACTGCCAACTGCTAAATGCAAGCGTACGCATCACATCGACGCAAAATGCTGATGCTCGCAGTCAACAACAAGCTCCTACCGGGATTTGAACCCGGATCGCTGGATTCAGAGTCCAGAGTGCTAACCATTACACCATAGAACAGCAAAACTGACGTTGCCTGATGTCCCCATCAACTGCCAACTGCTAAATGCAAGCGTACGCATCACATCGACGCAAAATGCTGATGCTCGCAGTCAACAACAAGCTCCTACCGGGATTTGAACCCGGATCGCTGGATTCAGAGTCCAGAGTGCTAACCATTACACCATAAGAGCAGCATAAGTGATGTTGCCTGATGTCCCCATCAACTGCCAACTGCTAAATGCAAGCGTACGCATCACATCGACGCAAAATGCTGATGCTCGCAGTCAACAACAAGCTCCTACCGGGATTTGAACCCGGATCGCTGGATTCAGAGTCCAGAGTGCTAACCATTACACCATAAGACCAGCAAAAGTGACAGTTGCCTGATGTCCCCATCAACTGCCAACTGCTAAATGCAAGCGTACGCATCACATCGACGCAAAATGCTGATGCTCGCAGTCAACAACAAGCTCCTACCGGGATTTGAACCCGGATCGCTGGATTCAGAGTCCAGAGTGCTAACCATTACACCATAAGAGCAGCAAAAGTGACGTTGCCTGATGTCCCCATCAACTGCCAACTGCTAAATGCAAGCGTACGCATCACATCGACGCAAAATGCTGATGCTCGCAGTCAACAACAAGCTCCTACCGGGATTTGAACCCGGATCGCTGGATTCAGAGTCCAGAGTGCTAACCATTACACCATAAGAGCAGCAAAAGTGACGTTG
The DNA here is from genome assembly GCA_921007115.2 of Peronospora matthiolae. NCBI lineage: Eukaryota > Oomycota > Peronosporomycetes > Peronosporales > Peronosporaceae > Peronospora > Peronospora matthiolae. The sequence goes on from CAKLBY020000308.1 coordinate 15,421, forward strand.
CCTGATGTCCCCATCAACTGCCAACTGCTAAATGCAAGCGTACGCATCACATCGACGCAAAATGCTGATGCTCGCAGTCAACAACAAGCTCCTACCGGGATTTGAACCCGGATCGCTGGATTCAGAGTCCAGAGTGCTAACCATTACACCATAAGAGCAGCCAAAGTGACGTTGCCTGATGTCCCCATCAACTGCCAACTGCTAAATGCAAGCGTACGCATCACATCGACGCAAAATGCTGATGCTCGCAGTCAACAACAAGCTCCTACCGGGATTTGAACCCGGATCGCTGGATTCAAAGTCCAGAGTGCTAACCATTACACCATAAGAGCAGCAAAACTGACGTTGCCTGATGTCCCCATCAACTGCCAACTGCTAAATGCAAGCGTACGCATCACATCGACGCAAAATGCTGATGCTCGCAGTCAACAACAAGCTCCTACCGGGATTTGAACCCGGATCGCTGGATTCAGAGTCCAGAGTGCTAACCATTACACCATAGAACAGCAAAACTGACGTTGCCTGATGTCCCCATCAACTGCCAACTGCTAAATGCAAGCGTACGCATCACATCGACGCAAAATGCTGATGCTCGCAGTCAACAACAAGCTCCTACCGGGATTTGAACCCGGATCGCTGGATTCAGAGTCCAGAGTGCTAACCATTACACCATAAGAGCAGCATAAGTGATGTTGCCTGATGTCCCCATCAACTGCAAACTGCTAAATGCAAGCGTACGCATCACATCGACGCAAAATGCTGATGCTCGCAGTCAACAACAAGCTCCTACCGGGATTTGAACCCGGATCGCTGGATTCAGAGTCCAGAGTGCTAACCATTACAACGTAAGAGCAGCCAAAGTGACATTGCCTGATGGCCGCATCAAGTGCCAACTGCTAAATGCAAGCGCACGCATTACATCGACGCAAAATGCTGATGCTCGCAGTCAACAACAAGCTCCTACCGGGATTTGAACCCGGATCGCTGGATTCAGAGTCCAGAGTGCTAACCATTACACCATAAGAGCGGCAAAACTGGCGTCACTGATGTCCCCATCAACTGCCAACTGCTAAATGCAAGCGCACGCATCACATCGACGCAAAAAGCTGATGCTCGCAGTCAACAACAAGCTCCTACCGGGATTTGAACCCGGATCGCTGGATTCAGAGTCCAGAGTGCTAACCATTACAGCGTAAGAGCAGCCAAAGTGACGTTGCCTGATGTCCCCATCAACTGCCAACTGCTAAATGCAAGCGTACGCATCACATCGACGCAAAATGCTGATGCTCGCAGTCAACAACAAGCTCCAACCAGGATTTGAACCCGGATCGCTGGATTCAAAGTCCAGAGTGCTAACCATTACACCAGAAGAGCAGCAACAGGGATGGCGCCTGATGTCCCCATGAACTACCAACTGCTAAATGCAAGCGTACGCATCACATCGACGCAAAATGCTGATGTTCGCAGTCAACAACAAGCTCCTACCGGGATATGAACCCGGATCGCTGGATTCAAAGTCCAGAGTGCTAACCATTACACCATAAGAGCAGCAAAACTAACGTTGCCTGATATCCCCATCAACTGCCAACTGCCAAACGCAAGCGTACGCATCATATCGACGCAAAATGCTGATGCTCGCAGTCAACAACAAGCTCCTACCGGGATTTCAACCCGGATCGCTGGATTCAGAGTCCAGAGTGCTAACCATTACACCATAAGAGCTGCAAAACTGGCGTTGCCTGATGTCCCCAACAACTGCCAACTGCTACACACAAGCGTACGCATCACATCGACGCAAAATGCTGATGCTCGCAGTCAACAACAAGCTCCTACCGGGATTTGAACCCGGATCGCTGGATTCAGAGTCCAGAGTGCTAACCATTACACCATAAGAGCAGCAAAACTGACGTTGCCTGATGTCCCCATCAACTGCCAACTGCTAAACGCAAGCGTACGCATCACATCGACGCAAAATGCTGATGCTCGCAGTCAACAACAAGCTCCTACCGGGATTTGAACCCGGATCGCTGGATTCAAAGTCCAGAGTGCTAACCATTACACCATAAGAGCAGCAACACCGACGTTGCCTGATGCCCCCTTCAACTGCCAACTGCTAAATGCAACCGTACGCATCACATCGACGCAAAATGCTGATGCTCGCAGTCAACAACAAGCTCCTACCGGGATTTGAACCCGGATCGCTGGATTCAGAGTCCAGAGTGCTAACCATTACACCATAAGAGCAGCAAAACTGACGTGGCCTGATGTCCCCATCAACTGCCAACTGCTAAATGCAAGCGTACGCATCACATCGACGCAAAATGCTGATGCTCGCAGTCAACAACAAGCTCCTACCGGGATTTGAACCCGGATCGCTGGATTCAGAGTCCAGAGTGTTAGCGAGTGATGATGCGGCGACTTGTGCAGGGTGTATATTGCATATTTGCATTAGTTGTATTGTTCTTTGGCAGGTTTATATTGTGGGATGTTAGCGAAACGACAAGTCATCGGATTGGCTCAGTCGTTTGGGAAGGGGATTCCACGCGGGTGAGTGCGGGTTCGATCCCCGCCGTGTACAAGTTAATTGTGACTGACACTCACGACCTGGTGTTTGGGGTTCACCAGAACTGTGACCCGCCCGCAGTTACGTCCCCCACCCACGCAATCGTTTTCATTCAGCATATGACACAGCAGAGTTTTTACGAAAGGTATTTACGAGACGTAATTACCCAGTGATAGGTAAAACAGAAAGCGGTGGAGACAGGGCACGAAATAGGTGGCTGAGAGTCACCGGCTACTACTAGCCATTCGTTTTCGAAGCTAGGAACAATTTGAATACAACTCACTTTTCGGTTTTCATCCCCGGCCGTAAGCCATCTTCTTCTCAGCAACAGCTCCACAACCTAGTTAATTCTAACAGGTTATGAGCCCAAGTAACGACTCCGGTTTCAAGGTCGAGCCTTTCGACGGCTCGAACTATGGGTTGTGGAGTTACAAGATGAAGATGTACCTGATGTCGAAGGGGCTGTGGGGCGCGATCGCGGGCGATGAGACAACAAATGAGGCCAAGGAACAGCAAGCCCACGCCGCGATCGTGCTGAATCTGAGCGATTCACAGTTGATGCATGTCATCGACTCGGCCACCGCAAGAGAAGCGTGGGGACGTCTGGCGCGATTTCATCACAGTCATGACATGGCGAATCGACTTTGGCTGAAGGAAAAGTTCGCGTCGTTCAAGTATGCAGCATCAAGCATGAGCGGTCATGTGATGGAGCTGGAGGACCTCGTGATGAAGATGAAGCGCGCGAACTGCGGTCCAAGTGAAGAGGACGTGTGCGCAGTACTGTTGCGGAGTCTACCTTCAAGCTTCGAGAGCTTGGTACAGGCATTCCGCATGTCCGTCGCAAGCTTCAGTTTCAGTGACCTCGTGAGCAAGTTGATCGCCGAAGAAGTGCGCCAGAATGAGGGAGCACGAGTAGAAGATGCAACGGCGCTCTACGCAGGCAAGAGGAAGGGTAAGCAGTACCCGAAGAAGCAACAAGGACGGCGCGCGAAAGGACCATCAGGGACCTGCTACAACTGTGGCAAGGTCGGACACTACGCCAGAGATTGTCGCTCCGGTCGAGGGCCAAGGGAGCAACAGCATGACCAGTCGAATGTCGCGTTTCATGCCAGCGAAGGTTTCGCGAGCAACAGCTGGGTCATGGACAGTGGCGCGTCAGCACACATGTGCAAGGATCGAGATGCGTTCGAAGAGTACGAAGAAGTGCATCATGCGCGAAGCATTTCAAGCGCAAAGAGCGACGTGAAGCTGAATGTCATTGGACATGGGACAGTGAAGCTGCGCGTCTGGACAGGACATGCGTGGATCGACGCTCGCCTTGAGAGCACACTTCACGTTCAAGATTTGTCCAAGAACCTGTTTTCGCTCACGGCTGCGGCAGCGCGCGGCATGACAGTGGAGATAACGCGCAACGAGTGCGTGGTCAAGCGTGGCGGCACACCCGTCGCAACAGGAAGGAAGCAGGGGTTCCTCCTGTATCTCATTGCTGACTGTGGTACGGAGTGCCACATGGCCGAAGACGATACAGAGCTATGGCATAGAAGATTGGGTCACGTGTCGTATGGTACGCTGAATGCCATGGTCAAGGACGGAAGGATCAAGGGCGCAACGATGAAGACGAACGTTGCGTGTGACGTATGCGCAACGTCAAAGCAAGTGCGCAAGTCATTCAAGACAAGTGAAGAAGACGCTGAAACCAGGGAGAGTTCGCGTTCCGACGTGGTGGTGTGCTCCGACGTTCTCGGACCTATCACGCCAGCGTCCAAGTCTGGTTTCAGTTACGCCGTAACCTTCATCATGATGAAGAGCAGGTATGTAACGGTCTATCCGTTGCGAAAGAAGAGCGACGTTGCGAGTGCGTTCAAGCGGTTTTACCAAGATGTCAAGACAGCATCTGGAACGAAGATAAAGGTGTTGCGAAGTGACAACGGCGGCGAATACCGGAACGAAACGATGAACAGCTTTTGCAAGGCAAAGTTCATTAAGCAAGAGTTCACGGTTCCGTACAATCCAGAGCAGAACGGGATGGCGGAGCGGATGAACCGCACGCTGGTGGAGATGACGCGCTGTATGCTCAAGGAAAGCGGCCTCGACAAGTCCTATTGGTGCGAGGCACTAATGACAGCGGCAGACATCAGAAACATTCTGCCGAACGCGTCGAACAAGAACTCAAGCCCACACGAAATGGTGTTCAAGAAGGTTCCGCGCATCGATCACATGCGCGTGTTTGGTGCGCAATGCTATGCGCATGTGGCGAAGGAGAAGAGAAAGAAGCTGGACGACTCAGGCGTGCGATGTTTCTTTCTCGGCTATGAGAAGGACCAAAAGGCGTATCGGCTTCTCAACGCGGACGATGGCTCGATCGTGATTTCAAGAAGCGTCACGTTCGCTGATCGTTCTGCCTCGAAAGCATCGAAAAGCAGAGACACGCAGGTCTTCGATGTCATTGAAGAAGATGAAAGTGTGGAGGCGTCGCTAACCGATGATGAAGACATACCAGCGCCGGTGACCGAAGAAGAGCTGCGCACCCCACCACTTCGAGCGCAGAACAGCTCTCATCACGGACCAAGTGTTCGACCAAGCGACACCATTCCTACGCGCGCATCCAGCACACCCGGAAGAAATGGAGAAGAAGAGTGGATGGTGCGACCGGTTCGAAAGAAGCGCGGCGTGGTTCGCTACGAACAAGAATTTCCAAGCCATCGTCGCGGTCGCTTCAATTTGGACGACTACGAAGGTGACTTCGACTCTTTCTACTGTTTCTCGGCTGAAGAAGATGGGGAACAAGTGTCCAGCTATCGAGAAGTGATGAAGAGCGGCTACAAGGAGCAGTGGCTCCAGGCAATGAAGAGTGAGATGAAGTCGCTTGAAGAACACAGCACATGGAAGCTAATGGACATGCCACCGGGCAAGAAGGCCGTTGGCTGCAAGTGGGTCTTCAAGATTAAACGCGATCCAAGTGGCGAGATCATCAAGTTCAAGGCACGCTTGGTTGCGAAAGGGTTCACGCAGCGTCCTGGCATCGACTATAACGAGACCTTCGCACCAGTGGCGCGCAAGGAATCTATCAACACAGTGTTGGCGATCGCTGCAGCCGAAGACCTGGAAGCAGAAAACGTTGATGTCGACACAGCGTTTCTCTACGGCGAAGTGGAAGAGGAGATCTACATGGACCAACCTGACGGTTTTGAAGATGAAGGAAGCCCGAATAAGAAGTGTTTGCTGCAGAAGGCGCTATACGGGACGAAGCAAGCGGCGCGGCAGTGGAACAACAAGTTGAGTCAGCACTTGGTTGATCAAGGATTCAAGAGCAGTGCAGCGGACCCGTGTGTGTTCGTTCGAGTGACAAGAGAGGAGTACAGCATCATCGTGATCTACGTGGACGACTTGATGATTTTCTGCAAGACGAAGGAGCACATCGCAAGTATCAAGAACTCATTGATGGAAGATTTCAGCATTAAAGATCTTGGAGATCTCAAGTACTGCCTCGGGATCGAGATTCATCGCAAGCGCGAAGATGGAACGATCAAGATGAACCAGAAGGCGTACATCAAGCGACTTTCGGAGAAGTTCGGCGTTGAGAACTGCAAGGACATGCACACGCCGGCGGACAGTAATTCGAAGCTGATCAAGATGGGTCAAGAGGAAGCGTTTGTACCAAAGTACCCATACCGTGAGCTGGTGGGCGCTTTAATGTACATCGCCACATGTACACGACCGGACATTGCGCATGCGGTTGGCGAAGTTGCGAAGTTTTGCGAGCGCTACGACAAGTCGCATTGGACAGCAGCAAAGCGGATTCTCAAGTATCTCAAGACGACTCAAGACTTAAGCATCGTTTCAGCGGCATCAACAAGGGAGAGCTGATTGGATTTGCGGATGCAAACTGGGCTGGCGACCTCGACACGCGGCGTTCGACAACAGGATACGTTTTCTTCCTGAACGGAAGCGTGATATCGTGGAACTCGAAGCGTCAACCAACGGTCGCGACCTCAAGTACGGAAGCAGAGTACATGAGTCTGTACAGCGCGACGCAGGAAGCAATTTGGCTTCGAGGTCTGCTCAAGGACCTGAACTACTGTGCCAAGAACGCGACGACGATTTTTCAAGACAATCAAGGTTGCATCGCGCTGGCCAAGAATCCTGTGTACCACTCGCGCACGAAGCACATCGACATCAAGTTTCACTTTTTGCGTGAAAAGGTTGCAAGTGCAGTTATCGCGCTAGAGTTCAAGCCGACAGAAGAAATGGTCGCGGATGGATTCACCAAAGCACTTCCAAGAGACAAGCACAGCAAGTTCATCACGGGTTTGTGCATGGCGGTGTAGGGGTCACACGTCGCACGCACATCAAGGGAGAGTGTTAGCGAGTGATGATGCGGCGACTTGTGCAGGGTGTATATTGCATATTTGCATTAGTTGTATTGTTCTTTGGCAGGTTTATATTGTGGGATGTTAGCGAAACGACAAGTCATCGGATTGGCTCAGTCGTTTGGGAAGGGGGATTCCACGCGGGTGAGTGCGGGTTCGATCCCCGCCGTGTACAAGTTAATTGTGACTGACACTCACGACCTGGTGTTTGGGGTTCACCAGAACTGTGACCCGCCCGCAGTTACGTCCCCCACCCACGCAATCGTTTTCATTCAGCATATGACACAGCAGAGTTTTTACGAAAGGTATTTACGAGACGTAATTACCCAGTGATAGGTAAAACAGAAAGCGGTGGAGACAGGGCACGAAATAGGTGGCTGAGAGTCACCGGCTACTACTAGCCATTCGTTTTCGAAGCTAGGAACAATTTGAATACAACTCACTTTTCGGTTTTCATCCCCGGCCGTAAGCCATCTTCTTCTCAGCATCAGCTCCACAACCTAGTTAATTCTAACACATAGTGCTAACCATTACACCATAAGAGCTGCAAAACTGACGTTGCCTGATGTCCCCATCAACTGCCAACTGCTAAATGCAAGCGCACGCATCACATCGACGCAAAATGCTGATGCTCGCAGTCAACAGCAAGCTCCTACCGGGATTTGAACCCGGATCGCTGGATTCAGAGTCCAGAGTGCTAATCATTACACCATAAGAGCTGCAAAACTGACGTTGCCTGATGTCCCCATCAACTGCCAACTGCTAAATGCAAGCGCACGCATCACATCGACGCAAAATGCTGATGCTCGCAGTCAACAACAAGCTCCTACCGGGATTTGAACCCGGATCGCTGGATTCAGAGTCCAGAGTGCTAACCATTACACCATAGAGCAGCAAAATTGAAGCTGTCTGATGACCCCATCAACTGCCAACTGCTAAATGCAAGCGTACGCATCACATCGACGCAAAATGCTGATGCTCGCAGTCAACAACAAGCTCCTACCGGGATTTGAACCCGGATCGCTGGATTCAGAGTCCAGAGTGCTAACCATTACACCATAAGAGCAGCAAAACTGACGTTGCCTGATGTCGTCATCAACTGCCAACTGCTAAATGCAACCGTACGCATCACATCGACGCAAAAGCTGATGCTCGCAGTCAACAACAAGCTCCTACCGGGATTTGAGCCCGGATCGCTGGATTCAGGGTCCAGAGTGCTAACCATTACACCATAAGAGCAGCAAAAGTGACGTTACCTGATGGCCGCATCAAGTGCCAACTGCTAAACGCAAGCGTACGCATCACATCGACGCAAAATGCTGATGCTCGCAGTCAACAACAAGCTCCTACCGGGATTTGAACCCGGATCGCTGGATTCAGAGTCCAGAGTGCTAACCATTACACCATAGAGCAGCAAAATTGAAGCTGTCTGATGACCCCATCAACTGCCAACTGCTAAATGCAAGCGTACGCATCACATCGACGCAAAATGCTGATGCTCGCAGTCAACAACAAGCTCCTACCGGGATTTGAACCCGGATCGCTGGATTCAGAGTCCAGAGTGCTAACCATTACACCATAAGAGCAGCAAAACTGACGTTGCCTGATGTCGTCATCAACTGCCAACTGCTAAATGCAACCGTACGCATCACATCGACGCAAAAAGCTGATGCTCGCAGTCAACAACAAGCTCCTACCGGGATTTGAGCCCGGATCGCTGGATTCAGGGTCCAGAGTGCTAACCATTACACCATAAGAGCAGCAAAAGTGACGTTACCTGATGGCCGCATCAAGTGCCAACTGCTAAACGCAAGCGTACGCATCACATCGACGCAAAATGCTGATGCTCGCAGTCAACAACAAGCTCCTACCGGGATTTGAACCCGGATCGCTGGATTCAGAGTCCAGAGTGCTAACCATTACACCATAAGAGCAGCAACACCGACGTTGCCTGATGCCCCCTTCAACTGCCAACTGCTAAATGCAACCGTACGCATCACATCGACGCAAAATGCTGATGCTCGCAGTCAACAACAAGCTCCTACCGGGATTTGAACCCGGATCGCTGGATTCAGAGTCCAGAGTGCTAACCATTACACCATGAGAGCAGCAAGACTGACGTTGCCTGATGTCTTCATCAACTGCCAACTGCTAAATGCAAGCGTACGCATCACATCGACGCAAAATGCTGATGCTCGCAGTCAACAACAAGCTCCTACCGGGATTTGAACCCGGATCGCTGGATTCAGAGTCCAGAGTGCTAACCATTACACCATAAGAGCAGCAAGACTGACGTTGCCTGATGTCCCCATCAACTGTCAACTGCTAAATGCAAGCGTACGCATCACATCGACGCAAAATGCTGATGTTCGCAGTCAACAACAAGCTCCTACCGGGATTTGAACCCGGATCGCTGGATTCAGAGTCCAGAGTGCTAATCATTACACCATAAGAGCTGCAAAACTGACGTTGCCTGATGTCCCCATCAACTGCCAACTGCTAAATGCAAGCGCACGCATCACATCGACGCAAAATGCTGATGCTCGCAGTCAACAACAAGCTCCTACCGGGATTTGAACCCGGATCGCTGGATTCAGAGTCCAGAGTGCTAACCATTACACCATAGAGCAGCAAAATTGAAGCTGTCTGATGACCCCATCAACTGCCAACTGCTAAATGCAAGCGTACGCATCACATCGACGCAAAATGCTGATGCTCGCAGTCAACAACAAGCTCCTACCGGGATTTGAACCCGGATCGCTGGATTCAAAGTCCAGAGTGCTAACCATTACACCATAAGAGCAGCAACACCGACGTTGCCTGATGCCCCCTTCAACTGCCAACTGCTAAATGCAACCGTACGCATCACATCGACGCAAAATGCTGATGCTCGCAGTCAACAACAAGCTCCTACCGGGATTTGAACCCGGATCGCTGGATTCAGAGTCCAGAGTGCTAACCATTACACCATAAGAGCAGCAAAAGTGACGTTACCTGATGGCCGCATCAAGTGCCAACTGCTAAACGCAAGCGTACGCATCACATCGACGCAAAATGCTGATGCTCGCAGTCAACAACAAGCTCCTACCGGGATTTGAACCCGGATCGCTGGATTCAAAGTCCAGAGTGCTAACCATTACACCATAAGAGCAGCAACACCGACGTTGCCTGATGCCCCCTTCAACTGCCAACTGCTGCACGCAAGCGTACGCATCACATCGACGCAAAATGCTGATGCTCGCAGTCAACAACAAGCTCCTACCGGGATTTGAACCCGGATCGCTGGATTCAGAGTCCAGAGTGCTAACCATTACACCATGAGAGCAGCAAGACTGACGTTGCCTGATGTCTTCATCAACTGCCAACTGCTAAATGCAAGCGTACGCATCACATCGACGCAAAATGCTGATGCTCGCAGTCAACAACAAGCTCCTACCGGGATTTGAACCCGGATCGCTGGATTCAGAGTCCAGAGTGCTAACCATTACACCATAAGACCAGCATAAAGTGACGTTGCCTGATGTCCCCATCAACTGCAAACTGCTAAATGCAAGCGTACGCATCACATCGACGCAAAATGCTGATGCTCGCAGTCAACAACAAGCTCCTACCGGGATTTGAACCCGGATCGCTGGATTCAGAGTCCAGAGTGCTAACCATTACACCATAAGAGCAGCAAAAGTGACGTTACCTGATGGCCGCATCAAGTGCCAACTGCTAAACGCAAGCGTACGCATCACATCGACGCAAAATGCTGATGCTCGCAGTCAACAACAAGCTCCTACCGGGATTTGAACCCGGATCGCTGGATTCAGAGTCCAGAGTGCTAACCATTACACCATAAGAGCAGCAACACCGACGTTGCCTGATGCCCCCTTCAACTGCCAACTGCTAAATGCAACCGTACGCATCACATCGACGCAAAATGCTGATGCTCGCAGTCAACAACAAGCTCCTACCGGGATTTGAACCCGGATCGCTGGATTCAGAGTCCAGAGTGCTAACCATTACACCATGAGAGCAGCAAGACTGACGTTGCCTGATGTCTTCATCAACTGCCAACTGCTAAATGCAAGCGTACGCATCACATCGACGCAAAATGCTGATGCTCGCAGTCAACAACAAGCTCCTACCGGGATTTGAACCCGGATCGCTGGATTCAGAGTCCAGAGTGCTAACCATTACACCATAAGAGCAGCAAGACTGACGTTGCCTGATGTCCCCATCAACTGCCAACTGCTAAATGCAAGCGTACGCATCACATCGACGCAAAATGCTGATGTTCGCAGTCAACAACAAGCTCCTACCGGGATTTGAACCCGGATCGCTGGATTCAGAGTCCAGAGTGCTAACCATTACACCATAAGAGCAGCAAAACTGACGTTGCCTGATGTCTTCATCAACTGCCAACTGCTAAATGCAAGCGCACGCATCACATCGACGCAAAATGCTGATGCTCGCAGTCAACAACAAGCTCCTACCGGGATTTGAGCCCGGATCGCTGGATTCAGAGTCCAGAGTGCTAACCATTACACCATAAGAGCAGCAAAACTGACGTTGCCTGATGTCTACATCAACTGCCAACTGCTAAATGCAAGCGCACGCATCACATCGACGCAAAATGCTGATGCTCGCAGTCAACAACAAGCTCCTACCGGGATTTGAACCCGGATCGCTGGATTCAGAGTCCAGAGTGCTAACCATTACACCATAAGAGCAGCAAAACTGACGTTGCCTGATGTCCCCATCAACTGCCAACTGCTAAATGCAAGCGCACGCATCACATCGACGCAAAACGCTGATGCTCGCAGTCAACAACAAGCTCCTACCGGGACTTGAACCCGGATCGCTGGATTCAGAGTCCAGAGTGCTAACCATTACACCATAAGAGCAGCAAAACTGACGTTGCCTGATGTCTTCATCAACTGCCAACTGCTAAATGCAAGCGCACGCATCACATCGACGCAAAATGCTGATGCTCGCAGTCAACAACAAGCTCCTACCGGGATTTGAACCCGGATCGCTGGATTCAGAGTCCAGAGTGCTAACCATTACACCATAAGAGCAGCAAAACTGACGTTGCCTGATGTCCCCATCAACTGCCAACTGCTAAATGCAAGCGCACGCATCACATCGACGCAAAATGCTGATGCTCGCAGTCAACAACAAGCTCCTACCGGGATTTGAACCCGGATCGCTGGATTCAGAGTCCAGAGTGCTAACCATTACACCATAAGAGCAGCAAAATTGACGTTGCCTGATGTCCCCATCAACTGCCAACTGCTAAATGCAAGCGTACGCATCACATCGACGCAAAATGCTGATGCTCGCAGTCAACAACAAGCTCCTACCGGGATTTGAACCCGGATCGCTGGATTCAGAGTCCAGAGTGCTAACCATTACACCATAAGAGCAGCAAAACTGACGTTGCCTGATGTCTACATCAACTGCCAACTGCTAAATGCAAGCGTACGCATCACATCGACGCAAAATGCTGATGCTCGCAGTCAACAACAAGCTCCTACCGGGATTTGAACCCGGATCGCTGGATTCAGAGTCCAGAGTGCTAACCATTACACCATAAGAGCAGCAAAAGTGACGTTGCCTGATGGCCGCATCAAGTGCCAACTGCTAAACGCAAGCGTACGCATCACATCAACGCAAAATGCTGATGCTCGCAGTCAACAACAAGCTCCTACCGGGATTTGAACCCGGATCGCTGGATTCAGAGTCCAGAGTGCTAACCATTACACCATAAGAGCAGCAACACCGACGTTGCCTGATGCCCCCTTCAACTGCCAACTGCTAAATGCAACCGTACGCATCACATCGACGCAAAATGCTGATGCTCGCAGTCAACAACAAGCTCCTACCGGGATTTGAACCCGGATCGCTGGATTCAGAGTCCAGAGTGCTAACCATTACACCATAAGAGCAGCAAGACTGACGTTGCCTGATGTCCCCATCAACTGCCAACTGCTAAATGCAAGCGTACGCATCACATCGACGCAAAATGCTGATGCTCGCAGTCAACAACAAGCTCCTACCGGGATTTGAACCCGGATCGCTGGATTCAGAGTCCAGAGTGCTAACCATTACACCATAAGAGCAGCAAATCTGACGTTGCCTGATGTCTTCATCAACTGCCAACTGCTAAATGCAAGCGCACGCATCACATCGACGCAAAATGCTGATATGCTCGCAGTCAACAACAAGCTCCTACCGGAATTTGAGCCCGGATTGCTGGATTCAGAGTCCAGAGTGCGAACCATTACACCATAAGAGCAGCAAAACTGACGTTGCCTGATGTTACCATCAACTGCCAACTGCTAAATGCAAGCGCACGCATCACATCGACGCAAAATGCTGATGCTCGCAGTCAACAACAAGCTCCTACCGGGATATGAACCCGGATCGCTGGATTCAAAGTCCAGAATGCTAACCATTACACCATAAGAGCAGCAAAACTGACGTTGCCTGATGTCCCCATCAACTGCCAACTGCTAAATGCAAGCGCACGCATCACATCGACGCAAAGCGCTGATGCTCGCAGTCAACAACAAGCTCCTACCGGGATTTGAACCCGGATCGCTGGATTCAGAGTCCAGAGTGCTAACCATTACACCATAAGAGCAGCAAAACTGACGTTGCCTGATGTCTTCATCAACTGTCAACTGCTAAATGCAAGCGCACGCATCACATCGACGCAAAATGCTGATGCTCGCAGTCAACAACAAGCTCCTACCGGGATTTGAACCCGGATCGCTGGATTCAGAGTCCAGAGTGCTAATCATTACACCATAAGAGCTGCAAAACTTACGTTGCCTGATGTCCCCATCAACTGCCAACTGCTAAATGCAAGCGCACGCATCACATCGACGCAAAATGCTGATGCTCGCAGTCAACAACAAGCTCCTACCGGGATTTGAACCCGGATCGCTGGATTCAGAGTCCAGAGTGCTAACCATTACACCATAAGAGCAGCAAAACTGACGTTGCCTGATGTCGTCATCAACTGCCAACTGCTAAATGCAACCGTACGCATCACATCGACGCAAAATGCTGATGCTCGCAGTCAACAACAAGCTCCTACCGGGATTTGAGCCCGGATCGCTGGATTCAGAGTCCAGAGTGCTAACCATTACACCATAAGAGCAGCAAAAGTGACGTTACCTGATGGCCGCATCAAGTGCCAACTGCTAAACGCAAGCGTACGCATCACATCGACGCAAAATGCTGATGCTCGCAGTCAACAACAAGCTCCTACCGGGATTTGAACCCGGATCGCTGGATTCAAAGTCCAGAGTGCTAACCATTACACCATAAGAGCAGCAACACCGACGTTGCCTGATGCCCCCTTCAACTGCCAACTGCTAAATGCAACCGTACGCATCACATCGACGCAAAATGCTGATGCTCGCAGTCAACAACAAGCTCCTACCGGGATTTGAACCCGGATCGCTGGATTCAGAGTCCAGAGTGCTAACCATTACACCATAAGAGCAGCAAGACTGACGTTGCCTGATGTCCCCATCAACTGCCAACTGCTAAATGCAAGCGTACGCATCACATCGACGCAAAATGCTGATGTTCGCAGTCAACAACAAGCTCCTACCGGGATTTGAACCCGGATCGCTGGATTCAGAGTCCAGAGTGCTAACCATTACACCATAAGAGCAGCAAATCTGACGTTGCCTGATGTCTTCATCAACTGCCAACTGCTAAATGCAAGCGCACGCATCACATCGACGCAAAATGCTGATGCTCGCAGTCAACAACAAGCTCCTACCGGAATTTGAGCCCGGATTGCTGGATTCAGAGTCCAGAGTGCGAACCATTACACCATAAGAGCAGCAAAACTGACGTTGCCTGATGTTACCATCAACTGCCAACTGCTAAATGCAAGCGCACGCATCACATCGACGCAAAATGCTGATGCTCGCAGTCAACAACAAGCTCCTACCGGGATATGAACCCGGATCGCTGGATTCAAAGTCCAGAATGCTAACCATTACACCATAAGAGCAGCAAAACTGACGTTGCCTGATGTCCCCATCAACTGCCAACTGCTAAATGCAAGCGCACGCATCACATCGACGCAAAGCGCTGATGCTCGCAGTCAACAACAAGCTCCTACCGGGAATTGAACCCGGATCGCTGGATTCAGAGTCCAGAGTGCTAACCATTACACCATAAGAGCAGCAAAACTGACGTTGCCTGATGTCTTCATCAACTGTCAACTGCTAAATGCAAGCGCACGCATCACATCGACGCAAAATGCTGATGCTCGCAGTCAACAACAAGCTCCTACCGGGATTTGAACCCGGATCGCTGGATTCAGAGTCCAGAGTGCTAATCATTACACCATAAGAGCTGCAAAACTTACGTTGCCTGATGTCCCCATCAACTGCCAACTGCTAAATGCAAGCGCACGCATCACATCGACGCAAAATGCTGATGCTCGCAGTCAACAACAAGCTCCTACCGGGATTTGAACCCGGATCGCTGGATTCAGAGTCCAGAGTGCTAACCATTACACCATAGAGCAGCAAAATTGAAGCTGTCTGATGACCCCATCAACTGCCAACTGCTAAATGCAAGCGTACGCATCACATCGACGCAAAATGCTGATGCTCGCAGTCAACAACAAGCTCCTACCGGGAATTGAACCCGGATCGCTGGATTCAGAGTCCAGAGTGCTAACCATTACACCATAAGAGCAGCAAAACTGACGTTGCCTGATGTCGTCATCAACTGCCAACTGCTAAATGCAACCGTACGCATCACATCGACGCAAAATGCTGATGCTCGCAGTCAACAACAAGCTCCTACCGGGATTTGAGCCCGGATCGCTGGATTCAGAGTCCAGAGTGCTAACCATTACACCATAAGAGCAGCAAAAGTGACGTTACCTGATGGCCGCATCAAGTGCCAACTGCTAAACGCAAGCGTACGCATCACATCGACGCAAAATGCTGATGCTCGCAGTCAACAACAAGCTCCTACCGGGATTTGAACCCGGATCGCTGGATTCAAAGTCCAGAGTGCTAACCATTACACCATAAGAGCAGCAACACCGACGTTGCCTGATGCCCCCTTCAACTGCCAACTGCTAAATGCAACCGTACGCATCACATCGACGCAAAATGCTGATGCTCGCAGTCAACAACAAGCTCCTACCGGGATTTGAACCCGGATCGCTGGATTCAGAGTCCAGAGTGCTAACCATTACACCATGAGAGCAGCAAGACTGACGTTGCCTGATGTCTTCATCAACTGCCAACTGCTAAATGCAAGCGTACGCATCACATCGACGCAAAATGCTGATGCTCGCAGTCAACAACAAGCTCCTACCGGGATTTGAACCCGGATCGCTGGATTCAGAGTCCAGAGTGCTAACCATTACACCATAATAGCAGCATAAGTGACGTTGCCTGATGTCCCCATCAACTGCCAACTGCTAAATGCAAGCGTACGCATCACATCGACGCAAAATGCTGATGCTCGCAGTCAACAACAAGCTCCTACCGGGATATGAACCCGAATCGCTGGATTCAAAGTCCAGAGTGCTAACCATTACACCATAAGAGCAGCAAAACTGACGTTGCCTGATGTCCCCATCAACTGCCAACTGCTAAATGCAAGCGCACGCATCACATCGACGCAAAGCGCTGATGCTCGCAGTCAACAACAAGCTCCTACCGGGATTTGAACCCGGATCGCTGGATTCAGAGTCCAGAGTGCTAACCATTACACCATAAGAGCAGCAAAACTGACGTTGCCTGATGTCCCCATCAACTGCCAACTGCTAAATGCAAGCGCACGCATCACATCGACGCAAAATGCTGATGCTCGCAGTCAACAACAAGCTCCTACCGGGATTTGAACCCGGATCGCTGGATTCAGAGTCCAGAGTGCTAACCATTACACCATAAGAGCAGCAAAACTGACGTTGCCTGATGTCCCCATCAACTGCCAACTGCTAAATGCAAGCGCACGCATCACATCGACGCAAAGCGCTGATGCTCGCAGTCAACAACAAGCTCCTACCGGGATTTGAACCCGGATCGCTGGATTCAGAGTCCATAGTGCTAATCATTACACCATAAGAGCTGCAAAACTGACGTTGCCTGATGTCCCCATCAACTGCCAACTGCTAAATGCAAGCGTACGCATCACATCGACGCAAAATGCTGATGCTCGCAGTCAACAACAAGCTCCTACCGGGATTTGAACCCGGATCGCTGGATTCAGAGTCCAGAGTGCTAACCATTACACCATAATAGCAGCAAGACTGACGTTGCCTGATGTCCCCATCAACTGCCAACTGCTAAATGCAAGCGTACGCATCACATCGACGCAAAATGCTGATGTTCGCAGTCAACAACAAGCTCCTACCGGGATTTGAACCCGGATCGCTGGATTCAGAGTCCAGAGTGCTAACCATTACACCATAAGAGCAGCAAAACTGACGTTGCCTGATGTCTTCATCAACTGCCAACTGCTAAATGCAAGCGCACGCATCACATCGACGCAAAATGCTGATGCTCGCAGTCAACAACAAGCTCCTACCGGAATTTGAGCCCGGATTGCTGGATTCAGAGTCCAGAGTGCGAACCATTACACCATAAGAGCAGCAAAACTGACGTTGCCTGATGTTACCATCAACTGCCAACTGCTAAATGCAAGCGCACGCATCACATCGACGCAAAATGCTGATGCTCGCAGTCAACAACAAGCTCCTACCGGGATATGAACCCGAATCGCTGGATTCAGAGTCCAGAGTGCTAACCATTACACCATAAGAGCAGCAAAACTGACGTTGCCTGATGTCCCCATCAACTGCCAACTGCTAAATGCAAGCGCACGCATCACATCGACGCAAAGCGCTGATGCTCGCAGTCAACAACAAGCTCCTACCGGGATTTGAACCCGGATCGCTGGATTCAGAGTCCATAGTGCTAATCATTACACCATAAGAGCTGCAAAACTGACGTTGCCTGATGTCCCCATCAACTGCCAACTGCTAAATGCAAGCGCACGCATCACATCGACGCAAAATGCTGATGCTCGCAGTCAACAACAAGCTCCTACAGGGATTTGAACCCGGATCGCTGGATTCAGAGTCCAGAGTGCTAACCATTACACCATAAGAGCAGCAAAACTGACGTTACCTGATGGCCGCATCAACTGCCAACTGCTACACGCAAGCGTACGCATCACATCGACGCAAGATGCTGATGCTCGCAGTCAACAACAAGCTCCTACCGGGATTTGAACCCGGATCGCTGGATTCAGAGTCCAGAGTGCTAACCATTACACCATAAGAGCAGCAAAAGTGATATTGACTGATGTCCCCATCAACTGCCAACTGCTAAATGCAAGCGTACGCATCACATCGACGCAAAATGCTGATGCTCGCAGTCAACAACAAGCTCCTACCGGGATTTGAACCCGGATCGATGGATTCAAAGTCCAGAGTGCTAACCATTACACCATAAGAGCAGCTTAAGTGATGTTGCCTGATGTCCCAATCAACTGCCAACTGCTAAATGCAAGCGTACGCATCACATCGACGCAAAATGCTGATGCTCGCAGTCAACAACAAGCTCCTACCGGGATTTGAACCCGGATCGCTGGATTCAGAGTCCAGAGTGCTAACCATTACACCATAAGAGCAGCAAAAGTGACGTTGCCTGATGTCCCCATCAACTGCCAACTGCTAAATGCAAGCGCACGCATTACATCGACGCAAAATGCTGATGCTCGCAGTCAACAACAAGCTCCTACCGGGATTTGAACCCGGATCGCTGGATTCAAAGTCCAGAGTGCTAACCATTACACCATAAGAGCAGCATAAGTGATGTTGCCTGATGTCCCCATGAACTGCAAACTGCTAAATGCAAGCGTACGCATCACATCGACGCAAAATGCTGATGCTCGCAGTCAACAACAAGCTCCTACCGGGATTTGAACCCGGATCGCTGGATTCAGAGTCCAGAGTGCTAACCATTACACCATAAGAGCAGCAAAAGTGATGTTGCCTGATGTCCCCATCAACTGCCAACTGCTAAATGCAAGCGTACGCATCACATCGACGCAAAATGCTGATGCTCGCAGTCAACAACAAGCTCCTACCGGGATTTGAACCCGGATCGCTGGATTCAGAGTCCAGAGTGCTAACCATTACACCATAAGAACAGCAAAAGTGACGTTGCCTGATGTCCCCATCAACTGCCAACTGCTAAATGCAAGCGTACGCATCACATCGACGCAAAATGCTGATGCTCGCAGTCAACAACAAGCTCCTACCGGGATTTGAACCCGGATCGCTGGATTCAGAGTCCAGAGTGCTAACCATTACACCATAAGAGCAGCAAAACTGACGTTGCCTGATGTCCCCATCAACTGCCAACTGCTAAATGCAAGCGTACGCATCACATCGACGCAAAATGCTGATGCTCGCAGTCAACAACAAGCTCCTACCGGGATTTGAACCCGGATCGCTGGATTCATAGCCCAGAGTGCTAACCATTACACCATAAGATCAGCAAAAGTGACGTCGCCTGATGTCCCCATCAACTGCCAACTGCCAAACGCAAGCGCACGCATCACATCGACGCAAAATGCTGATGCTCGCAGTCAACAACAAGCTCCTACCGGGATTTGAACCCGGATCGCTGGATTCAGAGTCCAGAGTGCTAACCATTACACCATAAGAGCAGCAAAAGTGACGTTGCCTGATGTCCCCATCAACTGCCAACTGCCAAACGCAAGCGCACGCATCACATCGACGCAAAATGCTGATGCTCGCAGTCAACAACAAGCTCCTACCGGGATTTGAACCCGGATCGCTGGATTCAGAGTCCAGAGTGCTAACCATTACACCATAAGAGCAGCATAACTGACGTTGCCTGATGTCCCCATCAACTGTCAACTGCTAAATGCAAGCGTACGCATCACATCGACGCAAAATGCTGATGCTCGCAGTCAACAACAAGCTCCTACCGGGATTTGAACCCGGATCGCTGGATTCAGAGTCCAGAGTGCTAACCATTACACCATAAGAGCAGCAAAAGTGACGTTGCCTGATGTCCCCATCAACTGCCAACTGCTAAATGCAAGCGTACGCATCACATCGACGCAAAATGCTGATGCTCGCAGTCAACAACAAGCTCCTACCGGGATTTGAACCCGGATCGCTGGATTCAGAGTCCAGAGTGCTAACCATTACACCATAAGAGCAGCAAAAGTGACGTTGCCTGATGTCCCCATCAACTGCCAACTGCTAAATGCAAGCGTACGCATCACATCGACGCAAAATGCTGATGCTCGCAGTCAACAACAAGCTCCTACCGGGATTTGAACCCGGATCGCTGGATTCAGAGTCCAGAGTGCTAACCATTACACCATAAGAGCAGCAAAACTGACGTTGCCTGATGTCCCCATCAACTGCCAACTGCTAAATGCAAGCGTACGCATCACATCGACGCAAAATGCTGATGCTCGCAGTCAACAACAAGCTCCTACCGGGATTTGAACCCGGATCGCTGGATTCAGAGTCCAGAGTGCTAACCATTACACCATAAGAGCAGCAAAAGTGACGTTGCCTGATGTCCCCATCAACTGCCAACTGCTAAATGCAAGCGTACGCATCACATCGACGCAAAATGCTGATGCTCGCAGTCAACAACAAGCTCCTACCGGGATTTGAACCCGGATCGCTGGATTCAGAGTCCAGAGTGCTAACCATTACACCATAAGAGCAGCAAAAGTGACGTTGCCTGATGTCCCCATCAACTGCCAACTGCTAAATGCAAGCGTACGCATCACATCGACGCAAAATGCTGATGCTCGCAGTCAACAACAAGCTCCTACCGGGATTTGAACCCGGATCGCTGGATTCAGAGTCCAGAGTGCTAACCATTACACCATAAGAGCAGCAAAACTGACGTTGCCTGATGTCCCCATCAACTGCCAACTGCTAAATGCAAGCGTACGCATCACATCGACGCAAAATGCTGATGCTCGCAGTCAACAACAAGCTCCTACCGGGATTTGAACCCGGATCGCTGGATTCAGAGTCCAGAGTGCTAACCATTACACCATAAGAGCAGCAAAACTGACGTTGCCTGATGTCCCCATCAACTGCCAACTGCTAAATGCAAGCGTACGCATCACATCGACGCAAAATGCTGATGCTCGCAGTCAACAACAAGCTCCTACCGGGATTTGAACCCGGATCGCTGGATTCAGAGTCCAGAGTGCTAACCATTACACCATAAGAGCAGCAAAAGTGACGTTGCCTGATGTCCCCATCAACTGCCAACTGCTAAATGCAAGCGTACGCATCACATCGACGCAAAATGCTGATGCTCGCAGTCAACAACAAGCTCCTACCGGGATTTGAACCCGGATCGCTGGATTCAGAGTCCAGAGTGCTAACCATTACACCATAAGAGCAGCAAAAGTGACGTTGCCTGATGTCCCCATCAACTGCCAACTGCTAAATGCAAGCGTACGCATCACATCGACGCAAAATGCTGATGCTCGCAGTCAACAACAAGCTCCTACCGGGATTTGAACCCGGATCGCTGGATTCAGAGTCCAGAGTGCTAACCATTACACCATAAGAGCAGCAAAAGTGACGTTGCCTGATGTCCCCATCAACTGCCAACTGCTAAATGCAAGCGCACGCATCACATCGACGCAAAATGCTGATGCTCGCAGTCAACAACAAGCTCCTACCGGGAATTGAACCCGGATCGCTGGATTCAGAGTCCAGAGTGCTAACCATTACACCATAAGAGCAGCAAAACTGACGTTGCCTGATGTCCCCATCAACTGCCAACTGCTAAATGCAAGCGTACGCATCACATCGACGCAAAATGCTGATGCTCGCAGTCAACAACAAGCTCCTACCGGGATTTGAACCCGGATCGCTGGATTCAGAGTCCAGAGTGCTAACCATTACACCATAAGAGCAGCAAAACTGACGTTGCCTGATGTCCCCATCAACTGCCAACTGCTAAATGCAAGCGTACGCATCACATCGACGCAAAATGCTGATGCTCGCAGTCAACAACAAGCTCCTACCGGGATTTGAACCCGGATCGCTGGATTCAGAGTCCAGAGTGCTAACCATTACACCATAAGAGCAGCAAAAGTGACGTTGCCTGATGTCCCCATCAACTGCCAACTGCTAAATGCAAGCGTACGCATCACATCGACGCAAAATGCTGATGCTCGCAGTCAACAACAAGCTCCTACCGGGATTTGAACCCGGATCGCTGGATTCAGAGTCCAGAGTGCTAACCATTACACCATAAGAGCAGCAAAACTGACGTTGCCTGATGTCCCCATCAACTGCCAACTGCTAAATGCAAGCGTACGCATCACATCGACGCAAAATGCTGATGCTCGCAGTCAACAACAAGCTCCTACCGGGATTTGAACCCGGATCGCTGGATTCAGAGTCCAGAGTGCTAACCATTACACCATAAGAGCAGCAAAACTGACGTTGCCTGATGTCCCCATCAACTGCCAACTGCTAAATGCAAGCGTACGCATCACATCGACGCAAAATGCTGATGCTCGCAGTCAACAACAAGCTCCTACCGGGATTTGAACCCGGATCGCTGGATTCAGAGTCCAGAGTGCTAACCATTACACCATAAGAGCAGCAAAACTGACGTTGCCTGATGTCCCCATCAACTGCCAACTGCTAAATGCAAGCGTACGCATCACATCGACGCAAAATGCTGATGCTCGCAGTCAACAACAAGCTCCTACCGGGATTTGAACCCGGATCGCTGGATTCAGAGTCCAGAGTGCTAACCATTACACCATAAGAGCAGCAAAAGTGACGTTGCCTGATGTCCCCATCAACTGCCAACTGCTAAATGCAAGCGCACGCATCACATCGACGCAAAATGCTGATGCTCGCAGTCAACAACAAGCTCCTACCGGGATTTGAACCCGGATCGCTGGATTCAGAGTCCAGAGTGCTAACCATTACACCATAAGAGCAGCAAAAGTGACGTTGCCTGATGTCCCCATCAACTGCCAACTGCCAAACGCAAGCGCACGCATCACATCGACGCAAAATGCTGATGCTCGCAGTCAACAACAAGCTCCTACCGGGATTTGAACCCGGATCGCTGGATTCAGAGTCCAGAGTGCTAACCATTACACCATAAGAGCAGCAAAAGTGACGTTGCCTGATGTCCCCATCAACTGCCAACTGCTAAATGCAAGCGCACGCATCACATCGACGCAAAATGCTGATGCTCGCAGTCAACAACAAGCTCCTACCGGGATTTGAACCGGGATCGCTGGATTCAGAGTCCAGAGTGCTAACCATTACACCATAAGACCAGCAAAAGTGACGTTGCCTGATGTCCCCATCAACTGGCAACTGCTAAATGCAAGCGCACGCATCACATCGACGCAAAATGCTGATGCTCGCAGTCAACAACAAGCTCCTACCGGGATTTGAACCCGGATCGCTGGATTCAGAGTCCAGAGTGCTAACCATTACACCATAAGATCAGCAAAAGTGACGTTGCCTGATGTCCCCATCAACTGCCAACTGCCAAACGCAAGCGCACGCATCACATCGACGCAAAATGCTGATGCTCGCAGTCAACAACAAGCTCCTACCGGGATTTGAACCCGGATCGCTGGATTCAGAGTCCAGAGTGCTAACCATTACACCATAAGACCAGCAAAAGTGACGTTGCCTGATGTCCCCATCAACTGCCAACTGCCAAACGCAAGCGCACGCATCACATCGACGCAAAATGCTGATGCTCGCAGTCAACAACAAGCTCCTACCGGGATTTGAACACAGATCGCTGGATTCAAAGTCCAGAGTGCTAACCATTACACCATAAGAGCAGCAAAAGTGACGTTGCCTGATGTCCCCATCAACTGCCAACTGCTAAACGCAAGCGCACGCATCACATCGACGCAAAATGCTGATGCTCGCAGTCAACAACAAGCTCCTACCGGGATTTGAACCCGGATCGCTGGATTCAGAGTCCAGAGTGCTAACCATTACACCATAAGAGCAGCAAAAGTGACGTAGCCTGATGTCCCCATCAACTGCCAACTGCTAAACGCAAGCGCACGCATCACATCGACGCAAAATGCTGATGCTCGCAGTCAACAACAAGCTCCTACCGGGATTTGAACCCGGATCGCTGGATTCAGAGTCAAGAGTGCTAACCATTACACCATAAGATCAGCAAAAGTGACGTCGCCTGATGTCCCCATCAACTGCCAACTGCCAAACGCAAGCGCACGCATCACATCGACGCAAAATGCTGATGCTCGCAGTCAACAACAAGCTCCTACCGGGATTTGAACCCGGATCGCTGGATTCAGAGTCAAGAGTGCTAACCATTACACCATAAGATCAGCAAAAGTGACGTCGCCTGATGTCCCCATCAACTGCCAACTGCCAAACGCAAGCGCACGCATCACATCGACGCAAAATGCTGATGCTCGCAGTCAACAACAAGCTCCTACCGGGATTTGAACACAGATCGCTGGATTCAGAGCCCAGAGTGCTAATCATTACACCATAAGAGCACCAAAAGTGACGTTGCCTGATGTCCCCATCAACTGCCAACTGCCAAACGCAAGCGCACGCATCACATCGACGCAAAATGCTGATGCTCGCGGCCAACAACAAGCTCCTACCGGGATTTGAACCCGGATCGCTGGATTCAGAGTCCAGAGTGCTAACCATTACACCATAAGATCAGCAAAAGTGACGTCGCCTGATGTCCCCATCAACTGCCAACTGCCAAACGCAAGCGCACGCATCACATCGACGCAAAATGCTGATGCTCGCAGTCAACAACAAGCTCCTACCGGGATTTGAACCCGGATCGCTGGATTCAGAGTCAAGAGTGCTAACCATTACACCATAAGATCAGCAAAAGTGACGTCGCCTGATGTCCCCATCAACTGCCAACTGCCAAACGCAAGCGCACGCATCACATCGACGCAAAATGCTGATGCTCGCAGTCAACAACAAGCTCCTACCGGGATTTGAACACAGATCGCTGGATTCAGAGCCCAGAGTGCTAGTCATTACACCATAAGAGCACCAAAAGTGACGTTGCCTGATGTCCCCATCAACTGCCAACTGCCAAACGCAAGCGCACGCATCACATCGACGCAAAATGCTGATGCTCGCGGCCAACAACAAGCTCCTACCGGGATTTGAACCCGGATCGCTGGATTCAAAGTCCAGAGTGCTAACCATTACACCATAAGAGCAGCAAAAGTGATGTTGCCTGATGTCCCCATCAACTGCCAACTGCTACACACAAGCGCACACATCACATCGACGCAAAATGCGGATTCTCGCAGTCAACAACAAGCTTCTATCGGGATTTGAACCCGGATCGCTGGATTCAGAGTCCAGAGTGCTAACCATTACACCATAAGAACAGCAAAGTGACGTTGCCTGGTGCTCCCATCAAGTGTTAACTCCTAAACGCAAGCGCACGTATCACATCGACGCAAAATGCTGATGCTCGCGGCCAACAACAAGCTCCTACCGGGATTTGAACCCGGATCGTTGGATTCAGAGTACGTGCTAACCATTACACCATAAGAACAGCAAAGTGACGTTGCCTGGTGCTCCCATCAAAAGCCAACTGCCAAACGCAAGCGTACGTATCACATCGACGCAAAATGCTGATGCTCGCAGCCAACAACAAGCTCCTACCGGGATTTGAACCCGGATCGCTGAATTCAGAGCCCAGAGTGCTAACCATTACACCATAAGAGCAGCAAAAGTGACGTTTCCTGGTGCTCCCATCAACTGCTAACTGCCAAACGCAAGCGCACGCATCACACCGACGCAAAATGCTGATGCTCGCAGTCAACAACAAGCTCCTACCGGGATTTGAACCCGGATCGTTGGATTCAAAGTCCAGAGTGCTAACCATTACACCATAAGATCAGCAAAAGTGACGTTGCCTGATGTTACCATCAACTGCCAACTGCTAAATGCAAGCGCACGCATCACATCGACGCAAAATGCTGATGCTCGCAGTCAACAACAAGCTCCTACCGGGATTTGAACCCGGATCGCTGGATTCAGAGTCCAGAGTGCTAGCCATTACACCATAAGAGCAGCAAAAGTGACGTTGCCTGGTGCTCCCATCAAGTGCCAACTGCCAAACGCAAGCGCACACATCACATCGACGCAAAATGCGGATTCTCGCAGTCAACAACAAGTTCCTACCGGGATTTGAACCCGGATCGCTGGATTCAGAGTCCAGAGTGCTAACCATTACACCATAAGAACAGCAAAGTGACGTTGCCTGGTGCTCCCATCAAGTGTTAACTCCTAAACGCAAGCGCACGTATCACATCGACGCAAGATGCTGATGCTCGCAGTCAACAACAAGCTCCTACCGGGATTTGAACCCGGATCGTTGGATTCAGAGTACGTGCTAACCATTACACCAT
Organism: Peronospora matthiolae; assembly: GCA_921007115.2. Lineage (NCBI taxonomy): Eukaryota > Oomycota > Peronosporomycetes > Peronosporales > Peronosporaceae > Peronospora > Peronospora matthiolae. The sequence continues at coordinate 41,848 of CAKLBY020000308.1, forward strand.
AAGAGCAGCATAACTGACGTTGCCTGGTGCTCCCATCAAATGCCAACTGCCAAACGCAAGCGTACGTATCACATCGACGCAAAATGCTGATGCTCGCAGCCAACAACAAGCTCCTACCGGGATTTGAACCCGTATCGCTGAATTCAGAGCCCAGAGTGCTAATTATTACACCATAAGAGCAGCAAAAGTGACGTTGCCTGGTGCTCCCATCAAATGCCAACTCCTAAACGCAAGCGTACGTATCACATCGACGCAAAATGCTGATGCTCGCAGCTAACAACAAGCTCCTACCAGGATTTGAACCCGGATCGCTGAATTCAGAGCCCAGAGTGCTAACCATTACACCATAAGAGCAGCAAAAGTGACGTTGCCTGGTGCTCCCATCAACTGCCAACTGCCAAACGCAAGCGCACGCATCCCATCGACGCAAAATGCTGATGCTCGCAGCCAACAACAAGCTCCTACCGGGATTTGAACCCGGATCGCTGGATTCAGAGTCCAGAGTGCTAACCATTACACCATAAGAGCAGCAAAAGTGTCGTTGCCTGATGTCTCCATCGACAGCCAACTACTAAATGCAAGCGCACACATCACATCGACGCAAAATGCGGATTCTCGCAGTCAACAACAAGTTCCTACCGGGATTTGAACCCGGATCGCTGGATTCAGAGCCCAGAGTGCTAACCATTACACCATAAGAGCAGCAAAAGTGTCGTTGCCTGATGTCTCCATCGACAGCCAACTACTAAATGCAAGCGCACACATCACATCGACGCAAAATGCGGATTCTCGCAGTCAACAACAAGCTCCTACCGGGATTTGAACCCGGATCGTTGGATTCAGAGTACGTGCTAACCATTACACTATAAGAGCAGCAAAAGTGACGTTGCCTGGTGTTACCATCAAATGCCAATTGCCAAACGCAAGCGTACGTATCACATCGACGCAAAATACTGATGCTCGCAGTCAACAACAAGCTCCTACCGGGATTTGAACCCGGATCGTTGGATTCAGAGTACGTGCTAACCATTACACCATAAGAGCAGCATAACTGACGTTGTCTGGTGCTCCCATCAAGTGCCAACTGCCAAACGAAAGCGCACGCATCACATCGACGCAAAAGGCTGATGCTTGTAGTCACCAACAAGCTTCTATCGGGATTTGAACCCGGATCGCTGGATTCAGAGTCCAGAGTGCTAATTATTATTACAATACAAGATCATATTTTGGAGTTTTTAGCTATCTCCGTTATAAGAAAAGGTACATGCATGTTATCGATACACAATTTGACACCCTTAATAAACAAGCAGGTCTTATTGGAAAAAGTCACATGAGTACTGGTGTACTGGATTTTAGGATGTGTCTTTTGTGATACAAAATTCTAATTGAGACAATACCTTCGAATGAAAGGATTCGTTTTGGTTTAAATTATGTACTATCATATGTTAGAGTAAAATTAAGCGTCCGCACAAGGAAGACCGAATTAAATGAGTATTTTGAGATAATTGGCTTTGCCTCCCTTCCTGCATTTACTTACCCCCCTGTCGTCATGAAGAGATTTTGACGTATGATTAGGCGGCGCTAGGTATTAGATTCCGTTACTTGTAAACGTCTGCAATTGATTTTTCAAACAGAAGTTAAAATTGCTTCGTCTTCTATTTCAACATGCTGTTTCGACAAGTGATTGCAGATATATACGTTGTTATGAGTATGAAAGTTTAACCCACGTATACGGAAAGTAAAGCGGCGTGTACTTAATGTCGTTCCAAGGACATGTAAAAATATTATCAGATGAACTCAAATCCGATCCGTAGTTTTGTTGTGGTCCTAAGGTGTGGAGGCTTTTCTGACTGCACGCAGGATTAATGTCACACTTTTTGAAGGTTACTTTCCCCGTGTTTCTATAGAAGATAGGCTACCTTCTAATTCCGTTTTAATTACGACTAATAAAGCCTCCTGATAATACGAAAGGGTTGTGTAGCTCTTAAGTAGGTTACTCACTGCAACCGAGTGGAAACCGTAAGACACACAAGCACCGATGAAAAGAGAAGAAACAGGGCAAAACTGTAGATTTTCGACATTTTGATACGTCGAGAACGCCTATTAACCATTTTTTCGTCACACTAATCGACAAATTGAAACGGTAGGAAAATGTGGTCACTACTCTCGCTTGGTGGCAGATATGCATTTAATATTTTATTTCTTTTTCATCAATCAATATGTCATCTGCCACACTTAGCTATTGATGGCTTTCCCGGGTACGATCGTTCTTTGTCCCCATGTCTCTCATTTTCCACACATCAAAAGAGATAGCCACTAGGGTTTGAGTTTGATAATAAATCGAAATTTACGAAAAATGGTGCGTAGATATTGAATCGCTATAGTATTTGTCGGCATATTATCTACCGGAGCTGATAGAGCAAACTATAAATAAATGAAAGATTATCTTACCCCATATTAACAGTACTATGACTCTAAATAAGTTGTTGGGCACGAAGAAGTAGCAAAATTTAGAGGTTGGAATTTTACGTAAAGTGCATGAGTTCTTAAATCAGAGAATGATACAATCTAGCAATTGTCGACTTATTAGTCAGGTTCGGTTTTGTCGCTGCTATACTATTACCTTCGAAAATCCTAGATTTTTACAAGAAGTTATATGTAGAAAGGCTCCGTGAATTTTGTAGAGTTTTACCATTATACATGATCCGCAGCTGTTTTACCACGTTTTACCAGCTCCTGACAAATATCCCAGTTCTTAACATTTCTTCCGTGTGTCACAGTAGTAACAACAATAAATTGGGGATCAAGCACTAAAGCTCAACGTTTAATTGTACAATATAATGTATAGAAATGACTTCCGTACACATTACAAATGGACTTGAGGCTTGCGGGCATGGGTGTAAATTGTGTATGAAATAAAGAAGGTGCTAAGGAATTACTTTGTGAAAGAATCGTTCGCGCTGTTGATATTTGTAAGATACAACTATGTTACCAGATAGAAAGCTGATGATCCTGCCCGGTAACGCCGTGGAAAACAGTAAGTGTGGTCGACGAATTTATGAAAGTGTTATGGTAAAGAAAGAATATACTGTTGGAGAAGCTTTAGCCGTATTGCCGAGGAAAGTGGCCGTAGTTTTTGCTTATTGGTATATCGAGTACTGCGAATTAGAATCACTCTATCTTGCACATTTTGTGCGAAATATGCACGATTTCTATGCTCCTAAGTGTCGGGTCATTGCATTTTTGATCTCTATTCAGCTAATTTGCTTTTGAGGCAAAACGTGGGGGCGTTGTTGCGTGTGACTGAAACTCAACGCGGTCGCAATTTTAGTCATAGTCAAAGAGTGAGACCCGTAATGCATCTCCATCTCTAAAAGGAGACAAGCTTTTTCGCTCTTTGTAAAGCGTTTAAGGTACACCTTAAGTTTTTAGACAGAGACTGACCCACATGCAGAGAGTAAATTTCGAAAACTAGGTATAAACCTTACGCAAAATCGTAAGTAGCTCCGCCATTCGGGCTTGCGGCTCAAATTTTTCATGAAGCAGCTTCCTTTTATTTAAGGTGTGCATTACTCGCTCCAGGCCTTGAGTGTACCCCAGCATTTGCTGGGGTACGAGTAAATCTCACGCATGAATTCAATGTCGTCAAAATATGAAGCTCAAAAACCTCAAAATGAGGTAGAATGTAATCTTACTGCGGAGAATGGATGTACGTAGACTCTTGGGAGGAAATGGTCGGCATTCGGTGCAAAGGAGTAGACGACTATACATTTGTATAGAATGCCAAGTTTCCTTTTATTTTTTCTCTGTTCAGTGGCCACAGGTGGTAAATGAGATGCAAATAAACTTTAATTTTTAATTCCTATAGATTTGTTAGGTGCCAGTTGAACCTTCTGAATCTGCTTACAAGCCTAAGCTCTTATATATTATTAAAGCACATATATATATGCAACTATCTAATTTTTATTTTATTTATTTCCATTGTTCTTGCCGCCCAAATTTTTGATGCACTTTATTGCTTTAGCGAACCATGCATGACTTCGAGAGGTTTTAAGATAGCAATACGTGGAAGCTTGATCTGCTCATACGGGGGCTCCAATGGGGCACTAGACCCTAAACACTAGCATACCACACATTTTCGATGTACTCTTATGTATAAAACAACAATCCAACGTCAAAAGCAGACTACTCAGCACCATGTACAGAATCGAAGGGACCTTTACTGTTAATATGTTGCACTGATGTAGGCCCAGGAGTCGCTACTATTGCATATTCGCCCCTATATCTCCACTTCACTTAAAATTCCTCACCCTTTGTAGGAATTTGGTGGTTTAACATAAAATTTATAATAGTGCCAGTCCATTTTGCGCGTCGTAGCAACTGACAACAGCGTCGAGAAGCTGTCATGAATTTGAACTAGTTATTGTGTTGATGTGAACGAAGGGATATTAGTTATCAATAGTATATGTCTAATGTAGAGGGTGCCGATCGAAACACAATAAGTAAGGGTTACTTTTAAAGCATTCGATCCTACAATCTGAGCAATCAAAGGCCTCCAAATACGAATGTGACTTGAATGTGTGCGAGAGGTAAGGTCGATAGTGGAATCTGAAGTGTACGGGGGCACCCGGAACTTGTACTGACACATTAAAAGCAACTTACACTGGACAAAGTGCAAGTAGGTGCCTAAAGAATTCACGTACACGTACTTACAAAGAAAGTTTTAGTACAAAGTAAGAGGAGTTAGTAAATGTGGATATTAGAGCACCATTTATCACAATAATCTGTTTGTTAGTGAATTTAATCTTCTGTTAACTATGCCTACATATAAAGATGTATTGTAACTACCTGCTCGCCACTCATTAAAACGTCCGTCGTGACTCGGTATAACTGGTTAATACCATTACCCATATATATTCAGTAAAAGAGTATTACTATTGCAGCACACTATTATCTGCTAGTACAACAATATAAAAACTTGATGTCTTGCTAACATATTATTCACATTTTATGTTAAATTTATGTAAAATATCCTGTAGCGGATGTAAATCATTAAATAAAGGTTCATGATCACCGATATGATGTTAAAGTGTCGACACGATCAGTTACCTATTCCATAAAGCCACATCCTTCTCAAACCTGATATTCGAACCTCTTTAGCCGAACCTGATACACCCCTCTCCTCATACTTTCCGCTACGTAAAAATTCGAAGAGATTCAATGAAAAACTTTGTAACTTCGTTTTGCACCCTTCTCCAATTTTGTTATGAAGTTGACAGGTGTGGTGCAGCTTAAATGGGCTCGTGATATGGGATTTGTGATGAAAACTATGATACAATAAGAGATCTGTTTAGGAGTGTACGGCTGCCTATTTGTGCAATGTTGAAAGGGATGGACCGGAGTAAGTAAAACAACGTCTTTGAGAAGGTCATCTCTATGCAGTATATTACGTACGAATACCGTGCATACTTATACTACAGATTAAGATTATGTAATACATCATTATAATCACCCTTTGACCACATTTGTTCTGGATCCTCCTCCCGACCTCCTGTGATGTCTGAGAGGTCCTCCTCCGCATCGCCTAAGGCAGCCTGGACTAAAAATCGTAAAAAGCTATCAGATATCACTGTTCGGATGAAAAAGAAGCTGTAGTGTTATAGCTACACTCATTTGAGCTAATAACTTCAATGTGCCCAGATTGGGCAATCCCTCGCGGAAGGACACGGAACGATCGCACGAGCAGGATCTCGTTTGACCGCATTTAAGAGATATAAGAAAGATAAAGGTGTGCGCACACGTAACCACACAAACTCACTGCGAATTTTTTATGGACTCTTGTTCTAATTGAAGAAAAATTATGCACTATCAAAAATCCTGGCAGCTTGTAAGATGCACCCGCGCGAACGGTATGCTGCTGGTACATCATTTGCTGCCGACTGGCCTTTAAATATATAGAGAGAGCATGTTTTCTAAGCAGCAGCAGCATGTATCTGATGAAACAAAACCTGAACAACTCGTGCATTTTTATGGCTGTCCAGGTGATCGAATTTTTGTAAATTATACTATCTAGTCTCGATAACTCGCGTGGATAGGAATATATTTAAAATTAAATGTAAACATAAAAAATATTTGATTTATTTTAGGGTACAAACGTCGGCTCAAGCAGGAACGGTATGAAAATAAAAGGAGTATCAATTTGTAATAAGGAATCACTCGATCCTTGTGACCTTCAAGGAGTATCAATTTGTAATAAGGAATCACTTGATCCCTGTGACTTTCAGTCTCCAGCTTTTTTACCTGATGAAGCAACGGTCACCCAAGATAAGACCAAATTAGAAATCACTCAGTCACCAAATATCTAATCCAGACACGTCTGCGGCGATATCGGTTTCACATTCCGAAGTTTCGTCTAAACTGAAAGCGCTTTTTGGATTCGTCAAAAGGCGAAACATGCTGCTGAAGCCAAAAAATTGTGTGATAATTAAGAACACACGCCATTTACTAGACACTGATAGCAGTTACCAGGTGAACACATTGATTAAAAGTAATGGTGCAGCAGATACACCATAAAACCCTCGATTTGGTGCAGAACGGAAGGCTACATTAGAAGTGGCCGAGTATGTACTGCCTAATTAACTTAGAGCTACGTTTGCAGTACGACTAAAGGATGCGGCTTTTTAAAAAAAGAGATCCGGCATTTATGTCCATACTTTAATATGGACATATCTATTACTTCGATTAGCAAAGACTGCATCTTTGTATCTACAAAATTGTTGGAACAAGCATTATTGGATCTAGATTTCTATAGAGAAGGGTAAATCGTTTGGCCACGTAGGTGATGTAAACTACGTGAAGTTTTTGTGGCTTTGTCATTTATATGACTCCTCCAGTAGCAGTGAATACATTACTGAATCTTTGATTGCTTTGGATGACATTAGTTATACCAGATTTATATCATGGTGATGTATTTAGTATAAAAGCACAAATTAGATTGGTACAACAATTCGCACCACAGCCACACAAGTGTAGCGTGTCATCGAAAGCTTACATCGTCAAGTAGTTTCGTGTAGGATTTTAAGTCAATCGCGTAACCATGCTGGACATAACTCCTGCTAATATACAATCGAAGGTGTTATGAAGTGTATCCGAAAAAACCACAGTTGTGTAGATATCCAGCACCAAGCCGCTTTCGCATGTGTCGTTGTGCTGGACAAAAGTGAAAACCTCTTCCTGTAGATTGCACAACGATGTTTAAATTATGCAAGGTGGACAACGGACAAATAAAAACCATCAGAAAAGAAAGATAGGTGGTCGCTGTTTTACTGAAAGATCTAATTTAACGAAATGGTAAAAACGAGTAAAAAGGAGCCATTAACTTCTTCTCAGTTTTTGGTTAAATCCCCTCAGTTCAGTATAACGCTATATGATTGGCTGACCATAAATCGAGAACAGAGGTAGCTATATCACATCAGTTTGCATCTTAAAATTTACTTTTTTCGTAATCATATACAATAGACCCTCTTTCGCGCAAATGTCGTGTGGTGGACGTCATTGTCGGTGGCTTTTCAGCCAAGTCAGTGATTTCATTAGATCAAACGATGTGAGTAAGTAAGCGAGTGGGTAAAAAGCCATGATATCAAACTAAAGCAAGCAACGATCAGCATCACCGATGCAATAAGTACGTAGAATTTGTGTAGATGATGCATCCGTTGTATTAGGGTGGATCACGACGCACAAAAATGTAGAAGTATAATTGAACCAAGACCGAAATTTACAAACTCAACGGAGCCAATTTGTAGATCAAAAGAATTTGACTGCATTCATCAGTACGAGTCGATCAACTTTTCAGGCACTGCCACTCGCGCAGTAAAGAAAGGTGCGCTTTTTAACACAATCACACAGTCCTCTCGGATAATTTGGCAGCACCAACAACTGGATTATCGTACAGTGATATATCACTTGTTGCGGTGCCTTAACGTCTTTGTAATAACCGGGTCCTGTGCACACTTTTCTAAGGCTCCGTGTGCACGACTTTTTTAATGTCCTCCAGTATGCTATCATGCAGACACACACTACACATTAACAGATCCGCAAAAGCATAGAAAAATGGAGCTATTCAGTAACGAACAGGACAAATATTTATAACACGCGTCGTGTACACGCGACACGAACGATCCGAATACGCATAAAAATTAAAAGAGAAAAGGAAGTAACAGCCTCACCACCCACTAGGGCGGAAAGCTTTGCATAAAAGCGTGATAGAGACTGCATGCTGTTGTGGTGGTGTCTACCTTTCAAATATGATAAGCGATCAGGAGCAACTGCGGACGTACAAAATTCGAGTACGCAAACGGTTCAGGACAATCTTAATATCGTCTTGTGCTAAAGAAAACATAAGAACGTTGATAAAACATACTGAAGTATATCTAGTAGATGTTAAAAAGTCGGCTCTTGTGATATAATACCCTCAACGCATGTCCATAAATCAGCTAACCATGTAGCGTTACATCGAACTGAGCAGATTTACATGGAATCTGAGTAGAGATTAAAGGTTCCTTAAAACAGATATCCGTGCAAATGGGTCTGTTCTGGAGTTTTAGCGACTAAGTGATATCTCATTCGGTCTTAATTTGGGTATTTGCTGTGTAATTGGGTAGGATTACCAGTGGCGGAGTAACAAGGTAGCGGCGATCGAGTGAATCCCACTCCCAAATGATGATGTTTTGTTGATCCATTTAATGGCAAAAAGTCCGCTTGAATGTAAGGCTTTGTTTGATACGCTTATAACGCTGTTAAATGTTAGGGGATGTTCGGAGGAGCTTTATAATTGACATTCCTACTTTTTACTCGTCTTCTCTGGCAAGCCTAATCCATAAAGGACGACTTGCTTCGGCTATTGGAAACTTATATCAGCTCAAACTTGACACTGCACCCAGGAATGTGAGTGACCGAACGATGTCAAGTGACCAAAAGTGACCCTATACTAAACTAAGAAAAAAAGGGAATGCAACTGATGCAAATGACACACAAAGCTGATTAAATAACCGGTTTTGATTTCTGACCCCTGAAAATCATAATAATGCATATCATCAGAAACATTTTTCGTGTTCTTTTGTCGAGGACTTCATCATTTTCCAGATTTTTCTGGTGGTAATTTTTAGTTGTAAAAGGGTCACACGTAGTTAGGTACCTGGTGCCCTGTTTCTTAGACACACGGATGATATCCCACTGAAAGAAATATAGAATATCTTATCGGTTTATAGGGGCTGATTGGTGTCAGCCACCAGATAGGAGAGATCTTAGTTGTACTAAATTAGGACATAATTGTCTGAATGAGGATTAAGACATTCTATAGGTTTAAATGTAAATAAAGTTCAGTTCCCCTTTTATCTTAAAGATAAGTGCCTTGCGAGGCGTCTTCGGTCGTTGATTGCTGATCACTAAGAGTTAGCAACACCTCCCTGAGGTAGCTAGTTACTCTTGAGCACTAGGTGCTGTCTATTCATTGAATCGTTTGGTCCCCTGGAACAAGGACCATCAGCTTTACGCTTATTGACTCATTAAGTCTAGTTCTTTTGAACTAAGTTGCTCGTTGAGCGTAAAGTCTCCCACTGGCTTAAGGAGCTGTGTAGCTCCACTACACTGGGTTGCACTAGTAGCCAATCGACGTCTGAGTCTTTTTAAATTGATATTCTGTGAGGATAGAAAACCCCACTCCCCTCTATGATGGCTAAAAGGTAGCGATTAATAAGCTGACCGCCTCTTTGGGTCCAGATTACGTGGAGTTCCTTATCTCACAAGGCCCTGAAGTGTTAAATGCATGTGTTAAAGGCTTAATGCAGTATAAAGCGGCCCTTATAGGGAAGGTCCAGGACCAAATAGCGTCGGCTATGCCTACAAGCTATGTGTCTGTACTAGAAGAGGATAGACGCCCTCCACTTAGAGCGGAATTTAAGAACTACTCCCGTAAGGAGGGTGAAAACCTTATCCTTTGGATCCGTGAGATTGAGATGACCATGAGATCAGGCCTGATCAAGGTTGACCATCAACAGGTCTCGCCGGCCAACTCTAGCTTGATGGAAGAGCTAGAGAATGGGCCTCGAAGTGTAGCACGTCGGCTGACCTAGCATTTACTACATGGGAGTCGCTAAAGTCACAACTGGTATAGGTGCTCTCACCACCTAACCAATCTTTCCACGTGCGCTCACGCTTTTTGTCTACCTGTCAGTGTAGGAATGAATAATCGGACTATGTCCAAGAGTCTAAAAATCTCATGGCTGCAATGCAGTCTGACCCTCTGCCCGAGGCAATTCATGTGACTATCTTCATGAAAGGTCTTCGTACTGGCATTGCCAGAATCGAAGTTTTTTGGGTTTACCCCTATGTTCGAAGAGGCCGTGAGAATTGCTCTTAATGCTGAGCATAACTTCAAGTCAACCAGGCTTGGCTGGAATAAGTACAACCCTAGCTCTACGAGAGCAAATTTCACAAGTGGTCCGGCCTTTAACAGGCCGGAACCGATGGAGCTCAGCTATGCTGAAGATGAAGGTGAAGTTGAACTTCAAGCTGCTGAGCAGCAAAGCGTCGTACGACGATGTCTTACGTGCGGAAGCACTAAGCACTTGCGGCCTGCTTGCCTTTTGCGTGAACAGCGTCAGGCACAAACCAACACTCCACCCCGATCCAGAAGTCTGGCATGGCACGGGGAATTGCCGACGCCCAGTAGGCGGGGGCGCCCTACTGGGGAAAAACTGGGTTCTGTTACACATTTTGAAGGCACAGTCAAATCTATTTTAACTGCAAAGATCTCTTTACCTATTGGAATGGAGCGTGGATTCAAGTCTGGATAGTTAATCGCCGAGGCGAAAATTAAGGGCTTTGAGAGGCCTTGGTTGATATTGACCCACTCTGGAGCGTCTTGCAATTATGCTCAACGCCGTTCCCTTGACAAAGTCAGATTTATGCTGAAGCGCTTACAGCGAATGAGGGTGATTTTATTACGGTTCGTTCAGCGCCTGGAATTCGTGTTACTGTGCCTAAAGTTCAATTGAACTTAGGTATACAGTTTTAAACTTTGACAGAATTCAACGCTGTCTTGTCCTTGATTTGGACTTGAGGTATAATCTCATCCTTGGTATGGCTTGGCTTGAACTTCATGAGCCATTAATTGATTGGAGGTCTAAGATCTTAGGCGCCACGCGCAACGTTACTAGTGAAGTTTTGGATATTCATTAAGCCACCTTCGCTAGGCAACAGAAGCACTACTGGCGAGAGCATTTGACAAAAGATGTCACTATGTTGGACATTGGGTTGTCTGAGTTGTCTCTCTCCAATGTTACAAACATAGATTCAGAGCGTAGCTCGTTCGATATCGTTAATACGGCACTCACTCTGTTGATTGTTACTCATTGTGATTACGAATCACTGATGCTAAAAGCATGGATAGCCTAGGGCCGGATTATCAAGGCTGTGATCCCTTTGACGTGTGTGAGGTTGCACGTGAAATTTACCGAGTGTGGGCGGCCGTGAGGGCACCGAACTTAAGGTCGGTAATAACATTGTTGGAGAAACCCCGTTCAGTTCGGGGCTCGGCCCGCATAGTGTACGTGGAATGGCACGTGGAAATCCGCTGGGTGAAGTATTCGGGTTGTGTAACGCTTCACCGGATGTCGGTCAAGACGTCGGCTCTCGTATACAGCGCACTACTATTAGTAGTAATAAAAGGAAAAGTAGTGTCCGACCCCTAAGGGGTGTAAGGTCTCCAAGAGGCGACTTGGACGTCAGGTGGTAGCTGTTAAGCGCAAGGCATCCACACAGCACTGGGTGATAATTGAATCCACTATAAAAGCTTGTGATAGGAGTGACCGGTCAGGTTGATGGCAGTGTTAGCCTTGAAACACCTCCATCTCTGAATGCTATGTGTGAGCTAAACGAAATGTCTGGTGGCGAGTTTGGCCAAGCCTTAAGGCAGTAGATTTATCCGAATTAGTGTTTTTTTAGACCCGATGTCGAGTTGAACTCGTCCTCAGTAATGGATGAGTCTGTCCTAGGAGACACAAAAGCGGCACTTAGTGCGCGAAGTGGATCTTCGATCCCTAAAGATCGTTTGGATCCATTTTATTCTTTGGTTAAGGAATCCTAAGATGTGGTGTCTCACAACTTACCGTCTGTCTTAGCACCTGATAGAAGTGTACGTCATGAAACTGACTTAGTCCTAGGAACTAAATACTGCGTAACACGGCAGCGGCCGTTGCCTAAGGAACATTGCGACGTCATTAAAGAGTTATTTCGTGCTAAGCACGCGACTATAAATGGTTCGTGAAAGTAAATCTTCCTATTCAACACCGAAATTTGTGTCAAGAAGCCGAGTGGCAAGTGGCGCATTGTGCATGCTTATAATAAGCTTAATTCAGCGACTGTACCGGCGAAGACGACTATTCCTAGAAAGGGTGTTCTTCAAAATTAAAGTGGTAGGGTGCACATTGTACAGCGCACTCGAATTAGTCGATGGTTATTACCAGCTGCTCATGCGAGCGAGTGATATTCCGCTAACTGCGGTGAGTACTCCGAGCGGTCCGCTCTGGTGATGGCTCGTTATACCACAAGGGCTGTCGAAAGCCCCGGCTACTTTTAACCTTCTGGTGACACAACTGTTCCGACCTAATCGTAGTTACGCACAGACGTACTTTGACGACATCTTTGTCCATAGTAGTGCAACGAATGGTCGATCAGATGTGGATAACTACATTGATCATTTACGAGCGGTGCTCGAGTGTATGCGCACGAATGAATTATACGCTAACGCGTCCAAGCGCATCCTTGGTGCAGAAGAGATTCCCTTTCTAGGGTGCTTTGTTGTGAAGCGAGGCCTTGGAGCGGACCCCGCTAAGGTAAGGGCCATAGTCGATTGGCCGGTTCCTAAAAACCAAAAGGACTTACGTAAGTGGCTTGGCCTTGCCATTTGCTTACATAAGTACAGTGCGAATTGCGCAGACATGGCTAGGACATTATCCAATCTTTTAAAAAAGATACAGATTGGTGTTGGGGTCATACCGAGCACGATGCTTTTAAAGCGGTTAAGGAGAGTCTCCTTCATGCGCCAATATTGGCTTTGCCCAATCCTGATCGGCTCTTCGGTGCCGTTTGTGACGTAGCTGACTTTGCCATTGGCAGTGGTCTGTTTCAAACAGATATTGATGGACGTGAGCGCGCCATTGTGTTTGAGTCTCGCCAGCTTAATGCTGGTGAAAAGAACTATCTAGTTCATGACAAATAACTACTTGCTATGAAGTATGCTATAGTAAAATTCGGATTTCATCTGCTTATCTCAAAGCCTTTTGTGGTCTATACACATCATGCGTCATTGCGCGCTGTGACACAGTAGCCGCATCTCTCTCAGAGAATGGATTGTTGGCTTTTTTTCCTTTGCCGAATATAACTTCGAGGTGAAATATAAGCCAGGAAAGCTAAATTATTTGGCTGATGCGCTATCACGCCTACCTGACTATAAGCTTGCTTTTGGTACGACACTGTCGTCATCAGATCCTGACTTAGTCCGTGCGGCATATGCCAAGGATGATCAGTGTGTAGCTCTGCTACGGGCTCTTAGGAGAGATGAGTTTAAATACCTAGACATAACATCAAAGGCACGTATACGTGCAAGGCTTCATCTTTGTTCTATCGAGAATGGCCTGTTGTGAGATAGCACGAATATTGAGGATACTTCTCGAATTGCTGTCCCTCATGATGAGGAGTTAAAGCATCGATTGCTCTATGAGGCACATGATACCGCTTTGAGTGGTCATCTCGGTCGTGATAAGACCTATGGCTCAGTGAACCAGGCTAATTGGTGGCCCAAGATGTATAAATGGGTGAGCATCTATGTGCGTACGTGCAAAACGTATCAACGAATCAAATCCTTAGCACATGCAGCTTCGCCGCTGGCTTGTCTGCTTGTACCCACTGGGTGCTGTGAATTCATGAGTATAAATTTTGTGTTTACCTGCCGAAAGATTTGGAAGGCAACACTAGTATTGTGGTTTGTGTTGACTGTTTGAGCAAGATAGTTCATTTAGCGGCTGTGCTGGAAACGATCGATGTTGAAGGCACAGCAAAGATGTCCATCGATCGTGTGTTTCGACAACATGGTTTGCCTGTGACAATTGTTTCTGATAGGGATCCCTGCTTCAGTGGGAAGTTCTGAAAGTCTATCTTTAAGGTGCTCGGCAACCGATTGGACATGTTCACGGCGGATCTTCCGCAGACCGATGGTCAAACTGGGCGTGTTAATCGCGTCATTAGTGACATTTTTCGCGATGTTTGCGCTGATACACCACGGCGTCGGAGCTCAATGCTTCCTGTTGTTAAATCTGCATTAAACAATGCTGTTTATGCCTCCACAGACTTTACTCCGTTTTACAAAGACGGTCTCAATCACCGTCGCGTTCCATTAACGCTATCACTACGTGAATCAGGGCTTGTTGGGGGAGAGGTTGCCGATCAGCTTGCTGATATCAGCCCTGCTACAGCTCAAAAACAGGTAGGCGAGTTTCTTGCAACGGGATTGAACGTATTACGACATGTGCGTGACGAAATGGCTGATAGCAAAGAATAACAAGACAGCAAGCTGATTCCAAAGGCAGAAATTGTATTGAAAGTTATGAGGTCGGAGACTAAGTATTACTCAATGCTAAAAACCTACCTACAAAGTAGAATCTGCTGTCTTCAAGACAAAGTTGCGTCCACGCTTCATTGTACCGTTTACGACCACCACCCAGAAGAAACTTGCGTATAAAGTTAAACTTCCACGCAAATTGTGTACACACCCAGCGTTCGACGTAGGCTAACTTAATCCGTACTGGAATTCTCCCCATGTGAACGCTGAGGCGCTGGCGCCGACGATGAGAACGGTGCCCCGGATTGCTTCAAGCGAATCAGCAAGTCCATCTGACAATCTGGAGCTATTTTAAGCAAAGATCTCATACAATCTATGCGACGAAAGTATGCTATTTATCTCGATCCAAATCCTCGCTTCGAGTTTGAGCATAATCCATCGCCTGAAGACGGATCTGCGTTGCATCCAGCATGCATTGGTCTTCCCTGAGGTCGCTTGAAGACCCTTCACTTCGAAAACAAACTTTTCGTGGACTACCACAGGTACACTGGCCGCCATCGACGCTTCTCGATGAGCATGGTGTCGTCAGTTCATGTCGAGAGACTACTGGAACGACGTCGTCGATATGGACACTACCAGTATCTGTTGAATGAAGATTTGCACATGGGCAAGGACGGGCCGAGATACGACTGACGACACTGCCTGTCTTTTCTGACTGGTCAACCTGGGTGTTGCACTGCAACCAACCGATTGATTGGTGAGGAAGTTTACAAGTTTGAACAGTTTACTGGTAGGCTAAAACGTAATAACAGAATCCTTTTTACTATCGAGCATTAATTTGAACAGGTTATGAGCCCAAATGACAGCTCCTACGACGCGGCACAGGCGCCGCCAATCACAGGTCGCGAAAGGACCGTGACGCCGCCTGCCGAAGTCGTCGACCCGCCAACCCACGAAAGGGGCACAAACGTGAACGAGAGGATCCTTAAGATGCTCATGGGACTCGAAGGTCGCATGGAGCGCATAAAAGTGTCCCAGATGCAGATGGACGAGAACGAGCGACTTCGAGGTGCAATCGAGAGTGGACTCTTCAGCTCTCTGCTTGGCCGCAACATGGGCAACGCTGGACCGATGCACCTGGACGCTCTTGGCAACTCGCCGCCGAGACGACAAGCTGTGTATCAAGCGCATGAACAGCCAAGGCAGCACTCGAGAGTGTCACCGGCTCAAGGCGCCCACGTTGAACCGCTCGGATCGCAGTATGCGGCGCCGGACTTACGGCAAGGCTACCCACCGCAACAGATGCCTCAACAAGCTCAGCAAGTGCCATGCCCTACCGCGTGCCGGACGCACGTCAACGAAAGCTGGCGATCAGGAAGTTTGACGGTAGTGAGCTATACCATGGACTTGGCTCCGGTTTTCTTGATTGGGGGAGAACATTTCTCCGGCAAGTTACAATGGCCCAGCATGCGTGCGGATTCGCATGGTCCGAGGAAGTTAAAGCTGACTTACTTGGACACTACTTGAGCGGAACCGCGGAGCGCTATTATAACAAGCAGCTGGAGTTGTGGTGGACACAACTACCGACGCTGGATCATGTCATGGAAAGGGTCCATCAGACTTTTAAGACCACAATCACGGCTTCGCAGTCAATCCAGCTCTTCACGGCGCGTAAAGACCCCAAGAGAAGTTGGCCGGAGCATTACCTTTACTTGGTTGCTGTCAGCGACGCGTGTGGTGGCGCGGACCAACAGGTGTTGGATAATATCGTGCATTATGCGTCGACGGAACTAAGTACGGTGCTTATGGCTAAGTACGATAACTCAAGAGTGGATTTTTTGCGTCAAGCTGAGGAGCTCGCCCACTTCGCGCAGTCTGTAGAGCTGGAGTCGCGTAAGGGCCGGGCTCTAGGACGAGATGTTGTTGCGCTCGTGGACGAGGTCTCAACAAAGAGGGAGACACGCACGTGCTTTGGGTGAGGAAAGGCCGGTCACATCAAGGCCAACTGTCGAAGCAAAGGCCGTAGTAGTTACGATGGTCGTCGTGGAAAACATGGCGCAGACCTCGTTTTGGCGATAAACGATCGTGGAATCAAGAAGAAGAACCCGCATTTTAGTTATGCTGGAAAAGATGCTAAGGACGAGCATGAAGAGTGGATCTTGGATAGTGGTTCAAGTCGTCACCTCGTGAAGGATGAGAGCCTGTTGCTGGATGCACAAGACTGCAACTATCAGTGCAGCATGGCGGATGGAGAAACACTATTTCTGTCAAGAGTCGGTAGCGTCCGTTTATGCGTTATGGCAGGTGGCAAGGAGCGGACGGTCAAGCTTACCGAAGCGTACCTTGCGACTGAACTCGAGCGCGACATTGTCTCATATGGAAAACTCGAGCTCAAGGGTTTTGGATTGGTGTACGATGGCGCGACGCGCTCGCTCGCCAATCGCAGTAATGGGGAAGTGGCTTTCGATTTGACTATGGAGAACAACGTACTTTACGTTAAGACTGTGGAAACTTCGCATTTAAGGAGCATGCCAAGTGATGTACTAATGGCAATACTGGCTGAAGAAGGAGCGACTGAGTCATCGTTGGGAGTGCAAAGCGGCACGCTCATGCATTTTCACCAGCGACTCGGACACCTTTCTTTCGACACGGTGGAACGAATGGCGAAGGATCCTGCGTCAGGGATCAAACTCACGGATCGGCGAAGACTCACGTGTTTGTCATGTGCTGAAGGGAAGCAGACGAAGAATTCTCAATCGCAAAAGGACACCGGCGTGAATGCACCAATCGACAGGATTGGTGGAGTTATCTGCTCGGATCTAAAGGGACCTATGACGCCCAAGAACCGACATGGAAACAGATATCTCGTGAATTTTATCGATCACAAGTCGAATTACTGCCGCGTGTTTCTGGCCCCAACTAAGGATCAAGCAGCGAAGAAGTTTGAACACTTTTTGGTGTTTTTTAAAAAGCGATTTAATTGTCGTATTCACGTGCTACGTACGGACGGCGGCGGGGAGTACCAGAATGTGGACTTATTCTGCAAGCGCACTGGAGTAGCCCGTCAAGTCGCAGAGTCAAGAAATCAATCTTCGAACGGCAAGGCGGAGCGGATGCATCGGACCGTTCTCAATATGGATCGGTCCATGATCTTTGCAAGCCGCCTGCCCTTGACATTTTGGGGAGACGCCGTCGAATACGCGGCGTACATCTTAAACAGGAGTCCTACAAGCGCAAACCTGCGACGCGCGTCGCCAATACAGGTTCTCACGAAGGTTGTCCCCGACTTACGCAACATAGTGGTATTCGGCTCAAGTTGCACGGTCTATCGAGACCCTCGCAAGAACTCGCTCGCACAACGAGCACAAGTTGGCATTATCGTCGGGAGGAGCGACGAAACTAAGGGCTATCGAGTTTTTTTGCAAAAGGATAACATCGTAGTCGTCACGCAGCATGTGAAAAACATTGCGACGCTCAGTGACGAGCAAAATGAACAGCTTCAGCGCGCACTGGAATACGAAGATCAAGCCGGAACAGCTGTTTCCAGGAGTGCAGAATCGTCTGCGTTGTCGATGGCGTCACTAGCGATCTCATCAAAGCTAAAGAAGAAAGGGAAATTGACCGTGCGTAGCGGACGATCGAAGAAGAAGTCATGGACCCGCTCGTCACACGGCACGCGTGGTGCGTCGAAGCGAGCTCAGGAATTCGCGGGTCAAGAGGAGCCAGCGAGTAATACGAGCATCGTAAACCATGTGTACGAGCGTGATCCGAAGAACTACGGCGAAGCAATGCGAAGTTCTAAAAGCGAGGACTGGAAGAAGGCGATGTGTGAAGAATTGGAAGCGCTCGAGAACAACGACGTTTGGCATCTTATCAAGCGTCCGAGCAGCAGCAATGCACTCCACACGAAGTGGGTGTACAAGACAAAGATGACTGCTGATGGGGATGTCGAACGCCTTAAAGCGCGACTTGTGGCGTGCGGCAATGAGCAAGTGTTTGGAGCTGACTATGTCCTCACATTTGCTGCCGTGATGGACATGTCTACGGTGAAGATAATATTGGCTCTTGCAGTTACGTGGGGAGTCGTCGCAAAGCATGGCGACATCCCTAACGCCTACGTAAAGGCTGACAAAGAGGCTGATTTGGAGATACTTTTACAAGTACCAAGAGGAATGGACGTGAGCAGTGATACTATCAAGTCACTGGGAGCATCGAGCGTGAGTGAACTGGCGTTACAGCTTCGCAAGAGTTTGTACGGCCTTAAACAGGCCGGGAGGCTCTGGAGCCAATTACTACATGCACGGCTTATTGACGTTGGTTTCCAGCAGTGCGTGTCGGATATGTGTTTATACCGGAAGAAGGATGGGAGAGACCTCGTGATTGTCGGGGTCTACGTTGATGACTTGCTAGCTACTGGTACGGACGCGGCAGCAGTCGATCGTTTCTTCGCGAGTCTAGGCAGTCTGTCTATCAAGGACCTAGGAGCAGTCAAGAAGTTCCTAGGAATGCGAGTGGAGGTTGACAATGACGGAGGATATATTATCGATCACGAAGTTGCAATTAACGACATCCTAAAAGATCATGGTCTCGAAGATGCAAACTCAACGCAGACCCCCATCGGTGCAGATTGTTACGAGATCCCGACGACAGACAGCGCTCTGCTTGTTAATGCAGAAGAAGGAGCTCCAAGCATTCGAAGCTTCCAATCGCTCGTCGGTAGTCTTCTCTGGGTGTCGAGATGTACGCGGCCAGATATGGCATTTGCCGTCCACAAGGTGACGCGCCCGACGAACCAGCCGCGAGTCCATGATTACAAGCTCGCGAAACGCATCGCGAGGTACTTAAAGGGTACCTGCAGCTTCAAGCTACGGATGACACCGGCGTCGAGCGCGCGCGAGACAGTGAACTTGGAGTCCTACTCAGACGCGGACTTCGCTGCTGATAAGCTGGACCGGAAGTCGTTGACGGGCGGGGTCATCTTCTTGAACGGCATGGCGGTGAGTTGGACGGCCAAGAAACAAGGCGGCGTCTCTCTATCCACCATGGAAGCCGAATTTGTTGCAGCTTCGGAGCAAACGCGCGAGTTACTTGGGATCCGAGAGATGCTGCGCGAAATTGGGATGCCACCCGGACTGCCGATGACGCTATACATCGATAATCAAGCCGCTATCAAGCAGCTGGATGGCGAGGCGTCTTCCTTGAAAGCCAAGCACATCGATGTGCGGCTCAAGTTTGTGCGGGACTACTCAAGACGCGAGATTATACAGGCGCAGTACGTCAGGTCTGAAGCCCAGGTTGCTGACTTAATGACGAAGGCCCTGGATGCGGCCAAGCTTGCGTCGCTGTGCGAGTTGATGAGCCTCGGTTAGAGGCAGGACTCGAGGAAAGAAGGGGATTGTGGTGGTGCCGCAGTCGAGGAGGAGTGTTGAAGGAAGATTTGCACATGGGCAAGGACGGGCCGAGATACGACTGACGACACTGCCTGTCTTTTCTGACTGGTCAACCTGGGTGTTGCACTGCAACCAACCGATTGATTGGTGAGGAAGTTTACAAGTTTGAACAGTTTACTGGTAGGCTAAAACGTAATAACAGAATCCTTTTTACTATCGAACATTAATTTCAACAGTATCTGGTAGAGTGGCGTGGGTATTCTGAGTCTGACAGCTTATGGGAATACGAGGTACCCTACAGCAAGATCGCCCTTATGCTTCGGATGTTTTTGAGCATCGTGGTCAAGGTCATCTAAAGGCTGATGCCGTTTCCCACGACTAGTGGTGTGGGTTAGCGGGTTGGTGGTCATAGTTTGACCAAAACTCGCGGCTACCGTAGTAGCCGAAGCATATCGCGTGGGATTACGCAATTGGCCTCTGGCCTCAGGCTTGGCATAGTCATACCGAAGCTTGCGTTCGAGACGCACATCAGCCACATTGGCACTAACTCTCAGAGCAGACATACTGCTGAGGCGACGTATGCGGTGCATTAAGCGGACGAAGACATTTTTACTTCGCTCTCTGCTATGCCTGCAGACAAGAGAATAGGTATACCCATAATCGGCGGGACCAGTGCACCACGTGCTTGCATATCAAGGCTTGTCTTGTATTGTCCTTGGGTCGTTAGGTGAGACTCCAGGTACCTTTCGCGGGGTGCCTGACCGCTCGCCATCTCCACAAGAGACTTAGGCCTATGCTCACTGATCCACGTTGCCAACGATTGGCCGGCCGCTTGACGCAAGCGTTCCTCCACACTAGGTGGAATGAATAAATAGTCATTCTGGTGCTCAAGGCTTGCTAGCATTTGCGCATGGCGCCGAGTGCTTTCTCCCTGCGAAAGCATTATCTTTTGTTGCTCATCGAGCGAGTTCGTAATGATGGTATCATCCGAACCGGGGGTTAAGCGTGGCGCGAATGGTGGATTCTCATCATCACGTTCAGGGAAGGACAGGGGGCAAGACGAGGTTGTACCTTAAACATGGGTGTATCGGACATTGTCCCTGCATCACCTGGGACACTAAAATTGCTACCATAGTTCAAAACCTCCCCCATTTCGAGGTATTCACTGAGAGTCTTTGACTCGTTAGAGATGAGATAATCGCGCTAATAGCTTTACGTTACCGTAATAAACCAAAAGTGCACTGAACTCGTGAAAGCTTAAAGTTCGATGAGAACGTTCGATTGAGACAAGGTTCGACTGACGTTTTAAGAAACGTCAGTCTGATGAGGCGGGATGTAACAGGGGCACACGTAGTTAGGTACCTGGTGCCCTGTTTCTTAGACACACGGATGATATCCCACTGAAAGAAATATAGAATATCTTATCGGTTTATAGGGGCTGATTGGTGTCAGCCACCAGATAGGAGAGATCTTAGTTGTACTAAATTAGGACATAATTGTCTGAATGAGGATTAAGATATTCTATAGGTTTAAATGTAAATAAAGTTCAGTTCCCCTTTTATCTTAAAGATAAATGCCTTGCGAGGCGTCTTCGGCCGTTGATTGCTGATCACTAAGAGTTAGCAGCACCTCCCTGAGGTAGCTAGTTACTCTTGAGCACTAGGTGCTGTCTATTCATTGAATCATTTGGCCCTCTAAAACAAGGACCATCAGCTTTACGCTTATTGACTCATTAAGTCTAGTTCTTTTGAACTAAGTTGCTCGTTGAGCGTAAAGTCTCCCACTGACTTAAGGAGCTGTGTAGCTCCTGTAAAATAAGAGCTTGCACATCTAAACAAGTTGACGACTGTTCCAGAGGATGGGTCTGGACACACTTCATAACGTAGTCATCTGGTTCTCAAAATGAAACTCGCACCTTCTGCACGATTGTTTTTTACAAGGGTGGAAAGACCAATCGCGTGCTTGTGCACCTTGCCAGAGCCTGAGATTACATTTTTACCGAGGCAAAGATAGAGGCTCTGTCACGTCTCCCTGCTACTATATCTTACCCAACGAGTCATCCACTTCCAAATCTTGTGTTGGTGAATCCGACACCAGAACTATATTTAATGGCGGACTTGTTGTTGGCGTACAACCATTCTTATCGAGAAGACTGCACGATGATTACTTTGATTTAGCTGATGACGGATTATGGAAGAATTTCTTGGAATATTATAAAATCCGCATGGAGAGCGGGCACTAAGCGTACACGGAGGCGGAGCACAAGTATTATCTTCGGGTGACAAGAAAAAGCTGGATTAACGTTGTTAACATTTTGTTCTGAAGAATGGAAGGAATTTTACAGATCCATGTGCCCGGCGTATGAGATGCCATCTCGATATGTTCTCTCTAATTGGCTCTTGGATGATGAGTGTGCAATGATCAAGCAGATTGTGGAGCGTTACCTGAACTACAACCCTGCAGGATCATTTACTATAACTTGCGACGACTGAACAAACATTAAAAAGGACCTCGTAGTCAATATTATGATTGCCACTCCAACGCCGATATTCTATAAGGCTGTGGAGACTAAAAAATAATTCTCATACTGGAGAAGACATGGCCGCTATTATATAGGAATGCCTTATTGCCGTAAGCGGGATGTTCGACTACACTGATTTTACGAGCCGTGAGATATCAGCTGTCATAGCCGATAACACCTCCGTAATGAAAAAGGCATAGAGAATTATCAAAAATGATTATCCAACTTTGATTTATATCGTCTGGCGCACACCTTGCATCTTTTTCTCAAGAATATTTTACGATATGAACCATTTACGTCAGTGGTTGGCAATTATCGAAAAGTGACTAAGCATTTTTTGAGTCACCATCACCCGAAGGCCATTCTTGAAATGTGCATGAAAGCAAGCAACGTTCAATTTAGAAAAACCTCAAAGATTTCGGATGGTACCAAATGGGGTTCATACTTTCGGATAGTTGATGCTGTCTCAAATGCAAGAATAGCCTTCCATAACCTTGTGTTTATCGCTAATGAAGAGGTACGGGAAAGGAATGCTTAACCGTGGGACAAGACCATTCTTTCACTCTTAAAGTCTGACGAGATATGGAATGACTGGCCATTCGGCCATCGAGTACAAGATCCTCGCAAAGTGACGTAACCACTTTGGGAAATGTTTTTCATCTGTTATCAAGAGCATTCGCTCAGGAACTATCCAGGATATTTTTGCATGAAAGGAGGGGCTCTCAGAGAAAGAAGAATAATGTACTGTCATTAATCGCCGAAATATTAAAGGAAAGTTACTACAAGGCAGGCTCGATGGTCGTTTCACAATGATGCATAGCGACGGAGATCTTCTTGCAGACTTGTTAGATCCCAGACACATGGATCAGAGCCTCTCGTCGAACCAGTAAATGCGTGCTAAGCAATTTCTTGAAAAGATTTAAAACGGAAACGAGGTTTTTTACGTCAAGGTCACCAATCAGTTCAATTGTGTTTAGTGCCGAAGTGAAAGTTTTCCGTTCCTGAGATATAGCGTCATATCGATAACCCTTCTCCTGATGCGGAAGTTTCTGCAGCTGATTGGTGGCTTTAACTTCTAAGACTCATCCCCATTAAGCTTTCCGCGCTGGGAAAGGTAAGGAAAGTTTAATTATTAAATTTTTTGATGTAACTTAGTTCTGTTTTAAATGTAGATTGCCATGAAGCTTTTGTCCATACCATCGTCAGCCGCCTCTGCTGAACGATGTTGGACAAACTTGGGCTCCATACACTTTATGAGAAGAAATCGCTTACTTGGATCGAGAGCAATGAAATTAGGCTATGTTTACATGAGCACGCAAACCATCAAGTGCATACAAAGATCCAGTAGGGCTAAACTCGGCTATCTACGACCACGAAAGAAGAAGAGTAGAATCGTCGTATCGTCTGTAGAGGTTTGAATCAGAGCCAATGGTGGAGAGAGAAATCGTACCCTGGTCGAAGCTCAAGATCTCGTGGAAATTGACGGGAACAAGGCTATAAACAGTCAGCGGTGTGAATTACGGAATATGAGCAACATTAGAAGACGACGGCGATGTCGACTTTGTTACCCAGACTGCTACTTTTGTCGTATCCGATGCGGTCGCACAATTAAGCTTGCATGCAGATATTGCTGATCGAGGAGAGGATAGCGATTGTGATGATGAAAGCAGCCCCGAGCAGTGAAGATGGCAGATAGCGATAGCTAGAGTGCCACATGCATAATCATAAACAAAGTATACTTGTCTACCAGATAGCAATGCGTCAGATTATTTTTTTGTTTATAAACGTTGGTTGCGATCATTGTTGTCATGCTATAATGCAGAAGATAGCCGTTACCGTTATTGTCTGCTGTCGAAGATGCTTGATGATTGAATGCTTTTGGAGCCAACTTGCAATAGAACCTGATAAATAGGTGTATGCATATATGGAAGTAGAAGCATGACAAACGATGACAGTGAAGAATGGTGGGGGCAAACATCTATAATGATTTAAGGATGTCTTGTAAAATAAAAGAAGGGTGAGGAACAAGAACATAGGAAAAAGGAGGTCGTAAATTGAATTCATTGAGTATCGAGGGCTGTATTGTTATAAATCAGCCACTATCAGCACGAAACAGATTGTTGCGATGCATCATAACTTGGGCCTTGAAATGCATTAATTATATCACAGTAGATACATCGTTCACTAAGCGTCCAACAACATGACCTCGTGACTTATCAGTTCTGTACACCCCAACGGCACTTGCTCTCTCCTGAGCTTGATGCAAATTCTTCAGGTAGTCTGCTCATGGGACATTCGTATGCACAGCCACTGGACACTCACGCGCACCTACACAAGATAATAGAACCACAAGCGACTCATTTAGTACATCGCAACTCTTCTTGCCGTATACACATTACCTTTCAGCACTTACAGTTGCAACTTGCGAATTAAGTAGCCTTTGTTACGTCTGCAGCGTTCGTCTTGACCACCGATCCGATAGCACCTCGTTATATCTAGTATCTCCTATAGAACGAAGACGCATAGGCACGACACATCGTAAAAGGAGTTATACTTGTCGCACCCATTGTCCAAAGGTCTGCAGGTCTCAACGACGCTGTCGGAGATGCAGTAGCCAGGCCTATAGCGTCCAAAATCTTTTGTTGACCATAACGATATTCTAAAAGTGTTTAGCCCCGTCCTTAAAGGAAATGTGATGAAATATGCCGTGGTCACTTATGGTCTATTGGCCGGTCAAGTGACCGCGGCATTCACTGATGTTGTACGATCGGTCAATTAACATCCCTGACTGCACCACATTCGTAATAGCTCAGCGATATCACTCGACTTTGAGCTTTCATTGAATGCTACTCCGCGTGAGACAGTAGGTAACTTATCAACAGATGGATGTTCTGCGTGCATGCAGAAAACGTTTTGTGATCCTGGCTGCTTGGCATCGACGTCGATTCCTACTTTTGTGCAGAGCACTATTCAGTCACAGCAACGATCCTACTGACCAGGGATGCGTATCGTCCACAGCCGCGCTGCAACCTGTTCGACGTCAGCGCAATAACTTACTGGGAGAGTATGCTTGTAGTTGCAACTGACAATACGGTAGTGCTTTTCGTCACACCCTAGATGACGCTTATACACGCAACCAAACACGGCTGACTGGATGAGTGCAATATGGTTTAGTGTTGAACACCCTTGGCTGTGTAGGCTGCAACTCCAGATCGAAACACTGAAGATTGTCCGAGATCCTAAGACTGTGCTCTGCATCTGCTCTTCTAGTTGGAGAATGTCGTTTGCGCTCTGCCAAATCAATGCAATAATTTTAGCTTACACGGTACCATGTACAATAATCTGGGGAACGAGGTAGTCTCCTTCCTATCGTCGCTCTTGTTTTTCTGTCAAGTCGGTAGGTGCATAGTGTTATCATAGATCCACAGTATCATCTGTCATCATCACGTGATAACAACAACAGTCAGCTGCTTGTGCTTCTCTTCATTTGCACCATCGCGTTGAGTTGCGTACCTCCCGAGATAATGTCAACTGTCTGGTCAAGCAGTCCATCCGTTGGATCAAGAGCCGACAACGATACTTTTTCAAGTAGACCGTCAAACCGCTGCTGATCGTCCAAGGTGGATAAATCCTGTAGCAAGTGCAACCGAAGCGTCGGGGATTAGACTAAGAGTCAGTACAATTCATCAAAGCCTGATCGTACGCTGACGCTGTTGAAGGAGACCATAGAATCCACGGCGCTATTCCACCCCTTCTGCATGATCGCTTGCCGCGCTTGGCGCTCCTTATTAGCCTCCAGCTCCTTCGTGAGCAACGCTTGGCCTGGCGATGGAGCTGAAGATAGTGTCATGCCCTGTTTGTCTCGCTCCTGTAGCATTAAACGAAGCCGTTGTTGGTGAAACAGCTCGTACGCAGACGCATGACCTTCTGTCATGATCATCTGGGACCGGGGAGTCTGTGATGAACCCCACTCTTCCCGTGGTGTGTTTAATTCTTTTCCTCCAGCAGCGGCTGCCGTAGTTGACGAAAATGGAAGGCCAGCATTTGGGGGGATGCTGGTTTCGTTTACCTCACCGCTTGGATTATGTTCGCTGCTGTCTGCAGCAAGCCCACTACTGGTCGATGACATTGAAGACTGGTTAGCTGTTCCTAATGGGGTTCCCGTTGCCCCAACTCGTGGATGGAGTGGCGCGCCGCTGAAACCTTGGTGCACGGCCGATACGTGCTGTGGAAGGTGCTGATACTGAGCACTTGCTACCGCCATAGCCATAGCCTGAGAAGAAAACGTTGGTGTCGAAGGCACAGATTGCATCGAAGATGTTATCTGGAGCGTATAGCAAAAGCGAACATTAGCTTTACCAACAAATCACTCCATACGATTACGCTACTACGATCAGACTTACTGGCATGGGCAAAGACATCCGCATTTGCATCTGGTTCGACGTAGGAAAACTCGTCGCCACCGCGTAGTTTGGCACTCCACCTATGCTCGGCTGCATGGTATATCCGGGTGGGCACGGATATGATGACGAAAGTTGCTGGTGTTGCAGCGAGGGGTGCGGTGGCAGTGGTATTTGTTGTGCTCGCATGTTCAGATTGTAGACACCCATTCCTCCCTCAGCCATCGCATACATGGCAGGAGGTTGTTGAATACTTGGCACGATAGTGCTCATCAGACGTCTAGGGCTGCCTGAAAATATCGCGTTGGCAGCATGCGCAGAAGAACTTGGGTGGAACCGTTGACTCATCTGGAAGTTGCGGATCGACACGGCCACCAGATCGTTTACATGCATCGCATTATTGGCTCCGCCAATGACCGTCTCCATATCAGGATGTAATGCTGGAGCCAACGCCTGCATACTCTTTACAACCACTGTGCTAGGCGTGCTTCCAGCCGAAGTACTCTCGCTAGTGCATGTTACAGCTGATTCGCCTTTCGTTTCTGACACCACTCCAAGCTTTGTCCTTACCGATTTGCTCAGCGCTGATTCGGTGGCTGCTGGAGTTGCTGAGGACCGAGCTTTTTGTGGAATAGGGCTGGCCTCAGAAGGCCTCAATTTTGGCCGATCCCTATCTGTTGATAAGGATGATAATGAAGTAACGATAGCTGTGTCGGGCGATGAGGCAGACGATATTTTTTCGTCTTTCGATGCAGCCCGTCGCCCCCGCATCAACGACTTCCAGCGAATTTTGACCGCATCTTCCGTTCGACCCTGTCGGTAGTGTACCAGAAGAAACGCCAACACAAAAAACATCCAGCAGATTTGGTGTAAGAAGCGACGTCTCATGATAAGTGAAAACTCAAGCAGTCAAAAAATCAAACCTTCAGCTGCTGTGCAATGATGGACCAACGGTTGCCCAACTTGGCTTGCATCTCAACAATGATTTTATCTTCGTCTTCAGTGTACGAGCTACAGTGTGTGCATTGAACAAGTGGTCAGTACTAATCTACGCCGACACCACAAGTATCAAGCGTACCCCTTGTTGATATTTGGATCCAAGTGGTTACACCAGCGCTCCCTGCATTGCTTCGAACTGAGTCGCACAAAGGATTAGCAATGTACTTATCAGTGCCATTCTATGAAACTCACGTTCGCCCAGGAATAAGCGAGGCAACTTGACCCCAGTTTTTCTTGCCTTCCGCCACCAATTCCCGCAACTTTTCGTCTTCTTCAGGAGTCCAGTGGCCCTAAAAGAACGAACATTGGCAATCATTAACGTCTTGATACTGTAAAGACTGGACCGCTAATCCACCCATACCTTTATCAAGCCTGGTTTCAGCACTTTGGTCCACCGCTGTAAACACTGTGTATGGTTTCGTCCGGGCACTTGGTCGGCGATCGCCTTCCAATTGCGCTCACCGCTTCTCTCAACTGCCAGCCTCAGCGATTCGTCCTCTTGTTTCGACCACCGCCTCGGATTGGACTTTTCCTTAGCAGGCGGCGCTTGCTTTACAGCGTTGAGTATTAAATGTGCTCGCGGGACGCCCATGCCACTCCCTTTTCGATCTTTCACCATCAGCTTTGCAGGTTGCGCTTGAGATCGTTGGAGTGATGACAGCGACTCATGCAGCGGTCCCAGCGACGGCGATGCAGCTGAATCTTCCTCCGTACCACTGCTTCCTTGCAGTGGCGAATGTATTACCGCCAGATCGCGCAACTGCTTGTGTCGTTGCGACGCCGGTGCTGGCAGCATCTTCTTCAAACTGTCAGTACGACTGCGTTTCTTCGGGCTCTTGGTTGGTAGTCTGGGCCTTACTTTGCTCCTAATGTCTCCGTCATCATCATCGTCTTCCTCCTCCTCCTCTTCCATCTCGTCCCGTGCGTCACTCGAAACCTCGTGCGTCGCAGCAGACGACGCGCCGCCGTGCGCCAAACTGGAGATCGACGTCTGGTCCAGAGCTTTGCCCAGTTCTTTCAGCCTGGTAGAGCTCACGGGCGAACTCTCCACGATCGTCATGTGTTCCGACTCGTCGGTTTCGAGTCTGCCACACTGTCAGTCGAGCGTCACGCGTGAGATGCAGTAGATGAGGCCAAGCGACGTTGACACAGCGTGGGCCAGCAAAAGGAACGAGCTGGATCGTGGTGCCGCCTGCTGGAAGACTTTGTATTGTTAAGGGTGCACGCCCTTGCGCTGGCGAAGCTGCGCGATTCTCGAGAGGGGATCAGGATGAGCGAGCAAAAGGGGGCGCAAACGACGATTGCTCAGGCGAGTACCGTGAGGACCCAATCTTTTGGTTACGGACATTGGTACTGGTAATCAAATAAGTGTAAAAGCAGACAAAAGAGTCCAAATGTACCGTAATCATGAGAGGGTGTATACTGGAAGTATACTCGACGTGCATCGATTCTTACTTTTGATACTTTCTTCTACTTTCAGCATTATGTTTGTTTTTCACTGCTCTAATTTTGACATCTGGAGGGTTAATTATTAGCTTCATTGTAAACTAAAACATCAGCACCTCTAGTGGAAACCAACCCTTAGATGATCGATAACGACGCTGCCCGAACCGACGTCAACGAGCTCAGTAGCCGTGCCGCCTCTCGACAACCAGCATCAGGGTCTTGCTGTTGAACGTGAGAAATCCATGGAGCTACTTGTCGAATCAGTGTATCGCCCATTTCCCGCTGTAGCAGCGCGGGTGGTACTACCAGCAGCACGCGGCTCAGACCAAATAACACTTGGCGACGCACCTCAGCGTTCGCGTTAGCACGTTCGCTCCAGCAAAACTCCAGCAAACACTTGGCCATTGCCGTTGTCTGAGGCGCGTGTCCGCTGCACTCGACAAAACTTGAGAGGGTGTGCAACAAATGAGCCAGGAACGTTTGCTCCAGTTCGCTGCGAGACTTTCCAGTTGTGTCGGAACCGGTGGAGTGTTTCTGCACGTACTTGACGTACCCAAACAGCAGTGGCGAGAAGAACTCTAATGCGAGCGGCGCAAATGCGTTTCTTTTTGCTATGGCCAGCGGGTCACGCCGATAGCCCCAACGACGTGTTTTCAGACTTTGCATCGTGCGCGTCGTCAAGTTGCTTTCAATCTGTTCCTGAAGCAGTGTTTTGGGCAATTGTGGGCGCTGGTAGCCATCGCCTCTTTCGGAAAGTTCTTGAGCAGCTGAAGTCATCGCCTGGAGCACGTCAATGCGTGACTGTAGCAACTGTTCTCGCTCAAGCGCCTGGCTGCACATGTACGGCAAAGTTTGAGTCGGCGCTAGCGCGCATACCGTAGCAAGAGCTTGCGAGCGCAGCATGGTGAATTGTGGTGTACTATACTTGTCTTCAAGTCGTAGCAGTGCCTGCACGATCCCAAATGCTTTGTCTTTAAGATCACGAGGCTGACGGCGGAGCAAAGCTTCGGCCTCATTTAAAGCAGCTTCTGTTTTCTCGCGATCATCATCCGATAAAAGACCGGCAGTCAGGTCCCTTAGATATAGAGGCCGTTTAGTCATCAAATCTTCCTCGTCATCCTGCAAGTCATACGCTTCCAAGCTCACGTCAGAGTTAGCGTCTTCACCATCAGAGCTAACCTCCGATTCGCCATCAACGTCCGACGCATTTGCACCATCATCGTCACCAAGCACCAGCTCGTCCGGGTCAAGGATGAACGCTTTGGCTGCTTTTTGTTTTCCCGGTTGCTTTTGTCCATTTCGGCTCGTTTTGTTGTCACTTGTGCCAAGCGCAAATGAAGCTCCACGTGCTTCTTGGGCGAAACATGAACCCGGACCCAACATGTCTTTCTCGAGCTCGGCAGGTGGCACGGTGCATCCATAAATTGCTACAGGGTCTTCGCAATCAAGGCCAAAATTCAGTGGCTTTTCAGACGCGATTATGTGAGATAAGCTCTCTCCGACCCGCATGCCTAGCACTCGTACACGCTCGAGAGAATGACTCATGTGGTCTTGGACTCCTTTGCATATCTTTGTGATCCAGTCTTGCTTCGTGAATCCTGCTTTTCCACTGTGCCCCGCAAATTTTTGCATACTGTAGCGAAGAAAAAAGCAAACTGAAGCATTCACGGTGTAATCGGTGCTAATCGCAAAATCGCTTTGACTCCACCGCGCGAGTACCATGTCAAATAAAGCTGCCAGCGGGGTTTCGCACAAGTCGCCGCTACACTGCGCCACTACGTCAACTAATACACGCCAGAACAAAAAGTCGTCGATCGGTCTTCGCAGCAGCAACTTGTGCACGACAACATACTGGAAGTGCTTATTAACGCACAGCGCCGGAGGAATCTGGGCGAGAAGCCTGTACTTCGAGTGTGCTAGCGCCTCTGGTGCGCTCAAAGAGCTGGAACATTTTTCGTTCGAAATGTGGAGCAAAATCTGCTCATGGCATGATTCTGGAAGACTTTCAAATAAAGTCTGATTGATCGGTGCAACAGATGAAGTGCCAATCGATCGCAACCAGCTTTGAACGAGCATGTGAGTTTGGCCGATGCGCGTCAGCTTGTCGACGAACATGCGAAAGGTTTGCAGTCGACAGACAGGTACCTTTGGCTGGACAAGGCCGTGGAATAAGCCATCACAGAGAGTCGGAAAGTACCGACGGGGGCGAAACGCAGCTGGGGTGTTGCGCTGACAGCGATTGAAGATGAGATCTGGACGGTTGTCGAAACAGTAAGCACCCACATACCTTCAGTTAGACAGATTAACAAAAATTGATAGCACATGATGTACATTACCTGGTAGAGATGAAAGCTGCGACACGAGCACCTGCTGACCGATCACATCCGTCCTGTCGCCACCCGTTGTTGTTTGCTAGCATGGAGAAAATAAGTTGGCCGCATCACAAATTGAGTACGTCAGCTACAAAACTCGCACACCTGCTCTTGCACCAGCATTTCAGTCACGATATCTTGTATGCCACCGCTCACAACAGCTTTCTCCAGCAGCCGGACACACTGCGTAGTCGAGACCTCTGCGTCTTCATCCACCGTTCTATTCGGTCCGTCAGGGACTTTTTGTATGGCAGAAAGCGTCGAAACCAGAGCGCCAATTGCTCGGCTAGAAGGAACAACTTTTCGATCGAAAAATACGTCGAATGCTCGCTCTCGGTCTCGCTCCGAGAAGCAAATTTCGAGATGAACGGCCACGAATTTCAGCAGAAATGACACTACTTCACGATAGAAAAAATTCAAGTACAAGTCCTGCAAGACGGCAGTCAGTTAAATCGTAAGACCCAATAGGGTGATCATATCCCAGTACCTTCCTCGTCGACGTAAACTGCTCTGGGTTCAGCAAGGGGGCAGCCAGATCTCGCAGCTCCTTCACTGCTGCAGGAACATCGTACCTCTTCTCGGCTTCCCCAACGCCCCGCTTCTTGGCATCAATGAACGCGCGCAGCGACTGCACCTCGGCACTCCGGTGGTCGGCTGTCATTCAGACCTTGATTGGCAAATTTTTAGTACCGTGTGTGAGGATCTAATTCGTAGCTTTCAAGGCTTCACATTTGATCATCCCAAAAACATCGGCCAAAACTACAATTGGTCCAAAAAAGAAATTTGGAAATGTGACATTAGCGTTCTGATTGGATGCCCTCTAGCTGCGTGGTGGAAACCGAATCGATAGTTCCTGACAAAGTGCGTGCGATCCACACGCCATCTTCCATCATCTACATATCGTTCGTCGTTGATGCAATGGTACGCATACAGGCGGTGGAGAGAACTCTTCTACTGCTTGTGATCGAAACCATATCGACAGACAAGCAGTGCGAACGTGCAGCGATTTGACGACGGAAGAGGCACAGACGGCTTGTAACGGGGCACCCTGAAGCTTGTACTGGTGACAGTACAAGCTACTTATTCTGATGACAGAATAAGGCGGTGCCTCGTAACTTCACGTACACTCGTACGTGCAGAGGAAGACGGTAAGAAGAAGCGAGTACTTGGTTAAAGTAAAAAGTAGAACTGTATTTAGTATAGTTAATGTCTGCAATAAATCACTATTTATCCTCATCTAACTATGTCTGAATACAAATGTGTAAATCAACTATCTGCTCACCACTCATTGCGCGCGTCTGTCGTGGCGCGTCTTCGTATGTTGATATAATGGCCTATATCAACCAATTAGGATTTACTCGTAAGTGCTACAGAATATTTGTCCTTATGACAATATTCTGAGAATATAACTCTTATAGTTATATTCTATTAACAATTTCTTATAAATTGTTATGTAACGATTCACCCCGTTACATCACCCCCCCCTTAACCATCAGTCACTTTAGTGACTGATTGACTAAATGGATACTCGTCCCAAATCATTTGGGACAGGGTTTGCACTTGTTGGTTCAAGTCCACTCTCCAACATTTCATCGCATGGTTAACAAGCCCATGCGATGCGCGAGCAAGGCTGCCGAGAGCGCGTCCGCACGTCTCTGTGCGGACGCCGAAGCAGAAACCACAGCAACTGATATCTCATCGGTTGCTGAAGCGACTCAGCCTGTGTCACTTGGTGATGCAGGCGCTAGTCATGAAGACACTCATGTCTTCACAGAGTATGAGCTCGGTGTCTCATACTCTCCCGATACGGAAGACGGATCCGTATCGACGGCGATCGAAACCAAGCCGCCTGCCAAGCGTGGCATGGACGATGCTATGCGTCGTAGCATCTTTGGTTCATCTGATGAATCAGATAAACCATCGCCGAAGCGAAGGCGCTCGAGGTCGCGAGACTCGTGCGCTAACAGTGGTGTCGGTTCTCCTATGGACACCACTTCGCAACGAGGTGCCAGTACTTCTGTCGGCACATCGCAGGAAGAGCGGGATCGCAATGTCTTGCGTCTCGCTCCCGAGAAGAAGGCATGGATGCCTCCAAAATCTGTCATGGATCACTTGTCGGCGACGACAAGTGATCGCTATCGAACACGGTTGTTCGATTCGTCAAGGATCCATCACCTTGACCCCAGTACGAAAAACTATCGCGCTGAACATGAATTCTTTATCGATGCTTTCTTCAAACATCGATGGTACAGTGGGAATCACAAACGTGATGGTCCCTCACTGCTTCAAGCGTGGAACGCCTACATCCATAACCTCGAGGATGTAGGTCGTGACGCTTGGAACGACAAACTTATCAAAGCTCGTGATAAGTTTGAAAAGCGAACCTCAATAGGTGCACGCTATAAGCTGCATCGTCTGTCAAGGGAGAAGGGATTACCCTGCCTCTCTTGGGGAGACTCGTGCCCATGTTGTGTGAACAACTCTGCACGAGCACCTAAGGAGGCTTACCTCCTTACCAGCCCGTGGTGGCTCGTACGTATCTCTATTGAGATGTACGAAGGGATTGACAACCTGAAATCCCTTTACGACCGTGCCGGGAAGACTTTCTCCGGCGGTCCTTCTGCGGCTCAGGATGTGCCGCGTCGTACTGCTCAACCAGACCCAGTACGTCGATCATCAGTTGGGAGCGGGGCTCCCAAGAATCCCAGGACGGGGGATAGCCGCGCCACCGGACGAGATAACTCGTCCAACGTCCGTTCACGTCGCGGTGGTTCAACAGCTGCTCAACTAGATAGCGCTGGCCACCACGAGAGTCCTCTAATGGAGGTGGAGGAGAAGGAAAGACGCTCTCCACACTATCATGTGGATCGGTGTGTTCCTGAGAGCTTCTTTGATCGCGTAACGCATGGGTTACGCGACGATCTCGAACATGAGCGGAATAGGCGTCTCCAAATGGCGGACACTGCCTCGAAGCATCGAGCTGAGTTTGCCTTTGCTCAGCTTGAGAACGAGAGATCTCTGATATCTCTTCGTGACGAGCTAAGAGTAGCTCGTGGGATTGTTGATCGGTCTCGGGCTGAGATAACTGCTCTTCAGACCCTTGTTGATGCCCACCATCGGGAGCACAAGGCTCTCTGCGAGATGCTTGAGCGCAAGGGCGTTCTTCATCGGAAGAAGCAGCGTACTGATGGTACGGCTTAAGCCGACCAGCGTAAAACGTGGGATGCGTTCGTATCTTACGTGGTAACTCGATCGTGTATGCATTGCCTAGGCGGTGCAATACACGAAATGGGCCGATGTACTTGGGTAGTAGTTTACTGCTACCCAAGTTAGTCACTACATGCTTTGGTAGATTAACCGTAGACAGTAGTACTAAGTCACCTTGATTAAATAAAAGAGTGTTTGCCCTTCCATTCTTGTCGGCGTTTTGCTTTTGCTTATCCACCGCTTCGGCGATGGAGTCTTGCACAAAACGGACTACCGTTTCACGAGCCAGTATGAACTCATCTGATGACTCGTTAGCTTCAGTGCGCTGTGAGCGCACTGCAGCAACATCAACCTTTTCTTCAGTGAGGGCTTTTGCACTCTCACTGGCATCATCTTCTTCAGTGAGGGCTTCCGCACTCTCACTGGCATCATCTTCTTCGATATCGATGTTATCGATATCGGCATCAAACGCATTGACCTCTTCGTCAGAGCGTGATGAGCGTCAACCAAATCGGTTTTTGCTCGCGCGAGTCCCCCCCCTTAAACCAGAGTTACACTCTAGTAAGGTGGGTACACGTGGATGGCGCAAGCCATTCACGTAAAACGGTGTATGTGTCGTGGACGCATGCACCGAGTTGTCAATGGCAAACTCTACCATTGGCAAAAACTCACTCCAACTCTTAAAGGAGTGTACGTATCCTCGAAGTATCTCTTCAAGGACACGATTGGCACGTTCCGTCTGACCATCTGACTCTGGATGATCAGATGTTGACATCTTCAAGCGCGTTCCGAGTGATTTGAACACGGAACGCCAGAAATCAGCAGTGAATCGTGGATCTCTGTCTGATACGAGTTCACGGGGCAACCCATGAAGTCGGAAGATGGTGTCAATAAATACACAAGCACAGCCACTTGCCGTGATTGTCTCTGGTACAGCCACAAGGTGTACCATTTTGCTGAATCTGTCAACAAATACGAGAATACCCGTATTCCCGCGTGCGTCTTTGGGTAACCCGAAGACGAAATCCATTGAGATGGATTCCCAGCACTCAGCCTGAACCGGTAGAGGCTGTAAAGGTGCACGCAGTGAAGGACTTGACTTCACTCGTTGACAGACTTCGCATGCGCGAACATACTTTCGCACAAACTGATACTGGCGGGGCCAGTAAAAGTCTCGACTTACCGTGAGATATGTTTTCTCGCGGCCACGATGTCCTCCTATAGGAGCATCGTGATACTCGAACATGATCCGCAAACGCAGATCAGTATCATCTGGAATGACAACACGTGGTGTGTCACCAGAAACGGCTGTATAATACAGTAAACCGTTACGAGTAGTGTATCGATCTAATGCAGATCGATACGCAGGCGACTATCGTTTCAACGATTCTCGGGATGGTTGGGAGAGATGTGTCAACAACTTCACAATCTCACCATCTTGGGCGTATGCCCGCCTCACATCATCATGCAACGTTGAAGATGGTACTGAGGACGTCATAATCGCAACAGTGGCTGTCTCACTGTTGGGTTTCACGACTAATTCAAAGTCGGGACGACGTGAGAGTGCATCAGCGACGACATTAAGTCGTCCCGGTTTGTACTCTACCGTAAAGTTGTATTCCGCAAAGAATGACAACCACCGCGCCATTCGTTGTGAAAGGTGCGGGCTGTTCACTGCCGTGCGTAATGACGCATGGTCAGTGTAAACAATGAAGGGTCTATCTCCTAATAGATAGACTCTGAACTTCGCGAGTGCATACTTCATGGCAAAGCGACTGATATCAGACGACGCGTTCAACGCCTTCTAGGTCGTACTGCATTAATGCACAGCCGATTGCGAAATCGCTGGCATCACAGACCACATGAAATGGCCTGTCTTGATCGGCTATTGCTAGGACTGGGGATTGTATCAAGCTCTGCTTGATACCATCAAAGGAGCGCTGACATTCAGCGTTCCATAACCACCTCTCGTTCTTTTTCAACAAACGAGAGAGGTTTACAGTCATCTCGGCGTAATTGCGTGAATACTTATGCAAATACGCCGCTAGCCCAAGGAATTTTCGAAGACCTTTGACATCAACCGGCACAGGCCAGTCGGTGATCGCCTTGATCTTTTAGGGATCAGGACGTACACCGTTCTTACCAACGATGCACCCAAGAAGTGGTATTTCGCTTGCTGCAAATATACACTTCTTGAGGTTAGCATACAATTGATGCTTTCGCATGATTGTAAGAACTTGTCGGACGTGGTACCTGTGAGCCTCAACGTCCGACTTTCCATCCATAGCTCGACTATGGATGAATACGTCATCGAAATAACTCGGCGCGAATTCTCGTACTGGTCTCAACAGATGTGATACACATCTGTTGAACGTGGAAGGGGCATTACTAAGCCCTTGTGGCATTACTAGCCATTCCCAGAGCATGCCGTTGGGCGTGCTAACTGCGGTAGAGGGTATATCCCGTTCCCGCATAAGGATTTGATAGAAGCCATCCATCAAATCCATGGACGAAAAGATGGTACTTTTTGACATACCATCAATGATTACGTCCTTACTCGGTATCGGCGTCTGAGCCGGTACCGTTGCAGCATTCAACTTGTTAAATTCATGCACTATCCGCCACCCTCCTGTTGCTTTTCGCACACAGAAGGTCGGAGAGCTATGTGGGGAAGTTGATTCCCTCACATGGCCCGCAGCTAAACGATCGGCAAAGAACTTGTCGATCGCAAGTACTTGTTCACGAGGCAGTGGCCACTGCTTCATGACACAGTACTTCGAGCCTGGTTTAAGCTCGACCTCGTGTCGAATACCTTTATCCTTCGATAATTCGCACGGAACAGTTTCAGGGAATACATCCTTGAATTCAACCAAATCATCGTAGAGATGATTTGTCTTGAGTGATTCCCACGATTGGGAGTCATATCGCTCAATTCGTGTCTTTTCATCTAGGACACTCTCGTCCATAGATGAACTACTGAGAACTCTCTCGTTCTCACTAAATACTGTTGCTGACCTTATGTCGGTTACACACTCGTCGTCAGCGACGAGTATGCAGATCTGCTTGACTTTGCCACTACGCAGATCACGCAAGAACCTTTTATGTTCGAGCGTTGGCAACTGAGTGATCTCCGAAGTTAACTTCGGAGGCGCAATCAGATCAAGTGTATAAGCGCCTACACTTGATCCGTTATTGACTATGACATTCAATGTCTCTGTCATTTCCTGGGGACTTATTCCCTCAGGCTTCGAAGGACTTACTCCTTCGGCTTCCCGGGGACTTATTCCCGCGGGTTTCGGGGAGCTTACTTCCGCCGTATTTGTAATCTTGGGACTTATTCCCTTTACTTCCTCTAGCTGGGGTTGCGCAACCACAGCGAGATCCTCTACGAAAGACTCTCCAGTCGATCTAGGATTATCGTTTCGCTTAACCTGAGCGATCGATTGTTTCTCTTCTAGATGTTCCCCGCTAGGGATACATCTTTGTCCCAGTCCACCCGACTTATTCGAGTGGTGGACCTTCGGCGCAGCCTGTGTTTCCTCACAGCCACCGGAACTTTGCTCCGAAGTGTAACCGTTTGATACACTAAGGTTTTGTGCAGTCGTACTAACGACCGTACCACAAGTGAGGCCATCGCACTCACTCGTAGTACATCCACACGCTTGTGGACGCTTCAAAACGTTCATCAGATGGCCATCTGATGAACAAGCGGCAGACATCGTTACTGTTCGATGTTGCCAGTTTACCCGTGGTTCGTACCTTCTGAGCCACGGTATTCCAAGGATGACATCAAATTTGTCATCCAAATCCAATACGATAAAGTCATCGTCATATTGGGTATCTTCTAGCGTATAGTGGATCTTCACTATACGCTTCATGACGGTTACGGATGCGCCTGTCGCAAGACGTACCGTCATCCTCGTAGGAGGTGTGTCACATTCACTGAATTTAAAGTGACCATCTTCTAGCGATTGGCGTTGCACAAAATTGTTGGACGCCCCACAATCGACTAGAGCTCGAAGGGACAACTCATTTGTCACTTCGAGTTTCAAGGTAATGAGTGATACCTCATTACCTAGAGCAGCAACGCACAACGTTTGTGTGTTGGGAGCAACCTTCATCAAGAGGCCTACAAATTCTCTTGACGTTGCTAGACCAGTAGGGTGCTCCGCACCTACTGATCCTGTCCGTTTTTTGACGGTCCATCCCGTTGTTGCGTCTTTGCACCAACAGCGGACCCGCGTCCCTGCCCCTTTCTCATGGGTCGACGGTCATTACGCCCAGTGTTGCGAGACACTAGACGAGGGGCACTACACTCGTAAGCGTAGTGTCCTGTCTTTTGACATCTGTTGCATCTCTGCAACTTCTTGTAGCCTGTAGAGCGAGCCTTCTCGCTCTCTACATAACAGAGTTCCATCGGCTCTGGACCTCCGTTGTCATATCGTCTCGGTTGACGATATGATGTCGAGCTGGCGCGAGCCTGTCTCAGACTGAAGTCTTCCTGCTCCGCAATGGAAATGGCTTGTTCTAGTGAATCTAGTTCAAGCCGGAACAGGTGAGTCTTGACGGGACCATCCGCAAGACCCTGCATGAACACCGAAACCAACGTGTGTTCATCCACCGGATTGGAACTTATACAACTCGTAAGATGTCGTATATGTTGGGCGTAAGCGTGCACATCACGCTTACCCTGCTTGAGCTTCAAGAGTTCGGTTCGAGCTCTGAACTCAGCTCTAGGCGGTTCAAACGTTTGTCTGAGCCGCGACTTGAAGACTTCCAACGACCCAAACGCATATGGGTCGTGCAACTTGAGCCCCAGTGCCCAAGTCTTGGCACGTCCTGCCAGATTTGACTGGGCAAATGCAACTTGCATATCCCCGTCGTCGATGCGACGCGCCCTTATGGCGTCATCCAATTCGACGAACCATCTCAAGAGGGAGTCTTCTTCGACCGCCCTATACTTTGAGATGTCAATCTTCAAAGTCTCGGGTCGACGCGAGTGCATCGACCCGCCAGCAGCAGCCTGCTGCTGTCTCAACAGTTCAAACTGTTGAGCACCCTGTTCTCTCAACAACTCTGCTTGTTGAGAACCTTGTTGGTGAAGCAAGGCTACTTTCTCGCGTTCAGCGTCAAGTTCATTTTGAATGAACTTGGCGATTGTAGCATGTTGGGCATCTCTATTGAGAGCCTCTAGCATGACGCTAACAGCATGGATGCCCATAATTGAACCCATTCGTTCAACCGCATCCCATTCGACATCGCTCAAATGGGAGTAGCCGTCACGCGTAGCATAAAAGCTTTGGTCATCTTCATCATCCAACATATTCATGTTGGATGTGAACGCGGTCCCTGGACGGACTACGAAGTGCTACCAGGTGTAACGGGGCACCCTGAAGCTTGTACTGGTGACAGTACAAGCTACTTATTCTGATGACAGAATAAGGCGGTGCCTCGTAACTTCACGTACACTCGTACGTGCAGAGGAAGACGGTAAGAAGAAGCGAGTACTTGGTTAAAGTAAAAAGTAGAACTGTATTCAGTATAGTTAATGTCTGCAATAAATCACTATTTATCTTCATCTAACTATGTCTAAATACAAATGTGTAAATCAACTATCTGCTCACCACTCATTGCGTGCGTCTGTCGTGGCGCGTCTTCGTATGTTGATATAATGGCCTATATCAACCAATTAGGAACTACTCGTAAGTGCTACAGAATATTTGTCCTTATGACAATATTCTGAGAATATAACTCTTGTAGTTATATTCTATTAACAATTTCTTATAAATTGTTATGTAACGATTCACCCCGTTACACGGCTGCTGTAAGTGTTTCATTACTTTACTACCCTTCGAATCCATGAGACCTCCACCAAAGAGCGCCTCCTCCAAATTGCTGTCTCAACCAGGGTGAGAGCATCGTAAAACCTGCGTGACGGTAAGTTTCGTTCTGACGGATGGAGCCAGATATGCGTCATCACCCGTGTCAAATATTTTCGTAGATATTGCGAGCGCAGTTGATGGACAATTTGCCCAAAAGTGTGACATCAATGTTGCAGCCTGGCTCTTACTTTAGGCAAGGATCAGTTCATAGGCTCGTTAAAAAGCCCAGGACGGATAGAACTCGGGCGCGAAGCAACGTATATTTCCGTTCCAACGGTTCGAATCAGCCATCGGATAAAAAAGCCTCAAGCCTCCCAAAATGAATAATACTGTTGGTCATTGCGCTTTAATGGACGATCTGTAAGTGACCCTCACTTTAGGGACATCGATGTAATGCATCTCGTGTCACACAGAGGGAATAGGGCGCTGTCAGTTATGGCTTCTCAAATGTGCACCTGTCAGGAAACAATGGTCTAAAAGAAAGCAAATGCTAAACGGTTCGGTTCTTATTTTATGGCGGGTCATTCTGTAAATCTATCAAAAGTAGCTTAAAAGTAGCTCAGAAGTACGCACAATGTCGTCAACAGTACTTCCCACTTACTCGATTTAATTTGTTTACATCACCACGTGCCCGCTCACAGCATATAATAACGACATCTGTGCAAAACAGTCATACCTTACTTCAGTCCTTCCTTCTGCAATTAGCGTTCCATAATACGAAAGACGTCGCTTTTTGACGTCATCATAGGTACACCCAATAGGTCCACCAAACATGGTTCACTTCCGCAATTGTGGGCGCTTATAGTGGGTAGTGTATCTCACCGAGAAATATTGCTGGTGGCGCACTTCAACCTGATTTGTCAATTGCAATCGCTGCCACCGAGATATTTACACCGTTTAAATGCCGCAGATGTTCCTGCAAGTAGCAGATTCGCACATAAATTTAACGCGGAGGTAAGTGATCGTAGTTGAGTCAGAATTATGTACAGTTTGGTGTTTGCGATCTCGCGAAGAGTCTCCGCTAGTGTCCGGAGTGGGCGCACAGACTAGAACACTAAAACTTTCCAAATCGTAGGTAACCTTGTTCGATTGCCATTTCACCAGCCGAAGAGAAGGAGCCATTAGTGCTGTAGTGAAAATATGATACTTGTTGTTGCTCTAATTTGTCCGTCTTGCCTCCTATAGCTTATGTCCGTCCTAACTGATTTCTGCAGCCACAGCTGACCGAAGCTAATGAATCGACAGGCTGTAAGTTGTTGGACGTTATTTCTGCTGATTCGGCATGCCTCTCCAAACAGGCGCGCAACTAGAGTAAAGCGTCTATCGTACACTACAGAAATGCACTCCTAACAAATCGTACATCGTAGCTGAAATGCGAGAGCAATCACGGGGCCCCCTTTTGGTGAGATGGTCACCAAAGTCAATCTTTTTAAATGGTAATTTGACGATATTTAACAATTATGCATTTTAAACGACGACTATTTTACCCTATACCTAAGAATTACCAAGTCGAATTAGAATTGAACCCAGCCATTTGGCATTGCCTAAAATAGAGAATAATTGCAAAAAGTAACAGGATTCAAAAAAGATTCACTAGAACGTGACGTGATAAATTTAAAATCCAGATAAATGTTCGTTTATCACAAAGCCGTAAACGAGATTGAAGTTTTGAAACCCCGAATGATGCAACCCTTCGATTTCTTCAATAGCTACGCAAATCTACTGATGGGAGATGTGAACGCTTGCAACCAGCACGTCAGATGTGGACAAAAGCAGGAAGTGTAGTCACTCCTCGAGCTGAGGCCAATTTCTAGACCAGCTGAAGCAACCCAAGCAGTAGACTTCAATAGGTAACGACCACGTCTCCTTTTTCTGTCGTGTCAATCAGCCATTGAAGAGACAAAGTTGGTGCGACCTCAATATTTGATCTTGTGAGACTTGGACGAAGATTGATGATACCATGTCGTCATCTCAATGCGGCGCTCAACGTGAGGAATAAAACCTTTTAATTTAGTGCTAACAGGTCGCGATCTATCAAATGACCGTCGGTGCCATGTTGATTTCCATGATCCACAGTATTGTCAACAACCAAGGTTAATGTAACGGGATGAATCGTTACATAACAATTTATAAGAAATTGTTAATAGAATATAACTACAAGAGTTATATTCTTAGAATATTGTCATAAGGACAATTATTCTGCAGCACTACGAGTAGTTCCTAATTGGTTGATGTAGGCCATTATATGAACCAACGAAGACGCGCCACGATAGACGCACGCAATGAGTGGTGAGCAGATAGTTGATACGCACATTTGCATTCAGACATAGTTAGATGAGGATAAACAGTGGTTTATCTACAGGAATTAACTATGCTAAATACAGTTCTACTTTTTACTTTAACCAAGTACTCGCTTCTCCTTACCGTCTTCCTCTGCACGTACGAGTGTACGTGAAGTTACGAGGCACCGCCTTATTCTGTCGTCAGAATAAGTAGCTTGTACTGTCACCAGTACAAGCTTCAGGGTGCCCCGTTACAGAAGCAGTTATAGGTAATGCTAAATAAATTTAGAGGAAGTGTTAGGGTAGGGTTGGAGGCAGTGCTAGGGGCAGTTTTGAGGGAAGGCATAGGGGAGAGGGGTGTGTGTTTGTTTGCGCTACATGTGGGGTAGAGGCGGTCCAAACAGCTCACTACATCGCCCATATTGCAACAAAATAGTATCGCGAAATTGCAAAAAAGGAATGTTACAATATTTGAAAATCGTGCGTCCAGACACACTATAAGATACATCCAGATTTTGAACGTATCCTGCCAAATTCTAGCAAAACTTTCGATCCTCATCCTTTTGCAAATATATCTTAAACAAACACTGGCTGAAAATATGGACAAGGTCACGGATCGTGACACAGTCCTCGTAATTCCCAATACACTCCGTTGAATGATGACTAATTTACGAAATCTTTGCTTTGTCTTGTTTTGGTAATAAAAAAGAAATCAGTAAAAGAAGATAAAGACCATGGAAAATAAATAACGCCCCAGTATATCTGTCAGCAAAAATGCCCCAGATAATTAGTAGATAAAATTTACCTCCTGTCCTTGTATACTTCAGTTCACGTGGTACACGTAAAAATCACATCTGAAGTCGTATCTCAATTACCATTGTATGGTTGTGCTCGATCCCCTCCCTGTAGGGAGAGCCAAGAAAGGAGTTCTGTCGTGGGTGTGCTACCCACCCAGAAAGTAGTTGTGGGCGCGGACGGCACAGTAAGATGTGAACACGTTTCTGTATCGTCGGCAGCGCCGTAACTGTATAAAACCGTTGCTGATGTCGT
This sequence comes from Peronospora matthiolae, assembly GCA_921007115.2. Classification (NCBI taxonomy): domain Eukaryota; phylum Oomycota; class Peronosporomycetes; order Peronosporales; family Peronosporaceae; genus Peronospora; species Peronospora matthiolae. The sequence continues at coordinate 86,014 of CAKLBY020000308.1, forward strand.
TATAATCGATAGTACTGTTGCCATCATTTTTTATTATGGTTTATTTTGTTCCTAATGGTATATGGTAATTGGTACTGCTGCTATTTTTGTTTCAGTTACTCATGTCGTTGTTACTGCTAACGCTGCAGTTGTAGCCTTTGTTGCTGTAAGCTCAATGATGTTTCTGTTGCTTTTGCTACTGCTGCTGGTGCTGGTGCTGATGCTGATGTCCTTGTTATTTTTGCTGTTGTTGCTGCTGTTTTTGTTGTTGGTTTTGGTGTAGCTGTTAAATTTAGCTACTGCTACTGCTCTTTTGTTACTGCTCCTTTGCTAACGCTGCTCTTGATACTGCTATTGATGGTAGTAATGTTATAATATTTTTAAATTATTTTTGATGCTACATTGCTGCTATCACGGTCGATTTTGGTGTAGATAGGAAATTGCTTCCTGCTCGTACGCTATTGCAACCATTGCAACACAGTGCATATTAACCCATTAAAGACGTTCACGAATCCATTTTTATCGGTTTGAATCTCATATTACTAATTTGAAGGCTGTACTATAGCTATTGGAAAATTGTAGTGCTGTTGAAGGGATTAGTTGGAGATGTTGATGATTTTAAACTTAATGGAGAGCACGCTGGATGTGGATATTTTTTAGGAAAGGAAAGTCGAACCTAACAGCACGTAGTAATGCATAATTTTGCGGAGGCGTGGTACATGTCCTTTGTATTGATTTGTTTCAGATGAGGCTCCTGAAGAGCGGCACGAACACAAAACCGATGGTAAGGCGGTCAAAGCTAGGAACAAGAGCGTCGCTTTTCTCTTCCTAGGTGTATATGTGCTTGTATTCCACAGCAATGCAAGTACATAACTACGAAGCAGCTGCTCCGTTATAGTTGAAGGCCTTATAGCCACACAACTAGGGAGATTCAGGGGTTGATGGTGGCCCAATCAATGTCCATGCATGTAAAGCTTGACACGAACAACAATTCCACCTATGCTCTCGTTTGGCAGGACACTGTACACAATCATCGAGACACCTTCGGTTCTCACATCACAGATCCAGAGCTGGCTCTGCTGCGCTGTATTGCAGATAGCTCGTTCAGTGCTGCAACCTTGGTAGCAAATGCATTAAGCGCGTTTTGCAGGTCATATGGTATGCAACTGTCGTTTACCGAGTGGTGCGCGCAGCTAGCAGGTATTTGAACTGAAGGCTGCGACATCGAGGATAAAAGGATGCATGCTTAATTGAAAATCAAGGTTGAAAATTGGCGTAGAGGTAGGTGCACAGGGCATGTAACGGGGCACCATTTGTTTGGGGTGCCGCGAAATTTCACGTACACTAGTACGTGCAGCAGGAAGCTAATTTACTATAAAAGATCGTTTGAGTACAGGGTAAAAAGAAAGCTGTATTTAATACAGTTGAGCTATCAATTTGACTTCAGTGTTTATCTAACTATATGAATCTACATTGTCGTATGACGACAACCTGCTCACCACTCATTACGCACGTCTAGCAGCGATTGGTGGTAATCTTGGTTGACATGGCTTTTATTAACCAATCTTTGAGCAGCACATGAACATTATCTTACAAAAATAAATAATTTTCCTTCAACATTATCCATATCGGATACTTTTGGTTGGGAATCAACAAGCTAGACAATCTCCCTATTGACACCGTTTGATGTCAATATTATGTAACGGGCTACCCCGTTACAAGGCATATTACCTATCTACTGATGCATACGAGACGGAATGGCGACAATTCGCCACCGGTAAACAATTGCTACCAAATATGGTGTAGGCTGAAGAAAGAAGACTGGAACGGAATACGGAAAAGAGGAAAGCGAGATAAATTAAAGTTAAGGCTGTGCAAAATGTGATCTTTTGAATCATTGCTCTTAGGAAAGTCTCCACTTGCACAAACAACAAGATCGCAATAAAGGAGCTGACACGATCAGCATTCTGGTTATCATACCAGCTCCTTTTTGACGATCTTCTGGTATGTCCAACAGCTAATGATACACTCCCACACACTTAGATGTCTGGGTCATAAATCTGGAAGTCTAGGTCATCACGTCCTTAGAAAAACAAGCTGCATTCCGGAAAAAAAGCAAAGCGTTATCACGGGTACAAACTAATGTATTGACCAGTCTATATAAACAACTAATAAATGATGAGTAAAATTAGCACGCAACGAACATTCGGCACTTATTTTTAGCACAACAGCATTACCAATCTTCAGCCGCAAATCACCCGAATGGGTACATAAATATACAGTACTTGATTCAGTTCACCGGACTCAATTACTTATATCAAGGCATGAGCGCCAGCGCGTGCTTCTCTATCGTACATAAGACGTAGTGGATATAATCTAAAGTTTAATTCTTTCAACCAACTGTCTATGTTTGTGGTAAGTTTTACTAACGTTAATATCTCGATATTTTTTTAGAATCGGTTAAGTTCACGAAGATTTTTAGCTAACGTCTTTATATCACGTGCGTGATTGCAAGCGATTTTTTTGAGGAGGTAGTCGATTCTACTTTACCTCTCGGAAAGCATCTGATGAGTCTTATGCTTCGTACGATGCTGAGATTAACCAAATGACGGGAGGGGCATATCTGATCAATGATTATGCTATTTTCTAATGCAAACACGTCAAGTTTTTTTAATAGCAGCAGTCTACATGATAAATGATTAGATCAAGATTGTACTTAAAAGAAGGTGGTCGGTGCTTTCTGTCTGCCAAGTTCATCCAATTTCGGGCCCTTTATCTACACCAGGCTAAATTGCACTTCTAGTCTTTAATATCTTCTAACCTTGCTCATCGCTATCGTAGACCCAAACGTTTAGGCAATAATGGAGCACATAAACCTTTTCTCTCGCCGTAGAGTGGGCTCATCGATTGACCTTAACAATCTGAAGTTCCAAGCAACACCACAATATGTGCGCGACGGTCTCTCCTTACAACCCATAATATTTGTAGCTATAGCCATTCGTGCGGTCGTCATACACAGTTTTAGCTGCTTTGTCGCCATGTTGAAGGCCGCCCGTTATTTACGATCGTTGAACCTGTTGGCGGTAGTTGCACTTATGAGAATATTGATGTGCTACTGCATACCCCAACAAATTTTTGCTGAGATGGCTGAAACGGACCTAGATATCTTATAAGAATAATCGGTCGTTGGCTATGGATAGGAGTAAGACCTGAAAAAATCTTCTATTTGATGCCAGTCGAAGCGATGAAGATACTTACTGTTGATCACAAAACGCGAGGATGCCTGGCACGCTGTGAGATTATAAATTCATTCATTTCTTTAGGTTATGTTAAGCGGTTTAACAATCGGTATGATAAAGCCCCTACGACTGTTAAGATTATTTTGGCCTTACTATTAAAAAATAGAGGAGTAGACTAGACAGTGTCAAGTTGACTGCGATTATTTCATCCCTCTCGCTCGTCTATGGACGGGCAAAAGAGCTTACGGCAATACGACATGATGCTATGGAGAGGATTGTCCCTGTATGACTGGAAAGAGTCATGGACCCTAAATAAGTCTTTAAGACAACGCCTGACGTAGTGGATACTCGTGCGCACGGCGTGGCAAAGCACTAAATGTGGCCTTTCATCCGTCGCAAAATTAATCTGAATCAATCGCACACTAAAGGAGATTGTAATTACCCTCACGACTACTGCAATCGGATTCTATTTAAGCTGTTATAAACGAATATTGAAACTGGAATGTGGGGGTACTATCTGAGCCGATGAGGAGTTAGCGGATTTGGCGGAGAGGCTCGACCACTTTTTGTGTGCCAGACCTAACACGATGACAACGGTTAAGTTATTGGTCCAAGGGAAGTTGAGTGCTTAACAACGCTCTACAAGATGCCCATCGCAAAGTTAGACCGCTTATTTTAATATCTGGCAGCGCAGTTAATTAAGAACTTTCTGGCTACTTCTGTAAAAAATTTCAAGAAGTTTTTAAGAATTGTGGACACACATTGAGAACATCTTGGTGAATTTGGTGATGATGAACTTGTCATGCTGCTGGAAAAGACAAGTTTGCAGACGGAACCTAAGCTTATCTCATACAGTATAAAGCAACCCTTCCACGGAGACGCGCGCAGACGAAATACTAGCTTCTGTTCGTGATAGTTCCACGTAAAATCATCTTGATCATTTTAAGGTGGATGCACGTAAGATCGTGCAGCAGATAAGTTCTAATGCTCGAAAGCTGTCTTTGTGAAAGTGAAAGAATTGAGTTAGCAATAGCAGTCAGTGGTCGTTGCGTTGGTTTAAAGTATAATTTTTGTGATGGACGCTTTGAGGGTAGCACATAGCAAGCTCCATGTTTACGTACATTCGCTATCTCGCGTTTGCAAAGAGTGCTTGCATGACGCAAATAGCATCGACAATTACTTGCCACAGCACATTCGATTCTGCACCATTTGACTAGCAAGGCCATGTCGGGATAACCGTGTGCAGCAAATATGCGAGACAAACTGATAAGAGCTTCTCTGTAACAACATCGATGCCATGTGTGCACGCTGGCCAATCAAGATACTTGCTCACGTTGGTTTGTTCTTTTCACCGCGCTCATTTTTGGCGCAGTTTACTGCAACAATATCTACGTTATGCCGAAGTGGTCACACCACTAGGTGATTACAGTGCATGTCGAACTTGTCGTTGTTCTTAACAAAGGCCAACCACTTAAAGTATCAAGGTCAAGTTACAGCTCTAGAATGCATTCAACATCAGATGCACCTACCTGCATGATTCCATTCGCATCTCTCGTTTAATTCAGCTCAGCAAAATTCTATCAAGATTTTGCGCAATTATGAGATATTTTAATTTCGGACGCGACCTACAAGACAAAAATAGGGTATTAACTCTGCTTCGTTCAGTTATAATAAAAAAAAAATACGCATGTAGCTTTCTCCGCAGGCTTCTTATTCCTATTAATTGGGGTTAGCCCCAATTAATAGGAATAAGAAAGCCTGCGGAGAAAGACACCGCTATCAACTTTTTCTAGGGTATTTTGCATGGCAAATCAGTTGTTTTCGGTTTTGACAGAAAAATTGCTCTTATCAATACAAAACAAGCCAAACTCTTTAGTACCGAAACACTTCTTTGTGCTTGAATTATAAAAAAGGCATGAAAAAATTAAAAAATGCAAGTGTCGAAATAGGAATGGAATAATTTTTAGATGGTTTTTGGCGTATTTCCTCGAATGTACAAGACTTGTATATGATTTCGTAATGCATGCAACAATTTAGGATACGATACGCTGAGACTAGAACCGACTTCGATATCAGATGGAGTATTTTCAGAGCGTTTACTAAAGAATAAATGGAAGTCACTTCAGCATCAAGGAGCGTGTTGGTGGTTCCTCACAAAAAATCATGGATTAGTTTTTGTCATCTTCTTGAGCAAAAGGCCATAGATTGATAAAGCAATGCGGTATGGGCGAACAAGATTCGCCATTTTGGACATTCTACACTTCCTGTGGAGAGGGTGTACACAGTCGTTTGGAGCACGTTCATCCAACTAGTAGGGAAGACTTATTCGGATGTTTTGCCAAGATCAAGCAATCCATGGACAGTCAAATGATCGAATACCACTATATTTGGCAAAGCAAGAACGAAGTGCCGCGCCGTATTCAGTGCAGGTATAATTTTTTTAACATGTACATCGATTACTGTCGCATCACTGATGACCTAGGAATACAGTAAGGTGTGTTTAATTGTTGGATACGAAGTTCTGAGTTTGCTCTTTTACTAGTGAATGCTTGACATTTAGGTAGCTTAAAATTGTGCAGCGACTTACGATCTTACCAAGTTGCCAGTTGTGCGCAGCAAAGCAGTCAGGATAGATCGGGGTCTCTTTGTGTATTCAACTGCAGTATTTACTTTTAAATGACCCATAGCTACAAATTTCGGACTTTGCATAGAAATGACAACTCTTAATTCTACAAACACCTCGTTCTTTTGCAAACGAGATTGCTAAACAAGTGGTAGAGAATGTGAAAAAAATTGTTGCGACGGCATATACTTTCCTCCGTTACCGGCAGAAGCAGACAATATTGTAAAATTTGGAAATTTTATCCCAGCAGACTCCGACGATTATGCTAAAACCGTAGCCGGTTAGAACACGAGGACGACCACCACCTCAGATTTCGCGACTTGTGTCAGTTCGACTCGATTGATTGTCCCGGTATACTTGTAACTTCTTCGAACGGAAGGCGCTTGCACCTGGAGGAAGGAACTTGTTTAGATACTTGCATCGACGTTAAAGGCTCCACGAGGACACCTAGACGAGGCAGGTTGTACTCCACCTTCCGCAGTCTATTGTCGACTGAGTCGGTCTAGCCGAAACGGTTTATCTTCTCACGCATCTGATTTAACTTTGTCGATGACGGTAGAATGAGCGCGCTGCCCTTGGTCGAGGATCTCTAGAAGTTATTTTATCTCCGAGATAGATTCATCCAGTGCATTCTGCAGGTGGGTGAATGACTTGCGGCGATGCGTCACCTCTGACAAAAAGTCTTGATGAGTCTGTACCGACGCACCGACCCCCTTCTGAGTTGCTCGATGAGAACCTGAGTCTGAGAGTTCATGAGAGTTTAAGGTGCCCCTTAGACAAGATTGCGCGTACGCCGTTGAAGGTAATAAGCTTCGAGATGAGGGTCAACTTGCATCCTAACGCGCTTCTCAATAGTAGGTGTGGGGGTGTGCGTCTCGCTCACCAATATTGAGTGACCCGCAACTGTCTGCACTGTCGAAACAGTGGAGGCTCGACCTCAACTGATTTGGCGTACTGAGTGCAAAAAAAGAACGTAGCTAGTCTTTGGCTTTCAGCCAGCAATACCATAGCGCAGTTTGCGCTTTATTCTAATGTCGGCATTGTAAGCACTAGCTCTAAGGGCATTCATGATGGGCATGTGTCGTGCTCTATGATACTAGAGATTAAACGTATTATCATTTCCGTCCTCACTCTCGTCGGTGTACATACCGACCGACATCGTTCGCTGTGTTGGTAAAGAGGCGCCGCGTGCTTGTTCCGTTACTTCGAGTTAAAACTTAGCGATCTCGTCGCTTCAGGTGTCAGGTATCTTACTATAAGAGCTTTTCGTTTGGTTATCGGGCTCGTACCCTCGCAGCCCGTGGTCCAAGTAGTCAAGGGCTGCCCTGTGAAATTTGCAACAACTCACCAAAGCTCAAAAGCTTGAAGCGATAGTCCGAATGCGCCTCTGCGATAGCTAGTGTCTGATATAGACGTCTAGCCCTCTCATTATCCTTGATATAGCGCTGTTGTTGCTCATCGCGTCTCTTGACGATGAGGGGCTCATTAAGAATGGTTAAGGCACGCAGCGCTGTAAGCGCTTTAGCCGTGCTTCGTTCTGGAAATATGTTTGACGCAATATGCGAAGGCTCGCGCGAAACTAACGTGTCAGATTCGAAGTCCATACCCCCTGATGCGACAGTGTAGCTGTCATTATCGACGATGTTCTCTTTTCGCAAGATATCGTCTAATTACTCGAAGTAATGCGAACACTTCGCCATTGATGCGCAAAGTATCGCGAGCACAACATTGAAGTTATCTAATCTATTCGAGCTATCCCAATGAGCAAGGTGAAGAATGTCGATTCAGATTATTGACGGGTGGGGGAAGGGTGTTACGGGGTTACACAAATGGTTGTGAAAACCAGGTACGCTGGTGTGATACACACATAAAAAGGGTCATTGAAACTTTTTCGGCGTAGTATCGTATACGCTAAGCGGTAATACCGTACATTATCTATCACGGACAGATGGCATCGATCGTAATAGGGCCTTCACATTACGTCGCAGTTTTGGTGTGGCAACACAAGAAGAACATCCATAGTCGATTATGTAGCATAGTTTCAAGGTTAATACACAAGCGAGGTTTATTATCGCTGAAAAAAAGTGAATGCATTTAGTTCTTCTTTGATCAATTTCAGTCATTTGTCTTTCGAAGAAGCCTTTGATCGTAAGAGTTAAGAGTATGATGTAAGGGCAAGTACTCTTGTGAATTAGTACCGCGTGATTCCTCGGAGTCGTAGTCCCCTGAAACGTGACCAGAAGCTTGCGAGCTTTCTTTCATATTTAGAGTCAAGTCTCACTACGTTAGTAAAGATTGAATACCCAAGTTAGTTATTACCTATTTATTCCAGTAAGGCCAAGAGACTCTACGAGTCTATCAGTGTCCCTCCGAATAAGGAGTCAGAGGCACCTCTGCCTCATTTTTGGTCCAACAGTCGTATCAAAGGTGCTTACACTTCAGTAAAGGAAAAGACAAGGCAAGAATGACGAAAAACGACTGTTGACGCTGATGGAAGGATCCGGACACAAGATGACGTGCGACAGGCACCGCATACCATTAAAGAGCAGAAGTGTTGACTACGTTCCTCTGCGAGTTCATGTTTTTATCATACCCTGTATAAGAATGACCGTCATATACCAACTGCCATCCCGAAGGGTGAAGCTGTAAGTGACTGAGCGCAAGCTTGAATGCCGAGCTCGTAAATCTTACTTTTTTTGTGTGTGTTTGTCTGTTAAAAATACAATAAGGTGTATCTTACACGTACTAAGCGCAATCAAGCCTGTATTCTAGTCATATGTATATCGGTATGTGTAAGTCGCTCTTCGGCTAGGTCACTATCAGGAGCACGCACATGATTGGCTTCAAATCGATCAAAGGTGAATTTGATCACATAAGTAAATGCTGGACGCTTACAAGCATTTTCTGATCGTGTTGCCCAAGTGTAACGGGGTGAATCGTTACATAACAATTTATAAGAAATTGTTAATAGAATATAACTACAAGAGTTATATTCTCAGAATATTGTCATAAGGACAAATATTCTGTAGCACTTACGAGTAGTTCCTAATTGGTTGATATAGGCCATTATATTAACCAACGAAGACGCGCCACGACAGACGCACGCAATGAGTGGTGAGCAGATAGTTGATTTACACATTTGTATTTAGACATAGTTAGATGAAGATAAATAGTGATTTATTGCAGACATTAACTATACTGAATACAGTTCTACTTTTTACTTTAACCAAGTACTCGCTTCTTCTTACCGTCTTCCTCTGCACGTACGAGTGTACGTGAAGTTACGAGGCACCGCCTTATTCTGTCATCAGAATAAGTAGCTTGTACTGTCACCAGTACAAGCTTCAGGGTGCCCCGTTACACCTGGTAGCACTTCGTAGTCCGTCCAGGGACCGCGTTCACATCCAACATGAATATGTTGGATGATGAAGATGACCAAAGCTTTTATGCTACGCGTGACGGCTACTCCCATTTGAGCGATGTCGAATGGGATGCGGTTGAACGAATGGGTTCAATTATGGGCATCCATGCTGTTAGCGTCATGCTAGAGGCTCTCAATAGAGATGCCCAACATGCTACTATCGCCAAGTTCATTCAAAATGAACTTGACGCTGAACTGCGAGAAAGTAGCCTTGCTTCACCAACAAGGTTCTCAACAAGCAGAGTTGTTGAGAGAACAGGGTGCTCAACAGTTTGAACTGTTGAGACAGCAGCAGGCTGCTGCTGGCGGGTCGATGCACTCGCGTCGACCCGAGACTTTGAAGATTGACATCTCAAAGTATAGGGCGGTCGAAGAAGACTCCCTCTTGAGATGGTTCGTCGAATTGGATGACGCCATAAGGGCGCGTCGCATCGACGACGGGGATATGCAAGTTGCATTTGCCCAGTCAAATCTGGCAGGACGTGCCAAGACTTGGGCACTGGGGCTCAAGTTGCACGACCCATATGCGTTTGGGTCGTTGGAAGTCTTCAAGTCGCGGCTCAGACAAACGTTTGAACCGCCTAGAGCTGAGTTCAGAGCTCGAACCGAACTCTTGAAGCTCAAGCAGGGTAAGCGTGATGTGCACGCTTACGCTCAACATATACGACATCTTACGAGTTGTATAAGTTCCAATCCGGTGGATGAACACACGTTGGTTTCGGTGTTCATGCAGGGTCTTGCGGATGGTCCCGTCAAGACTCACCTGTTCCGGCTTGAACTAGATTCACTAGAACAAGCCATTTCCATTGCGGAGCAGGAAGACTTCAGTCTGAGACAGGCTCGCGCCAGCTCGACATCATATCGTCAACCGAGACGATATGACAACGGAGGTCCAGAGCCGATGGAACTCTGTTATGTAGAGAGCGAGAAGGCTCGCTCTACAGACTACGAGAAGTTGCAGAGATGCAACAGATGTCAAAAGACAGGACACTACGCTTACGAGTGTAGTGCCCCTCGTCCAGTGTCTCGCGACACTGGGCGTAGTGACCGTCCACCCATGAGAAAGGGGCAGGGACGAGGGTCCGCAGTTGGTGCAAAGACGCAACAACGGGATGGAACGTCAAAAAAACGGACAGGATCAGTAGGTGCGAAGCACCCTACTGATCCAGCAACGTCAAGAGAATTTGTAGGCCTCTTGATGAAGGTTGCTCCCAACACACAAACGTTGTGCGTTGCTGCTCTAGGTAATGAGGTATCACTCATTACCTTGAAACTCGAAGTGACAAATGAGTTGTCCCTTCGAGCTCTAGTCGATTGTGGGGCGTCCAACAAAATTGTGCAACGCCAATCGCTAGAAGATAGTCACTTTAAATTCAGTGAATGTGACACACCTCCTACGAGGATGACGGTACGTCTTGCGACAGGCGCATCCGTAACCGTCATGAAGCGTATAGTGAAGATCCACTATACGCTAGAAGATACCCAATATGACGATGACTTTATCGTATTGGATTTGGATGACAAATTTGATGTCATCCTTGGAATACCGTGGCTCAGAAGGTACGAACCACGGGTAAACTGGCAACATCGAACAGTAACGATGCCTGCCACTTGTTCATCAGATGGCCATCTGATGAACGTTTTGGAGCGTCCACAAGCGTGTGGATGTACTACGAGTGAGTGCGATGGCCTCACTTGTGGTACGGTCGTTAGTACGACTGCACAAAACCTTAGTGTACCAAACGGTTACACTTCGGAGCAAAGTTCCGGCGGCTGTGAGGAAACACAGGCTGCGCCGAAGGTCCACCACTCGAATAAGTCGGGTGGACTGGGACAAAGATGTATCCCTAGCGGGGAACATCTAGAAGAGAAACAATCGATCGCTCAGGTTAAGCGAAACAATAATCCTAGATCGACTGGAGAGTCTTTCGTAGAGGATCTCGCTGTGGTTGCGCAACCCCAGCTAGAGGAAGTAAAGGGAATAAGTCCCAAGATTACAAATACGGCGGAAGTAAGTTCCCCGAAACCCGCGGGAATAAGTCCCCGGGAAGCCGAAGGAGTAAGTCCTTCGAAGCCTGAGGGAATAAGTCCCCAGGAAATGACAGAGACATTGAATGTCATAGTCAATAACGGATCAAGTGTAGGCGCTTATACACTTGATCTGATTGCGCCTCCGAAGTTGACTTCGGAGATCATTCAGTTGCCAACGCTCGAACATAAAAGGTTCTTGCGTGATCTGCGTAGTGGCAAAGTCAAGAAGATCTGCATACTCGTCGCTGACGACGAGTGTGTAACCGACATAAGGTCAGCAACAGTATTTAGTGAGAACGAGAGAGTTCTTAGTAGTTCATCTATGGACGAGAGTGTCCTCGATGAAAAGACACGAATTGAGCGATATGACTCCCAATCGTGGGAATCGCTCAAGACAAATCCTCTCTATGATGATTTGGTTGAATTCAAGGATGTATTCCCTGAAACTGTTCCGTGCGAATTATCGAAGGATAAAGGTATTCGACACGAGGTCGAGCTTAAACCAGGCTCGAAGTACTGTGTCATGAAGCAGTGGCCACTGCCTCGTGAGCAAGTACTTGCGATCGGCAAGTTCTTTGCCGATCGTTTAGCTGCGGGCCATGTGAGGGAATCGACTTCCCCACATAGCTCTCCGACCTTCTGTGTGCGAAAAGCAACAGAAGGGTGGCGGATAGTGCACGCGTTCAACAAATTGAACGCTGCAACGGTACCGGCTCAGACGCCGATTCCGAGGAAGGACGTAATCATTGATGGTATGTCAAAGAGTACCATCTTTTCGTCCATGGATTTGATGGATGGCTTCTATCAAATCCTTATGCGAGAACGGGATATACCCTCTACCGCAGTTAGCACGCCTAGCGGCATGCTCTGGGAATGGCTAGTAATGCCACAAGGGCTTAGTAATGCCCCTGCCACGTTCAACAGATGTGTATCACATCTGTTGAGACCAGTACGAGAATTCGCGCCGAGTTATTTCGATGACGTATTCATCCATAGTCGAGCTATGGATGGAAAGTCGGACGTTGAGGTTCACAGGTACCACGTCCGACAGGTTCTTACAATCATGCGAAAGCATCAATTGTATGCTAACCTCAAGAGGTGTATATTTGCAGCAAGCGAAATACCACTTCTTGGGTGCATCGTTGGTAAGAACGGTGTACGTCCTGATCCCTAAAAGATCAAGGCGATCACCGACTGGCCTGTGCCGGTTGATGTCAAAGGTCTTCGAAAATTCCTTGGGCTAGCGGCGTATTAGCATAAGTATTCACGCAATTACGCCGAGATGACTGTAAACCTCTCTCGTTTGTTGAAAAAGAACGAGAGGTGGTTATGGAATGCTGAATGTCAGCGCTCCTTTGAGGGTATTAAGCAGAGCTTGATACAATCCCCATTCCTAGCAATTGCCGATCAGGACAGGCCATTTCATGTGGTCTGTCATGCCAGCGATTTCGCAATCGGCTGTGCATTAATGCAGTACGACCTAGAAGGCGTTGAACGCGTCGTCTGCTATCAGTCGCGTCAGCTGCAACCAGCTGAGCGGAACTATCCAGTGCATGACAAGGAACTCCTTGCCATGAAGTATGCACTCGCGAAGTTCAGAGTCTATCTATAAGGAGATAGACCCCTCATTGTTTACACTGACCATGCGTCATTACGCACGGCAGTGAACAGCCCGCACCTTTCACAACGAATGGCGCGGTGGTTGTCATTCTTTGCGGAATACAACTTTACGGTCGAGTACAAACCAGGAAGACTTAATGTCGTCGCTGATGCACTCTCACGTCGTCCCGACTTTGAATTAGTCGTGAAACCCAACAGTGAGACAGTCACTGTTGCGGTTATGACGTCCTCAGTACCATCTTCAACGTTGCATGATGATGTGAGGCGGGCATACGCCCAAGATGGTGAGATTGTGAAGTTGTTGACACATCTCTCCCAACCATCCCTAGAATCGTTGAAACGATAGTCGCCTGCGTATCGATCTGCATCAGATCGATACACTACTCGTAACGGTTTACTGTATTATACAGCCGTTTCTGGTGACACACCACGTGTTGTCATTCCAGATGATACTGATCTGCGTTTGCGGATCATGTTCGAGTATCACGATGCTCCTATAGGAGGACATCGTGGCCGAGAGAAAACATATCTCACGGTGAGTCGAGACTTTTACTGGCCCCGCCAGTATCAGTTTGTGCGAAAGTATGTTCGCGCATGCGAAGTCTGTCAACGAGTGAAGTCAAGTCCTTCACTGCGTGCACCTTTACAGCCTCTACCGGTTCCGGCTGAGTGCTGGGAATCCATCTCAATGGATTTCGTCTTCGGGTTACCCAAAGACGCACGCGGGAATACGGGTATTCTCGTATTTGTTGACAGATTCAGCAAAATGGTACACCTTGTGGCTGTACCAGAGACAATCACGGCAAGTGGCTGTGCTTGTGTATTTATTGACACCATCTTCCGACTTCATGGGTTGCCCCGTGAACTCGTATCAGACAGAGATCCACGATTCACTGCTGATTTCTGGCGTTCCGTGTTCAAATCACTCGGAACGCGCTTGAAGATGTCAACATCTGATCATCCAGAGTCAGATGGTCAGACGGAACGTGCCAATCGTGTCCTTGAAGAGATACTTCGAGGATACGTACACTCCTTTAAGAGTTGGAGTGAGTTTTTGCCAATGGTAGAGTTTGCCATTGACAACTCGGTGCATGCGTCCACGACACATACACCGTTTTACGTGAATGGCTTGCGCCATCCACGTGTACCCACCTTACTAGAGTGTAACTCTGGTTTAAGGGGGGGGGACTCGCGCGAGCAAAAACCGATTTGGTTGACGCTCATCACGCTCTGACGAAGAGGTCATTGCGTTTGATGCCGATATCGATAACATCGATATCGAAGAAGATGATGCCAGTGAGAGTGCAAAAGCCCTCACTGAAGAAAAGGTTGATGTTGCTGCAGTGCGCTCACAGCGCACTGAAGCTAACGAGTCATCAGATGAGTTCATACTGGCTCGTGAAACGGTAGTCCGTTTTGTGCAAGACTCCGTCGCCGAAGCGGTGGATAAGCAAAAGCAAAACGCTGACAAGAATGGAAGAGCAAACACTCTTTTATTTAATCAAGGTGACTTAGTCCTACTGTCTACGGTTAATCTACCAAAGCATGTAGTGACTAACTTGGGTAGCAGTAAACTACTACCCAAGTACATCGGCCCATTTCGTGTATTGCACCGCCTAGACAATGCATACACGATCGAGTTACCACGTAAGATGCGAACGCATCCCACGTTTTACGTTGGTCGGCTCAAGCCGTACCATCAGTACGCTGCTTCTTCCGATGAAGAACGCCCTTGCGCTCAAGCATCTCGCAGAGAGCCTTGTGCTCCCGATGGTGGGCATCAACAAGGGTCTGAAGAGCAGTTATCTCAGCCCGAGACCGATCAACAATCCCACGAGCTACCCTTAGCTCGTCACGAAGAGATGTCAGAGATCTCTCGTTCTCGAGCTGAGCAAAGGCAAACTCAGCTCGATGCTTCGAGGCAGTGTCCGCCATTTGGAGACGCCTATTCCGCTCATGTTCGAGATCGTCGCGTAACCCATGCGTTACGCGATCAAAGAAGCTCTCAGGAACACACCGATCCACATGATCGTGTGGAGAGCGTCTTTCCTTCTCCTCCACCTCCATTAGAGGACTCTCGTGGTGGCCAGCGCTATCTAGTTGAGCAGCTGTTGAACCACCGCGACGTGAACGGACGTTGGACGAGTTATCTCGTCCGGTGGCGCGGCTATCCCCCGTCCTGGGATTCTTGGGAGCCCCGCTCCCAACTGATGATCGACGTACTGGGTCTGGTTGAGCAGTACGACGCGGCACATCCTGAGCCGCAGAAGGACCGCCGGAGAAAGTCTTCCCGGCACGGTCGTAAAGGGATTTCAGGTTGTCAATCCCTTCGTACATCTCAATAGAGATACGTACGCGCCACCACGGGCTGGTAAGGAGGTAAGCCTCCTTAGGTGCTCGTGCAGAGTTGTTCACACAACATGGGAATGAGTCTCCCCATGAGAGGCAGGGTAATCCCTTCTCCCTTGACAGACGATGCAGCTTATAGCGTGCACCTATTGGGGTTCGCTTTTCAAACTTATCACGAGCTTTGATAAGTTTGTCGTTCCAAACGTCACGACCTAAATCCTCGAGGTTATGGATGTAGGCGTTCCACGCCTGAAGCAGTGAGGGACCATCACGTTTGTGATTCCCACTGTACCATCGATGTTTGAAGAAAGCATCGATAAAGAATTCATGTTCAGCGCGATAGTTTTTCGTACTGGGGTCAAGGTGATGGATCCTTGACGAATCGAACAACCGTGTTCGATAGCGATCACTTGTCGTCGCCGACAAGTGATCCATGACAGATTTTGGAGGCATCCATGCCTTCTTCTCGGGAGCGAGACGCAAGACATTGCGATCCCGCTCTTCCTGCGATGTGCCGACAGAAGTACTGGCACCTCGTTGCGAAGTGGTGTCCATAGGAGAACCGACACCACTGTTAGCGCACGAGTCTCGCGACCTCGAGCGCCTACGCTTCGGCGAAGGTTCATCTGATTCATCAGATGAACCAAAGATGCTACGACGCAAAGCATCATCCATGCCACGCTTGGCAGGCGGCTTGGTTTCGATCGCCGTCGATACGGATCCGTCTTCCGTATCAGGAGAGTACGAGACTCCGAGCTCGTACTCTGTGAAGACATGAGTGTCTTCATGACCAGCGCCTGCATCACCAAGTGACACAGGCTGGGTCGCTTCAGCAACCGATGAGACATCAGTTGCTGTGGTTTCTGCCTCGGCGTCCGCACAGAGACGTGCGGACGCGCTCTCGGCGGCCTTGCTCGCGCATTGCATGGGCTTGTTAACCATGCGATGAAATGTTGGAAAGTGGACTCGGACCAACAAGTGCAAACCCTGTCCCAAATGATTTGGGACGAGTATCCATTTAGTCAATCAGTCACTAAAGTGACTGATGGTTAAGGGGGGGGTGATGTAACGGGGTGAATCGTTACATAACAATTTATAAGAAATTGTTAATAGAATATAACTACAAGAGTTATATTCTCAGAATATTGTCATAAGGACAAATATTCTGTAGCACTTACGAGTAGTTCCTAATTGGTTGATATAGGCCATTATATTAACCAACGAAGACGCGCCACGACAGACGCACGCAATGAGTGGTGAGCAGATAGTTGATTTACACATTTGTATTTAGACATAGTTAGATGAGGATAAATAGTGATTTATTGCAGACATTAACTATACTAAATACAGTTCTACTTTTTACTTTAACCAAGTACTCGCTTCTTCTTACCGTCTTCCTCTGCACGTACGAGTGTACGTGAAGTTACGAGGCACCGCCTTATTCTGTCATCAGAATAAGTAGCTTGTACTGTCACCAGTACAAGCTTCAGGGTGCCCCGTTACACCAAGAATATTGCATTGGGTTGATACAGACCATAACAGCATCATGTTCCTTTAGTAATGACTGCTATTTTCTATTACTCTGTTCCCTTTCTTTACAAATTATCGCGCGTTTATCTCGCATTATTGGTACAGCCTGTAATAATCAGACGAAAAGCTACCAGCGCATAGTACTCATTCTAGAGCGTCTCGTGAAAATTTTGGAGCCCATCGAATTGCAGATATAGAAGAGATATACTGATATTTGCCTGACTGTTTTGTAGATGCTATGTGTTTTTTGACGCAGTAAAGTCTTAAGGTACTACACTTCACTCGAACGAAAAGTTCTAGTAATCCAAAAAGCAGTGTGACAATCTAATCAGCAATGACGAACACAAAAAAACTACAGAAGTGATGTAAATAGAAGTGAAGCTATTCATTATTTTTTGGCGGAATGGGTCAAGCAATCGTAAAATTTTGAATGACATTGACCAATAGAAATACACTCCTTGTAATTTTTTTAGTCTTGCTTAAGGCTCAGTTTCGCCATTCTTTCTAAGAAGAATTACAATTCGTAAAATTAGCACAGAAGCCACCGGTAACGACGGGGCAGGCGACCCACGTAAAAAATGGTCGTATCGACATGTGGCAGCTGAAAATCGTTGTCACCCTCGTTTCGCTGGCGAGTGTCCACTGTTACTACCTTATAATAACTTGTCTGTGATGACGAATCGCCAAACAACACATACTGAAAGTTGATTTTAGCCAGTCGTAATAGTACATGTAGTTCACATCATTGTTCAGTCCATAAACAAACGGGACAGAGTAGTAGTGTTTTTTAACTCAATATTTATTTAAAACTGCATTGCTCACAACAAAGGGTGAGCTTCAGAGCTTGCTCGCCTATCTTATGCTTCTATTTGGGCTGCAAATTTGATTTTCAACGGCACGGGGGTAGGGTTTGATTTGCATGCATTAAGAAATGCTCACCAGACCTTGATAGCATACAACTAGTAAGACTAAAATAATGTCCTAAACTAAAAGGAAGAATTAAAAGTTTTGTCTTTTAGGAATGTATGTGGGCTGGTATTTTGATTGAAATTTGAATAAATCAGCGAGAAAGCCCTATTTCTACTGATTCGAGTCATACCTTTTCTTTTTCGATCAGCTAAAAGGCTTAACTGCAAGGTTTGTTCTCCTAAGCATCAATTAGCTACAAAAGCTGAAAGTTTACGTTTTCTTAGTTTTTGACGGAGCCGGAAGCATTCAGATGCTGTTCCTTCATGTTGCACATTGAAGGAGGGTCCCGATCGTATCTGGACAGCTAATCTCGTGACCCTGTAGATACATTGGAGTAGTGCAAATAACGAGACGCATAGCAGGTTTGTGCAAGAGTGTTGAGCTGAGCTTTCATAAATTCTTCGGTAAGTTTGTCTTGTGAACGAAGTGATACGCATTCAAAGCCGTGTCTATTGACACCAGATTAAATCATGCAGAGCACAATGCTACCGTGAACACACGAACACATCCGGTTTGCATGGTACTTTTAGACAACGGTACAAAGCACCGGGTATCATCCAGCAGCCACTATCAGTCACTCTTCAAGTCTTCGCCGTCTTCCTCATGATACTCATCACCGTCATCCCCCTCAGCAATATCCACAGCCACTGGCCAGGCAGCCACGGCGTACAGGACCAACGCTGTGATGGCGCCGATCACAACATTGCGAGAACCCTTTTGAAAAGCCTCACCCTGTTCTTCTTCCGCGACTGCGCGTCGTTCATCTTCCTCCTCCCGTTTTTTCTCAGTTACCTCCGATGCGAGCGCCCGACGACTCCAATCTAGGCTCCGATAAGGTTTCAAGAAATCTATCTGCAATGGCGTCGATATCTTCTTCATGAAAACGCTATTCACAGACGTGGTCGCAAAGTAATTGGCTTGGTTTTCTGAGTACATAGCCTCTGCACTGAGACTCGCAGGCTGATCGCCGTCAGCGCCAAAGTACGCGTCGCGGATGCGCTCTGCCAAACCGATCAGCAGTGGCGCATGTTGATGCACAGTAACTGCTAGTTGGGAGTTCCCTAGCGCATCAACAATGTGTCCAAACACGGCTACATCCAGTGCACTCGGCTTGTCTCCGAAAAAATAGGGCGAGCCACCTTTCTCCAGCTTCGCATTGAGTGACGTGTAGCAATCGCGTGCAATGACGTACGCTTGCTCTTTTGTTAGGATACCATACAAGCGAAGCTTCTCCATGGTGTCCAAATGCAATTTCTTCGGCAGAAAAAGATTCAACGGAAAAGGAAGCACGCGCTTCATGTGCGGCCGCGTGACCTCGTTGTACGTAGCGGAATCCACCCACTGACAATACAGGACAACGCGCCTCAACTTCTCCGACACCATCGACCGGTAAGCATACGACTCGCTGCGCTGTACGTCACTCAGATCCTTGTCAATGTCTGTATGAAACTGTACCCGGATGTTAGTATCATCCCCATGAAACCAACGACAAAAAACAGCACGCATCATTGCTATCAAGGCACGAACCGTCTGCAGATGCATGATAATCTCTTCTTTTGGCAGCAAGAAGTTCCCGTCGCTCAATTGTGGCAGTTCCCCTTTACCACCAACCAACACATCAAGTCAAAACGAACACCACGACATCAGCAAACAGCCACAATCAGTCCATAGACACAACCGATAACCACATTTTCACCCTCTAATAATAATTCGTACCGGTAGCTTCGTACATTGGGTACTTGGAGTTGTGCACGTGCAACCGAATGCCTGCGACGCGCACATAGGCCTGGACGTCCCAAGCTGGCAAGAACTGGTGCAGCACTAGCGTGGAGTCCAGTTCCTTGGACGTTTTTGGGGAGCCCTCAAGCTCCGCGGCCTCCACCAGATCGTCGTGGAGACGGTCGGCGTCCGGCTTGAGCGGGTGGAAGCGGTCGTCAGGGAACATGCAAACGCGCTCACTGACAAGCAAATCGGTGAGTGCATTCCGGTCAAACAAGTGGACCACATTAACGCTACATCCGTACAACCTTCGTACCACCTTCACACAACGCTTACTTCACGCTCTCGTTGGTCCATCCAGTGCGATTCGACTGCTGGTTGTCATCCATCGAGCTGCTCGAGCCTCTCCTTCGACACTAAGTAACAGGAGGAAGACTTGACGCCATGGCGGACACGGTGCAGATCACGATGGAGAAGATGGTGCCGGAGCTGGAGGACCTGCAGGCGCGCAAGCTCTTCTCCGCGGACGAGATCCGTCAGGTCGTGGACAAACGAAGAGGCTTCGAGTACTCGCTCCGTCGCGTGCCGTTGCGCAAGATCGACGCGATGCGGTACATTGAGTACGAGCTGAAACTGGACGCCCTGCGTGCAGCGCGGAAGACACGACTTGGGCTTGAGAAGGTCACGCTTGGTGACGTCGCAGGGGTCAAGCGCGTGCACAACATCTTTGACCGCGTGCTGTTCAAGTACCGGGGCAGCGTCGAGCTCTGGCTGCAGTACGTGGCGTTTTGCAAGCGAGAAGGCAGCAGTCGCGTGTTGTCGTCCGTCTTTTCAAGAGCACTGCAGTCGCACCCACGCAGTGCGCAACTCTGGATTGAAGCAGCGTCGTATGAGTTCAGTGTGAACCTCAATGTGGACTCGGCCCGCGTGCTTATGCAACGTGCCATTCGCTTGAATAAGCACCACCAGAAGCTGTGGCTCGAGTATTTTCGATTGGAACTTTTGTACGTGCAAAAGCTGGCGATGCGTCGTCATGTGTTGCAACTAGAAGATGCAGGGGAAAAGGTTGTGGACGATGGATCGACCGTGCTCATTGACACGCTTTTGGAGGAAAAGGAGGCAGAAGAGGACAAAATCTCGGACGAAATGGCTGCGACCGTGATAGCTAGGAAGACTGTACTGCAAGGAGCCATTGCAAAGATTGTGTACACTAGTGCAGTAGCGGCCATTCCTAACGATGTGGTGTTTCGCCTTGAGTTCGTGAAGATCCGTGATCTGTTTGGTGCTTATACGGCTGCAGCGCTATCGGACTTCATTCTGCAGGACTGCGTCACAAACTTTCCGAGGAGCGAAGTCGTGCACGCTGCAAAAGCACTTCGCCCGCTGTTGGCCATTGAAGACAAAGCTGCTTTTTATTCAAGCAAGCCTGTGGAAGAAGATGGAATCGGTGTGTCGGCTGAGGCAAATCATCGAGCTGAGCAGGAGGTAGTACACAATTTTGAGTCAAGCGTCAAGGAGCTCGACACTGTGTCGATCAAGGAAATGTTTGCAGAGTGGATGACGACGCGCCTGGCCCCTTCCAACCAGACGGCGTTCTTGCTAGAGTATGCTCGCGTCAAGCTAAAAGAGTTGGTTCTCGCAAAGCCAAGCAGTTCATCTCTCGCGATGAAGTACATTGACTTGATCCACCGCACGAATGGTACGGATGAAGCGCTAGTGGTTGTGCGTAAGATTTGCGACGAGTGGCTTCCACAATCCTCAGAGATGTGGCTGCTGCAGTCTCAGCTTGTGCTCCACGCTGATCACGAAGAAGTCGACATGAACCAGTCGCCCTCTGCTAAGCGTTGCCGGACTTCGCGTGGAGATCGCTCGACGACTGCTGTCTATAAAAGCAACCCGTTAGGTGCTGCTGTGTCGATCTTGCAGACAGCACTAGTGAAGATTGCACCGGAAGATTACGACGCGCAGTTTGCAGTTCGCAGCCGACTCGTGCAATTACTTGTTAGTATCGATGAGACTCCGAACGTCGTTGAGAAGGTATTCAAGGATGCCCTTGGCGCATTGAAACGTGGATCAACACACTGGAGCGCTATACGCCAGCAGTATTTGGCTTGGTCTGCTTGCCGGCGGTCTCTGGAGCACGTCCGCTCGCTCTACACCAAGTTCATGGTGGATGAGCAGCTGTTGCCATGTCCTGAGACGTACTCGTTCCTGCTGCTATGTGTGGACATCGAGACTTCGGTCGCGTCGGTAAACGTGGCGTCAGTGCGGAAACTATTCGAGAAGCTGGTGGAGTTGTTTGGCTCGACGCGTGAAGAAGTTTGGGTGTTGTACGTGCGCTGCCTTGTCGAACGTCTGGGACTGTTCACCGACGCGACGCGCATTCAGCAGCGCGCACTCCGCATTTGGAAAGAGTCTCCTGCACTCATGCAGCTCGCTGCCACTGGCACGTAACAAGATTCTCAAGCTCCTTTGTACGCAACAACAATAGAAGTGGCTAAATAGACGTGGTATAACACCTCGTTATCGTATTCTTTACAGCAGCACCATCGAGAGGTTGGCCCTCCTGTTTAACGCCATGCATCCAGCACACCGTGCCCGAATGACGTCTTTCTACGTCATAGAACTGACACTGTGAGAACTTGACTTCAGTCCCTGCAGACACTTCATCGAACGTCCAAGGCGTCGTCGCTTATCGGGCTTCAAACTGGATGAGACGTTTGGTACGGGCCTTGTACATGATGCGGTAGCCGCACGCGCGGCAGCGAATAGGGTCCCGCGCCGACAAGTAGTTGACAATGCCGCAGTCGCCACAGATGTACTTGATCTCGGGGTCCTTGGTCATGGCTGCGCTGCCACTAGAGCCTGCTGCGCCAGCTGCTGGAGTCGCTCCGCCATCCATCCTGGAGACTCGGTGTAAGGAATTCACGTGTGTCCGCTATTTAAGCCAATGATACGGTTACATTGCGCTCGTCGTTATCGTGTCGACAACAACATGTAGCCATCGCTTGATTGGCTAAAACTGTCGACCACGCTTTCAGTGGTCTAGCTGGTTTCAACCCATTTGTTCAAATCCACTCTCGACCATGAGCACGATGCTGAGTGCCATGCCAACTATGTGCGTGTCCGTCTGCTTTGCCTGTTGATGGACAGCTACGAAATGTGCTACTAACAATTGTTCTCTGAAACATCCGATGCGTTCGTCTTCGTGTGCCCTGTTCCTGTTTCTGCTGTAGTTTGTGTTGTCTGTGTGCGACGCCCATCGTTGCGAACGCTGCCAACACCTGCGTGAGCTGTCTCAAGTCGCAGGTCGACGTGACGGAAGGCATTCCCAAGGAAGTGATTATCCACCAATGCCGTGGCTGCATGCGGTGGTCACGTCCGCCGTGGGTGGCGGCTGAGCTCGAGTCTCGTGAGCTGCTTGCAATGTGCTTGAAGAAGATCAACAACTTGAACCGCGTGAAACTCATTGATGCCAACTGGATATGGACCGAGCCTCACTCGCGGCGTCTGAAACTCAAGCTCACGGTGCAGAAAGAGGTCTTGAGCAAGATGGTCATGCAGCAATCGTTCATTGTGACCTTTGTCGTGCGCAACCAGCAGTGCGACGCTTGCCAAGCCTCGTTTGCCAACCAGTCGTGGCGCGCGGTCGTGCAAGTGCGTCAGCGCGTAGACCACAAGCGGACGTTCTTCTTTCTCGAACAGCTTATTTTGAAGCACCGAGCTCACGAAAAGACAACAAGCATCGAGTCGCATCCGGATGGTGTTGACTTTTTCTTCTCGGAGCGCAACCATGCACTGCGATTTGTGGATTTCTTGCAGGAGTCTGTACCGATGAAGCTGAAGACTGCGAAGAAGCTGATTTCTGCTGACAACCACAGCAACACACACAACTACAAGTTTACATATGCAGTGGAGATTGCGCCGGTGTGTAAGGACGACTTGGTTTTGCTGCCAGTGAAGCTGGCCCGGATGCTGGGCAATATTTCCTGCCTTTGCCTTGTGCAATCTGTTACCTCGTGTATCCATGTCATTGACCCGTTCACCACCCAAGTGGCGGAGATTGATTCGGAAAAGTACTGGCGGTATCCTTTCCGCGGGTTGCGATCAATTAAGGCCATGACGGACTTTACCGTTTTGGACTCGACTCCCATGGCGATTCCGTCAGGTGGTGGCCGTGCCATCCGTGTGACTCGGAAGACCCGACTCGCTGAATTGGAGGTTGTGCGTGACGCTGATTTTGGTGTAAATGACACGCGTCTTACCACTGTGAGCCACCTTGGCATGATCCTCCATGTTGGAGATTCAGTACGCGGCTACGACCTGACGTCTGCAGTGTTTAACGACTCTGACCTGACTCCGCTCGTACAAACGGGATTGTCGATGCCAGACGTTGTGCTTGTAAAGAAGGTGTTCCCACGTCGCATCCAAAAGCGTGCGCGCAACTGGAAGTTGAAAAAGATGGAGGGCGTGGAGCAGGTTGGTGCTGTTCGCAAGGCTGACCTTTCGAAGGACGAGCAGGACTATGAGCAGTTCTTGGACGAACTCGAAGAGGACAAGGACATGCGCTCTCAAATTAATCTATACAAAGATGAGACCAAGCCGATTTCGGACAATGACGTGATGGAGGAGGACGATATGGGGGCTCCGGACGTGGAACTGCACGAGCTGCTGGACGATCTCGTCATGAAAGAAGACGACCCGACGCCGCGGATTTTATCGGAGACTGAAGCGAACCAGGCTCCAGCGTGGGAGCTTGAGGAGCTGTAAGTTCCAATGCTCTTCCAACCTAATCGTAACGAGATATTACTATTTGATGCGTCCTTACTCCTCGCTTCAGACTGACGTATTACCGCATCCATTCTTGTAACACACACGATGCATTAATCTTACGATTCAACCACGTTCGACGTTTCATTCTTTTGCTCTGTTTCTACATCTGCTCATGCATCGTAAAACTAGACCTGCAAACACGTCGAGTCGAGGATAGTTCAGCACCGCCGAGCTGGGTATACGGGAGAACACCGGCACGGTGTCAACCACTTACGTGGCCTCAGGAATCGCCCAGTCTGCGGGCACAGGACCGACATCATTGATGATCTCGCGGTGGCAAGACCACACCATCTTAATGGCCTCTGGCGTACCGATTCCACCTGCACATGGGTCACCTGCAGGGCCGAACCAGTGATTCTGAGGCGCACCCGTTGTCCTAGCACGAATGCCGCTGTACGTCGTACCGTTCACCGTAGCTGCAAGTACTTCGTGGGTAAACTCCAGGTCGTTCGAGACCACAGCAGCAGTCAAATGAGCTTCCATACGTTCCAGAGCATCCAGAACAAGGGGCAACTCGTTGTCATCGTACTCAGTCAATATCTGGAAAGGACCGAAAATCTCCGTCGTCACAAGCTCGAAATTCTCCGGCTTGACAAACTCCTTGAGCGGGACAAAGATAGCAGTGGGCTTGACCGCGCCATACTGTTCCGGGATCGTGTGGTTCTCTGTATCGCGCATATACAAAACGTCAGCAAGTGAATCTGGTAATCATCACAACGGACGCACGCATGACGTACCAAGCTCTTCAGCTCCGAACGCGACACGCGCACCTGGAATCTTCAACAGAGAATCAGCGTGCTCAAGCATACGCTTTGTGGTGACCGTCAGCACAGGCCCAATCGTCAGATCAGATAACTTCCGTCGTGATGCGAGTTCAGCAAGCTTCTTTTCCAAACCAGCCTTTACCCAGTTCTTGTGCATGAACAAAGCGGACTGAGCCGAGCACTTCTGTCCAGAGCAAGCATAAGCGTCCTGACATGATCGGAAGTGTTAGCCGAGACGCAGACGCAAAACTCCTCACAATGATGACAAATGTGCATGTACCTGATCAGAAGTCCAGGCGACGTAATCAAAGTTGCTAACATCGGGGCCAAGCACCTTCCAGTCAAAACCTGCATCTTCCAGCTTAATACGACCGTTTAGGTCCTTTGCAAGCTTTTCCGCAACAGTTTGTGATCTACAAATCATCAGCAGATGCGTGAGAAATAAAGTCGGCATGCATCCACGATTAGATGCAAGACAAAAAGACGCGTACCCAGTGAACAGCGTGTTGCGTGGCTTGATCTTCAGCAGCAGCTCGTTCATTACACCGCCGTCCGAGTGGACAAAATCCACATCGGTCATGGGCATGCCACACTCGTGCAATAGACGCAACGTCTCTTGCATGACGATCGACACCTTGGAATCCACCTTCAACAACACCTTGTTGCCCATGAACAAGGCCCCCATCATCTGCAACAGTGGGATCTCAATGGGAAAGTTAAATGGCGTAATCAGCGCCACGGGACCGTACGGCCAACGGTAGCCGTGGCTCGCCTGTCCCTTATGGTCGCCTGGTACACCAAACGAGCGCGCGAGGAAGCGCACTTGGTCTCCCGAAAAGTTCTCGAGAAATTTGCCCGTCACGCGGACTTCATTCCGCGCCTGGTAGTAACTCTTGGGTGACGTGCGCTGCACAAGCTTCGCAAAGTAGTCAGCCACTTTCTCTTCCCGGAACATGGCGCCTGCCTTGGCACAGACTTGACCGTACAGAATGTAGCGCTCGACGTTCTTCAAAGGGTTGTGCAGCCCGTGCTTGGGACAGCTCGTCATGCTCTGGATAAACGGCGCCAGCTCGTCTTTCTGCGTGAGCGGCATGGTCATAAAAGCTTCGCCATTCAGCGGGTCCAGGATCGTTTCGGTCTTGGCTGTTTGCGTCCATTGGCCGTTCACTATGGAAAGTAGCGATAAGGGGGAGATAAGTGACTGATTATTTGCGCTTCAAATAGAGGACCCACCATTGACCACCTCTATAGAGCGATAAAAACGTACCCAAGTTAAAACCAACGGCAGGGCTCGCTCCACTGCAGTTCGGGTCCACAGTGGCGAAAGAAGGGAGGGACGACATGGCACGCGTCACGAGTAAACCGCGACGCGAAGCCAGAGCGAAAGACGCACGCAAGGGAGCGGTGGCGCGCAACATTCTCGAGTCGACAGGTTCCTCGGCAAGTCTGATCACAAAGCTTTGGGCTCCACAAGTCAATTCTACAATGGATGATGCAGCGTAGCTATCGTTAGTCGGGTGCTGCAACGGAACAAGGCAAGTGTAATAAAATATAGGTTCTATTATTTATTACAGGTGAATTCCAGACGATTTTGTTAGGTGAATCCCGAGCATAAGAAAATCAAGTCCGGGGCACGATCCTTTCTTGGAGGTTGATTAGACGGAGATTGCTCAGCTCATGTGTACCACGCTATGTTTAGACGAAACGCCAACGAACGGATAAAACATCCACGTCAGCAGCGTCCAAAAAATCCTCTTCAGCCAGGTCTGCTATGTAAACCTGTTTGAATAGGCACATTGTGTGGTGACCGGATTGAGATACCTCTTACAAGTACTGGATTGCCATCCACCAGGGGAAGGTGGAACGAACGTAGGAGCTTGCAATCTTGAAAAAAGTGTCGACGGCTGGGGTACTTCAGTGATTGAGAGCTCATACGTAAGCAGCAGAACTGTTTAGAGCTTTCTGTCAAAGCTGCGCCGTGCCTGAATGGGATAGCTTTAAACCGATGCGGTAGTAGTTAGAACTTCAGTGGGCAGTGCCACAATCGCACATCGACGACCTACAGCCCCCTTCTGCACGAGCAATTCTCGGCTTTCTTTGTCCACCATTAGGCTGAAGCTGTCATAGTCGCTGATCGTACAACAACTTAGACCGACTTGATCGTGCATCTTGGCGCATTGCCGCATCTTGATCTCTCGCACAGGTTCTTCCGATCAGTCACCACTCAGACTATAGCTTGGTGCTGACGAGCACAATCAGAAACTGACACGTTGCGAGGAAGTCGACGTTCTCGTGTGTTGTAAAAGTACGACGTCGCTTTAAACTCGCGTTACGTCGCACTGGAAGCGAAACGGATCACAGGGTGAGGCGCTTTGTTCGACGACCGCATACCAGAAAATGAGAGGAAAATGCCGCTTTGTGACTGCTCGCCATCGTGCGATGGGTCGAAGGAGTCTCGATCTGGACCTCGCTCCTTACAGGAATAAGCTCGCGAGCACAAATTTGCTGACGACCAACATTTTACTAGCGACTGACTTTGGGTCGTGCTTTATTCAGGAATGCGAGATGTCGAGCGCCTGGTCAAGGGTGTGAGAGAAACAACCAGCTTTGATAAAGTACGGTGACAGCCGCACACGAAGTTTCTGCCGTATGAACGACATAGCCCGTGACCAGCTTCATGGTCAGTCCGTGCAAGGGGCACGTGCCAAACTGCGACTACGTGCGTTAGACCAGGCGGTCAACCTGTGACAACAGAGCTACTTTTGTGCTGGCTCCAGGCTCCTTATGTAATAGCGACGGCTACAATTACGATCTGTTGATCGTGTGCAAGCACATTTGCTTCGCAGATGGAACAGCGCCACCATCGAAACGTCGCGCAGGGCCGTGTCTACAGGAAACGGACGTTCTTGCCGCGGTGGTGGCAATGTTCGCATTGTCTTGTGACCTTTGGTCCGAACTGCAGAGCTGGTGCAAGAGATTTAATCGGGATGACCACCTGCTTCGCTCGACCACATGTCGCCGTCAGGACTTTGAAGCAGTTTGATGCTGCGTTCAGGCGACACTTGGACCTATTGGGTCAGCTCTTGAGCTGTATCGTTCATCAGTATTCACAATGCCGAAGCGACGACTGTGAAATCGAATCAAAAGTGTGAGAAGGATCAGTGATCGTAGCGAAATGCGGAAGGAGTAAACACCTCTATAGCAAGCACAACGCAAGTGCATGGTTATGTAGCGTATTCCAATGGGCTCATCCAGGCAGGACGAGGTTTGTTGCATCGGTGAATGGCCGATCCGGTAATCAGGTGCGCTGGTCACAAAATTAACGTCCCCGATCACCACAACCGTAAAGGGTCGCGGGGAACGATCGATGCCCTGATCTGCTAATTTCCACATCGCGTACTATCGACCCGTTCAGAAGCGGATCATCGATGCGTATGGTAGTTCTTGATTTAATGCCAAGACGCTGGACCTTGCTATGCTCTTGTGAAAATTAATTCCTTACGTCATGCCGGTCTCCCGATAGCTTCGAGGGACGGAGTGTTTCGATCACCGCAACAGGACTGTCGCTTGTATCCTCGTAATACTGGTCTGCTGGAGCGATCAGTTCTCGGTGTACACGCACGCTCGTGCTCGTTGAAGCGCTTATCGTAGAAAGACGCACAATGAAAACAACAGGAGAGCTCGAGAAATGCTTTCCATCTTTATGTTAAATTTTGCCGACAAATTAGGTTGCTACTACTTGTGGAACCTTTGTGCTCTGCAGGATGCCGAATTACACGACTAAGTTCGCGATCTCGTGCTCTTCAACTCACACGTTCCCTGGGCAACTTCACGGATAACGTCTCAATCGAACAGGCCATCCAGCTCGTCGTTCGAGTATAGTTTCGTCGCGTAACTCTTTTCTTACTATGCGATTGTCCAAGGTGTATCCGCTGTGGGTACTGTGTGACCTTTGACTCAATCCTTTTGTGAAGGGTGAACGCGCACGACATTCATGACGAATCGGCGAAAATTGAGAGATGGACGACTTTGGACGATACGAAGATGGATCAGCGCTTGACAAAACACGCGATCGTTTAGGGTGCGTTTCTTTTGTCGTCATAATTTAGGTAGATGTGTCCAAACATTCTTTCTTCTTTTGCCCGCCTCGACTACGAATATCTTTCACGCGACCTATTGCGTCAATCCTCTCGCATGATGTAACCAAACGTTTCTCGCAGATGTGGTCGACATCCTATCTTTACGAGAATCTAGTCCCGCATAAAGTGCCCCTTTCATTGATCGGACTAAAATGAGCTAATTTTTGACAGAAACTAGCGTTTTCAAGTGTTTTTCAGATTGTTTCTTTTGCTAGTCGCATCTTTTACTATAGTCGCTAATCTGAAGCTGAAATTTTAGAAAAAAACTTGAATGAAAGGGAGGGTGGGGTGGAGACTGAACGGAGAAATAGTGTAAGCACTGAACCGCGACTTCCATTTATGTCTTTTTTGTATTGAAAATGCAACATCTATATACTATGATGGCACACAACACGGACGGTCAGAATTCGTGGGCCTGCTCCGTGTACAGACCGGGAACTTCAACGCGGGGGGGGGGCAGACTCTTCGAGACAGGCCAACACGTTCCTTTGGCAATCGGCGAATGCGTTCACGGTATCACAGCTGCTAAATCTCAGGACCAAGACACACTGGGACTTCGATTCTGGGGTGCCCATTACTCTGCCTAAGTACATACCCAAGCTGTGCCGGGTAATGTTGCGTTCTCTCCACTGGAAGAAACCAAATCGGATGCCACAATATCACAAACGTCCGGCGCCATTGACGTTGTTATGCGGCCCGGGCATTATCAGCTCTCTCCGGTGATTCGTCCTGAACCTTCGTTGGTTGTTACTACTAATGTGGACATCAGGATCTCAACTCGCGTTGACGTAAACCGCTTGGGACACGGATGCTCTTCCAGTTGCTCAGAAGCGTACTCATTTCACGACTCTTGTAGAAGGGGAACAAATTCTGCTAATAATGCGCACTCGGTTAGCTGTCAGTGCCCAAGATGGGGAGGCTTTTATGCAGGACGAGGCTCAGCGTACATGTTCATCGGATCTTGGGGGCACGGGCGCTTCCTGGCAGGAGCTGTGGCTGAAACATGTCGAGTATTGGCCAACTTCAGCGACTGTTGCCCTACCCCACGTGTACAGTAACATCGCGGACTGGATCGAGGTGGCTTAGCGTAGGCGGAGGGGGCCCCTCTCAATGCTGCAGAGCTTCCCCTATACAGAGGAAATCCTCAGCGCTTTGGACGATCAGGTGTTTGAAATCTGGACTGCTGCTTGGAGACGTAGTTGCGTGCAAAGTAGGTTGCTATCGTTTCGTGCAAGGACGTCGCATCCGTCGACGCGCCAGTGGTTGGACACTTGGGTCACCAAATTGACCAGGACGGCCCCGTACAATTTACCGGCACTCACGGACAGCCGCAATGACTGGGTGCGTCTGCGTACCCATGCTAACGGGGAAGACCCGATTCTAAAACTGTGTGACATGAGCAACAGATGTCGCTTTGATAAACACGTCATTTGCGCTGGGTTATACGGGAAGGAAATCCGAGTATTGATTGGTCAAGAGGACAGTGCGGAGAACGAGGCTGTGCATCGTCTGAGCAGGCACCTCGAGGCGCTGAAAACGGTTGCTCGATATCGGGACGCGTTCGCTATCAAGAACAATACAGTTGAGTGGGGCAAACTAGCACGCTTATTCTTCGATGTTTTTATGCACGGGGAAAGCGAGCGTGCTCACGATTACTAAGGGCAGCCACATCCCAGCGGCTGCGGATATGACCATCGAAGAGGGTCCCCGAGCCACAGATATATACGGACGTCACAAATATCTCCAGCGAACGTTGTTGTCACAAATGTGCCTCGGCATGCGTATTCGCACAAGAATCTGTAGCTCAAGTGGTTTGGTGTGGCAGCACCATGCGAGAGGTCACTGGTTCGATATCCTGTGACTGCAACAAAAAGTTAAAACCTTCGGGTACTGGTGTGCCGGGGTTCACCAGCACTGTCCTGCCAGACAGTGACGTCCCCCATCTTAGTAAGTTACGGTGTTTGTTAGAAACACACTATCTGAGTTAGAAACGTACGACGAGACGATTAGTAATGTACGACTAGACGATTACTAACGTAGAGTCAGAAAGAATTCAGTAGGCTTAGAGTAGCAACAGGAGGTTGTGAACTAAGGACCTAAATATATTCACTGTGCATTTTGCAAAACTTCGATCACTTCCTTTAAATGTCCCGGTCAGCGCAGGACAAAATGGACACGAAACGCATGGGTCTAGAAGGATTGAAAATCACAGCGTCCGAGGATTTTGAGAGTAGTCTAGGGGGCGGTGGCTTAATGATTGGAGACGGACGCCTCATGTCCACCACCCGTTGGTCTAGATTATACAGGAGACACATGTATGCGATCAAAGCGAGGTCGACGAACTCACCATTGCCTGGGCCCGCTTATGTGGGCAACTGCCTCGTCCAGATAGTCCCGAGTTATCGTATTAGAGTGTCAGTGATACACGGGCGGCAGGTGTAGCGATTCTCCTAAATCCTACTGTGAAAGAGTCAGCGACCCCTTGGAATATGGCTGGCTGGTCCAACCGAGTTTTCGTAGTGGACATAGGCGACTTCCGGCTAGTGAATGTCTGTGCACCAAACACGCCGGTGGATCGCGAGCAGTTTTTACTGGCTTACAGCAATGACCATGGACGCAGAAGGTGACGGTTCTGGCTGAGGACTTTAACAGTGTGCAGAGTCCGGCACTGGACAGGCTCGGTGGTAATGGGTCGGGGCGTCCGAAAAGTGTGGCGCTTCAGGCCATAGTCGAACCTATCAATTTGGTGGACGCTCGCGTTCCCAGTGACAATGTGGATGGAAGTGGCGATGACCCTGACCCTGAATATTTTTACGTACTGGAGGCCTGAGGTGGTGAGCCGTATTGATAGATCCTACGTGCCTCAATCCTGGTCGTCTGTAGTGCAATGAGTTTCGGTTGACGAGCCGCCAGTACCGTCGGACCATCAACTAATGCGGTTGCAGTTCCAGGATGATACGGTCTCTGATCATATTCCGCGGGGGAAGCGTCATGTTACATACCATATCAGATCTGCGCAGCCTACTCGTTTATCACGGAATTACTAAACGATTTGATAGCAGAGGGAGTGGGTTATAATGCAACAGCGGCGACTTGGGACGTTACCGCTCGGCAGTGCGTATGCTGTATAAAGCGGGTGCGGAAACGTGCGGGCCGAGCCGAAAAACCGTTGTGCTTAGGGTACATGCCCAAAACCGAGCTCGTCTCTTGACGCGCAAAGAGCTGCTCGCAGTAACAGTCGAAGAGGCTCGAGAGGATCATCTGGTACGGCTTGGTAGCCGGCTAGATCGGACAAAGGATCTACTTCGGTGGAATTTTAAGCTGGTCTCTATCTTCGAGAAGGATCAAACCATTTCCTAATTCGTCAAATCAATCGCGCAGAGTTTACGCGTACCATGATGACAGCGGACAGGTTTGCCTCGGAATGGTATTCTTTATTGGGGATCGTGCATAGGACGACGCCGTATACGCACATGGGACGGAGTTTGATGCCTTTGTCCAGATTCCGGACTCACGACGAGTCTCGGCGGTTGATAATGGCTTTCTGATATGCGAGATTGGTCTGAATGAGGTGATTGTAGCCACTGAGGGGCTCAACATGCATAAAGCAGCAGGAGCAGACGGGCTTGATAACGATTTTTTAAAGACAGTCAGGCGACCATGGCACCTGCTATGGTCGCTATTGGCAACGAGCTCCTTCAAGGAGGTCTCCCTCCTACATCATTTTTCGAGGGACTCATCATTCAACTACGCAAACAAGGGGACTCGGACGACGCGATGGACTACAAGCCGATCGCACTGCTAGAGACTGGGTAGAAGATATTCACAAAGGTCATCGCAAAGCGCGTTTAACTATTCTTGGGGACATTGATTGGGGAATCGCAGCAGGGATTTGTCCACGGGCGACAGATGCACAAGACTGTCATGATGATGATGGGAGTGCTTCATACAGCCTCGGCCCAGCCCGCAGTGCCTGACAAGAACAGTGCGGCGATCCTGATACTCGACTTTCGTAAAGCCTAAGATATGGTGGACCGTGATTTCCTCTTCTTGGCACTATCGCGGTTTAGATTTTCGCCTGCTTTTGTTGCTATGATCAGGGTACCTTCACGTCGGAGCCACGGCCTGATTCCTTGTGAACGGGGAGCTTTCGAAGCCACACGAGGTTGTTCCGGGTATTCGCCAAGGGTGCCCACTCGCTCCATTGCTTTCCATCATTGCTGCCGAGGTTTTTGCGTTAGCAATTAAAAATGATGTGCAGCTATCAGGCATGTTGGTTCACCACGGTGCAGGCGCGCGACACAACCCTGAATTCGTCAATGATGCGGCTGCCTTTTTCCAGGAAGCGGAACAGCTGCCGAGTGTTCTACAGATTGTGGAGCGCTTTGGTCGTCTATTGGGACTACGGGTCCAATCACGCAAAAGCAAGCTAATTTTTCTCAACTTAGCTGTACATAAGGCAGTATTCTACGGCATCCCTGTGCTTCGGCATGGTGATACGTGGGATACTCAGTCAGGACGGGCACGCTCACGGACGCAAATTGGGCAGCACAAATCCGCTAAATCCAACGGCGCCTGGCTACATCGTCTCAGCTCGCGACCAGTGTAGAGCTACGGGTTAGGATCTTAGTGTCATCGTGTTACCGTCCGTTCTGTTCACTGTGGCTGTATCTGATCTCCCGCCATGGGCGGAACGGCAGCTGGGAAATATCCAGAAGCAATTTTTGTGGCATTGCTCGACAAGTACAGATGCCTCCCGCCACAAAAGTACGCCAGCGCTTCTACACACGCCCAAAAACGCGGGCGGTGTGGGGCTAGCGTCGATACCGATCTTCTGTAACACACAGCGCGTGAAGCATGCCATGATGTTGTTGGAAGTGCATGATGCACTGTTGTCGACTTCAGAGATTTGACCCATGATAGGGTATGTGTAGAATGTTCTTTAGGGTTCTATGCATTATAATAGGTCGTACAGCAGCTAGATGTACGGATAGTTCTCACTTGTAGATTAACAAACCACGTATGAGGACCCGGCGGGGGGCCGAAACGCGTCTGGTGCGCGGAAATACACAAGTTGTTTACTTGACTTAACTCTTAATTCTAACAGGTTATGAGCCTAAGTGCTCCTGCAGACATCTCATTAAGGACCAACTTGTGCGAGGAACACCCCTCCAGAGAAGGCGCTTGATACACAAGTAAGGCGCCGAAGAATTCATCGACAGGGTTCGTTGACGGTGCGCGTGCAGTTGAAAAGAGTTTGTGCAAGGGCGGTGACGCGAGATGGTCAGAATGCGCGAGTGCTATCGAAGGAAGAGTCAAGTTTAGTGGTGACGAGTATGTTTGTGGTTAAAAAGAAGCGAAAACTACATACAAGGCGAACGACGACTACGAGGTGTCAAGATGTGACGTGGTGATGGACGATGGGGGAGACGGAATACCTGAGATGCTCGGTATCATCGAGGTTGGCTGGAGCGCAGGGGCAAGCCTCAATCAAGATTCCCATGGAGCGCGGATGCAGCAGTCAGGATTACAGGCGGGTGGATACCCAAGTGGTCTGCATCTCATGTCGTCGAGGGGGAGTGTTGGAAGTGCATGAAGCACTATTTCGACTCCAGAGATTTGACCAATGATAGGGTATGTGTAGAATGTTCTTTAGGTTTTTATGCATTATAATAGGTCGTACAGCAGCTAGGTGTATGGATAGTTCTCACTTGTGGATTGACAAACCATTGATGAGGCCCCCGGCGGGGGGCCGAAACGCGTCTGGTGCGCGGAAATACACAAGTTGTTTACTTGACTTAACTCTTACTTTTAACAGATGTGATTTACGCAACGCAAGGACACCTACTTTTCTGCCTGTCAATCTTGGGCATTTAAAGGAGCTACACGATCCTGGACCGCAGGCTTGTCTCCTATACCCGACTGACCACATCAGCTTTTGCGATCTCAGCGGACCCCTGGCAATAATCTTCAACTGCTGCTCGGGCCGTGGCTGTCGCCTAGTCTACCGGGTCCAGTAGGACGGAAGAAGCAGTACATGGCAGATCTCGAGAACCTATCTTCCACAGCAACGCTGCTCCCGAGCAATGACCACGAAAGAGAGAACCTTTTGGGCCACTGACTCGTAGGCTGATAATCCGTGGGTAGAAGATCGCCGGGGAAATTTGAGCTGCCAGGGCGTGTGCCAAGATTAAGCCATGTGCTGTCGCGGAGCTGACACTGCATCGGGTCGGGGTCCAGACGTACTCGTTCGTTATTCCTCCGACTGGTAGCGACATGCACTCCAGTTCAATCTGCGTCGCTGAGAGATAGCGATTCTTTTGAGTGCGCCCGAATTGAAAGTTGGGGGCTGGATGCACATTGAGAGAACCTTGTGCTAGCGGCACCCCCCTGACCTGGGGCAGGCCTATACCTGAGAATTCGTTTCGCCTGGTCGAATGGGAGGGGTCGGCACCTTACACTCACCGAGCAACTGAGTGTCGTCCTGCTGGACCAGGAGAGTGATGGTTTCCATTGGAGTGTGCAGGGGACAATGTCGCGGATCCGCGTACCGCATATGACTGTCAGACGCTTATTCGGCACCAAACTGCACGAGACATTGTCTTCTACGCGCATCCGCTGATTCACGGGCTGCCTCGGAGTGTTTCGGATTCTTTCGCGATCAAACACGTCCAGCCGACGCTCGAGACACAACCGTTTCGATGGTTTAGAGGCTCATGCGATACGATCGCTCCGACAGTGATGCGACTCGAGAACGCGGCGAGCAACTGTGCTTGGAAAACTGAGGCATTAACACAGACACCTGCCTCTCTCTGGGCACATAACTCGGAGCTCACAGAGGACTAGGTATAGGTTTGCTATCGTGTAAATGTGCGGCAACTGAACATGTATTTTTCTGGACGGGAGCTGGACCCCAGTTGTTCCAAGCTCCGGTGCTTTAATGGTGAGAACGAGTCGTCGGAGCAGACCTTTTGGACCTGCCCCTGCGCGCAGGCATGTTGGCAAAAACTTATCTGTCAATGAACTGGTGAGCGTTGGAATATGGACCATCTGCAGGAATTTTTAACAATTTAGTGCCAGCAGGCAGCCGCCGGCGCTATCGAAGGTGGTGGTAGATCGTATTGAACGCGACCATCCCGACGAAGAACGTGTCTACGCGACGGTCTCGGCACGATTATGGCGAATCCTGAAGCTTCTGCATTACAAGATTTTGGCTGTAGAGAAATCGCGTTACGTTCCTAAAAAAGATCGTAACTATAGAAGGCAGCGTCGAGGAATTTTGGCACACCGGCCTGCGACAACTCCGGGCGGTCGCAAAGCGGGAGTATCGACGGGCGGACACGAAAATTTTAGATGCGCGTCTGCTATTATGTCTCAGACAAGTGGCCAGGCAACCAAGAGAGCCATCACCTCGGGTGAGAAGCCTTGTACAGCCACCGGATCCGTATGAGACACCGGCGTTGCTAACCAGGCTTAAGCTATATCAGACATCCTACAACCAGAAATAGGTATAATAGACACGTCTGCTTCTCTCTCTCAGTATACATATACTATGAGCAATGAGATCACGCCTCCTGATCAACCAAATGAGATAATCATATTAGATAGCTGTTGCATTCCATGAAACCTGAATGAACCCAACGTTGAGAGAGGATAATAATTGTAGCGGAGCTACTTAGCGCTCCTTAACAGAGTAAGTCTTAGACTCAAAGATTATCTTAATTTTAAAAATTAACAACGACGTACAGTCTTTCAAGCGTACAAGCTTAACAATCCCGGTTCCAAAAGATTACGATTCACAGAATCACACAATAACTAGTCACTACTAGTTAAACAAGAGCAGATGCTTTACAAGGCTATTGCTCTTAATAACATACTACGCCTTATCTAGGCATTTATGGTCAACGATTTAAAGGGAACTGAACTTAATTTTTCTTCAACTACGGTAATAAAACCATAAAACTGTGTCTGACTGACTTCTACATTGCGATCCTGTGACAGAAGTCATATCCCTTATTCTTATCCGATAAGGTGAGGTATAATCGTCGGTACGTGGTATTAATACTGAACTACTCAGATCCACCGATCTCTATTTGGTGTGGATACACAACATAACCAATTCAATGACCGCCGTATAACTCCGTTACAAGTATTGCATTATGCAGCTCAACCCTTTTCAAAATATCAATTTGGATTGTTCTACTGTAGAATAAAAGGAAAATTGAAAACGATGCCCTGTTTAATTACGAATATAAAATGCCCCCAGATAATAAGAATATGAAAGCACCTATCTTCCTGGTATACTCAAGTTAACGTGGCACATGTATCCCGACATCGTGCTTTGACCACGTCTTAAATCCACCATTCACACACAATATACAGATTTGTTGGAATAAACGAAACAGATGACCCCTTGTTACGGTCATGCGGATATTCACCGTGACTGAGTGGACTTATGCTACACTCGCGTATTAACGCTACATCTCGTCAATGCATATCTGCAAATGTACAAAAGACTGATATATATGCTGAGGGTGACTTAACATTTCGACGAAATCGAATGTCCTGTGTGTAACAGCTTTACCTCTTAAACTCTTCACGTCCAGCGTGCTGTTCTTGGGGTTTATAGAATTTAACAGCACCGGTGATTCGTGCAACAGCAATTTAA
The DNA here is from genome assembly GCA_921007115.2 of Peronospora matthiolae. Classification (NCBI taxonomy): domain Eukaryota; phylum Oomycota; class Peronosporomycetes; order Peronosporales; family Peronosporaceae; genus Peronospora; species Peronospora matthiolae. Next base: position 123,898 of record CAKLBY020000308.1, read on the forward strand.
TGTCTTCAATCGCACTAGTTTAGACTTCATGCTGCTTTGTATCAAAGCTTCATGTTGGACACGCCTTTTGCACGCGGAAATTTTAAATGGCTCTATTGTATCGAATCCTGAGCTAATGGCAAATTAAATTTACATATTTATGACGATAATCCACAACGTCATGAAGACACCAATAAAGTAGCATTTTCGTAAAATCGAAAAGGACAAACTACCTCGATAGAATATGCGTAAGATAGCATTGCACCTTTCCTCTTTGCGGTAAACCTGCAGTCGAAGAAGTCTGCAATCATTCGAATAAATATGTAAGAAAGTCAAACAGACAGAATGTGTTCGTTGACGGTCTATTGCTTTGGTTTTATACGCTTGCGTAACGATATCAAACGAGTCGGAGCAAATTCATATTCTACAACTTTTGCAGATACAATAGCAACATCGACAACAACAACATTAGCGCCACTAATATAGCAACAAAGACACAAGCAAAAGGAACGAATGCAACAGAAAACAGCTGTGATATATCATTACTACCATTAAAAAGCAATCGCAACACTTACAGTAGTAAAGTTTTTAACATCAACAATATCAGAACAGAATGTCCATGTGCATGTTATCAACCGACGATATGAGGACATGTTTACACCGTCCATTTTTCATGTGCGGGTGCAGCGTGTAATGGGGTAGCCCGTTACATGACATTGACACCAAACGGTGTCAATAGGGAGATTGTCTAGCGTGACAATTCCCTACCAACATTATTCGAGATGAATAATATTGAAGGAATAGTATCCCCTTGTAGGATTATATTCAAGTGCTGCTCAAAGACTGGTTGATAAAGACATATCAACCAAGGTTATCACTAATCTCTGCTAGACGCGCGTAATGAGTGGTGAGCAGGTTGTCGTCATACGACAATGTAGATTAATATAGTTAGATAGAGACTGAAGTTATATTGATATCTTAACTATATTAAATACAGTTCTCTTTACCCTTTGCTCAATATAGCTGTTTGTGTAGACGCTTCCTCTACACGTACTAGTGTACGTGAAGTTTCGCGGCACCCCAAACAAAGGGTGCCCCGTTTCACCTGGTAGCACTTCGTAGTCCTTCCAACGACTACTTAGTGTCCGTCCAACATGAACATGTTGGACGCAGATGATGACAGCATTCACATCACACGTGAAGGCTACTGCCACCTGATTGACTCAGAATGGGAGGAAGTCGGCCGCATGAGTGTGCTCGTAGACGAACCCGCCATCAGTGGTAAGTTTGAGTCTCCAAGCAGAGACCAGCAACAAGCTGCTACCTATAAGTTCCTACAAGAGGGACTTGTCGGCGAAAGACAGAAGATAGCCTTGCTACAACAGCAAGGCTCTCATCAGTCGATGGGTGGGCCGACGCACATGCGTCGACCCGAAACCTAGAAGATAGAAATCTCAAGGTAAAAGGGAACCGATGAAGATTTTATTATGAGATGGTCCGTCGAGTTAGACGACGCCATCAGGGCCCGTCACATCAAAGGTGACAAGATGCAAGTCACCTTCACCCTGTCAAATTTGGCAGGACGAGCAAAGACTTGGGCCCTAAAGGCTCAAGCTTCACGACCCAACGTGTTTAAGTCGTTGTAAAACTTAAAGTCTCGGCATCGTTTTTGAGTCGTTGTAGAACTTAAAGTCTCGGCTCAAAGAGACGTTTGAGCCGCCGAGAGCCGAGTTCCGAGCACGCTCTGCACTCCTGAGGCTAAAGCAAGGTAAGCGTGACGTGCATGCTTACACACAACACCTACGCTACCTTGCGAGTAGCGTCACGGAAAACCCTGTAAATGAGCACGCACTCATCAACGTGTTCATCTTCGACCTTGTAGATGGACCCGTGAAGACCTACATGTTCCGATAGGACTTCCATACGCTGGAAAAGGCGATAGCGTATGCGGAACAAGAAGAATTCAGCCTAAGACAGTCTCTGGCTAACTCGTCAAAACATCGTCCTACGAGACGACAAGAAATAGGAGGCCCTTACCAATGGACCTCTGTTACATCGAGAGCGAGAAATCTCGCTCTCTGAGTCACAAGCACGTCATCATAGATGGTATGGTGAATAGTACCATGTTTTCGTCCATGGATCTGATGGATGAATTCTATCAGATCATCATGCGTGAACGGGACATCCCGCACACAGCGGTGAGCACCCCCAGTGGTATGCTCTGGGACTGGCTAGTGATGCCACAGAGACTACGTAAAGCCCCTGCAACGTTCACCAGATGCTTTACGAATCTGCTGCGATCGGTGCGAGACTTCGCACCGAGTTATTTTGACAATGTCTTCGTCCTTAGCCGGGCTATGGATGGAAAGACGGACGTGGAGGTTCATAGAATCCACGTCCGGGAGGTTCTTACACTTATGCGAGAGCATAAGTTGTTCGCGAACCTCAAGAAGTGTTTATTCGCAGCGAACAAAATACCACTTCTTGGCTGCATCGTGGGTAAAAACGGCGTACGTCCTGATCCGGAAAAGACCAAGACAATTAGCGACTGGCCTGTGCCAGTCGACGTCAGTGGACTTCAAAAATTCATTGGCTTAGCGGCATTCATGCACAATTACTTGCACAATCAAGACGAGATGACTGTACATCTCTCTCGTCTGTTGAGGAAGAACTGTAGGTGGTTATAGAGCGCTAAGATTCAGCACTCCTTCAAAGGTATCAAGTAAATCTTGATACAATCGCCTGTGTTGGTGACAGTGCAGGACAGACCGTGACATGAGGTCTGTAAAGCCAGCGATTTTGCAATAGGCCGCTCGTTAATGCGGTACGACTCAGACGACGTTGAGCGCGTCGTCTGTTATCAATCGCGTCAGCTGCTAGCAGCTGAGCGGAATTAATCGGTGCATGACAAGGAGCTCCTTGCCATGAAATATGCACTGGCTAAGTTTCGGGTATATCTCTTAGGAGATAGGCTCTTCATCGTTCATACCGACCATGCATCATTACGCACGGCCGTAAACAGTCCACACCTCTCGCAACGAAGGGCGAGGTGGATGTCTTTCTTCGTGGAGTACAACTTCTCCGTCGAGTATAAATCAGGACGGCTTAATGTCGTCGCTGATGCTCTTTCGCATCGGCCCGATTTCGATCCGACTGCACAACCCAACAATAGGGGTGATCCTACTGTCGAGACACTAACAGGGAGTGTTCCGTCGTCGAATCTGCTCGACGACGTGCGGAAAGCATACGCAAAAGATGAGTCTCTTCTGTGATTGATATTCTACGTGTCTAATCCATCCAGTCAAGCTTTGAAAAGCTTGACGTCTCAATACCGCTCGTCAACCGAACGGTATTCGGTTCGTGATGGAATGCTGTACTATACAGCAGTCAACGGCGCCACGCCTCGTGTTGTCGTTCCCGCTCACGATGATTTGCGAATACGCATCATATATGAGTGTCACGATGCCCCAACAAGTGAGCATCGCGGGAGAACAAAGACTTGCCTCACGGTAAGTCATGATTTCTACTGGCCTCAAAAGTATGAGTTTGTGCGCAAATACATCCACGCTTGCAAAGTTTAACAACGGGCGAATCCTAGTCCTTCATCCCGCGCACCCTTGCAGCCTCTCCCGACTCCGTCAGAGTGTTGGCAGTCCGCATCGATGGACTTCGTCTTTGGGTTTCCTAAAGAAGCTCACAAGTATACTGGTACTCTTGTGTTTTTTGATCAATTAAGCTAGATGGTACACATTTTTGCTGTACCGAAGTCAATCACAGCCCAGGGCTGTGCTCGTGTATATATATGTACTACTTTCCGACTTCACGGGTCACCCCACGAACGCGTGTCTGATAGGCCCCCCCCCCTTCACAGCATACTTCTGTAAATCTGTGTTCCGTTTACTTAAAACACGTTTTAGATGTCGACTTCTGACCATCCGGAAACAGATGGTTAGACGGAACGCATCATCCGCGTCCTCGAAGATAAACTTCGAGGGGACGTACACTCGTTTACGATTTAGAGTGAGTTCTCGCCGATGGCAAAATTCGCCATCAACAACTCGGTGCATGCGTCGACAACGCATACGCCGTTCTTCGTAGATGGCCTACGCCATCCGCGTTTACCCGCCTTCTTAGAGTGAGATTCTAGTTTAAGGAGGAGGGGGGTGGACTCGCACGAACAAAAAACGATCTGGTTATTGCTTATCACCCGTAAACAATGGTGTCGACGTGATGGATGCCGATGTCGATGGGATCGATGATGACGATGACGACGATGCTGGCATATTCAGCATCGCCAATGACAGCCAGAGTGAGGACGATGATACCCTCACTGGTGAAGACAACGTTCTTTCAGAAGTGCACACGAAGCGCACTGCTATTGATAAGGATGAATCAGCAGAGGAATGTCTGCTGACTCGCGAAGCGGTTGTTCGCTTCCTTCAAGACTCTATTGCAGATGCACTAGATAGACAGGAAAAAAATGCGGACAAACGTGGAAGAGCAAATGTTCTTTCATTCAACGAAGGGGACTTACTTTTACTGTCTACAGTAAATTTACCAAAACACGCAGTGACAAACGTGGGCAGCAGTAAATTACTGCCCAAGAGCATCGGTCCATTTCGTGTGTTGCGCCGAATGGGCAACGCATACACGATTAAACCGCCTTGTAGGATGCGTACTCCGACGGAACTATCAGTACGAGCCCGTTTAGAGATGCGAAGAACACCTCCGCGGTCGAGAGCGAGACCACCCTCGAGTGGTCCCGTTTTAACAAGCCAGTCTAATCGACTAGCGAAGCGACCTGCTTACGCAGTTGAGCGATGTACTGACGAGTTACAGTCAGCTCGTCACGAAGAGAACGAACCGGAAGTTCGTTTCTCGAGTTGCTCGAACGCAAACGCGGCACGATCGTTCGAACGATCGTGCGCTAAGGAATCATTTGTTACCTTTACAAGGTCGTGGAGCTCATAACGCCGAGTCTGTTCATGAGCCGAGTCATCGTGTAACTGTTGCGTTACACGGTTCGGTTCCTGAACATAAAGCTGATCGAATCTCGAGACGGATCAGGTGTTTCCGCCACCACCACATCCTTTAGTGGATTGTGGCGGTGGTCAACGCTTTCTGGTGGAGCGTATTTTGAGCCACCTCGACGTGAATAGCGTCTGGACAAGTTAACTCGTCCGCTGGTGCGGCTATCCACCAGCCTGGGACAGCTGGGAGCCTCTTGCCCAGCTGATTGTTGAAGCTTGGGGTCTTGTCGAGCAATATGACGAGACCTACCCGCTGCGTTCGAAGAAGGGCCGTCGAAAACGACCTTTTCGAACGCGAGTTTAGGGATTGCAACGTGTCAATTCCTTCAGCCATCTCAGAGGAGATACGCGCCATCCAATAGGGAACATAAGGTATGTAGCCCTCCTTAGGGGCACGATTCGAGTTGTCCAGGCAACTTGTACACGAATTACCCCACGAGAGACAGGGCAATCCTACCTCTCTTGACAGTCGATGCGAGCTGCATCAAGATGACCTAGCCAGGCCTCGCGGCCGATGCACTCGATGTTATGGATGTAGGCATTCCTTTCTTGCACAAAGGCCCTACCGTCTCGAACACGGCTGCCATTGTACCACCGATGTTTAAAAAATGCATCGGTGAAGATTTATTCCTCAGCATGGATAGTTTCGGTGCTAAAATTAGGAGGACAGATCCTCCTATAGTCGAACAACAGGATTCGATCCCGTACAGTGGTCTTATAATCCACTCAATCTAACTTTTTGGATGAAGGCATCCAAGGAGACTCCACTTGAGGAGCGTGGCGCAGGACATTGCGGTCCTTGGCTTCTTGAGTGGTGTCAGAATAAGCAATAGCAACAGGAGAATCTCGATCCCTCGAGTTTCTTATCTCGTGGTGATGCATAAGGGCATCACCACCATCACCACGCGTCCTAACGTTGAATGGACTCGAGTGAGGCGAGAATTCATTGAAACAATCGCTCGGTCCGAAGATCTCGGACATGATACCGCCACGTTCCCCAAATCCAGTCAACCTGGCTCTTACAGTGTCCGCACAAGATGATCAGGAGGCGTGAGGTGTCGCCTTCGAGTCGGATGCATCATCCGACTCGCCAGAATAGATGGGCGACTTTCAGGCTCATCTACATCGCGATTCGCAGTACCCGCTGCTGACGCAGCGGATGTATCTGTCGCACGTGGTGACTCACCACGTGGACTGTTCACAGCAGGCACCGCCTGTTGCTAAATGCAATATCAGTCGAAGGATCACCTGCTGCTGAAACAATAGAAGTACCCCTTTCTGCTGCACGCATTCGTGCAACAGCCTTTCTTGCTGCTTCGGCAGCACATCGCATGGAGTTTGACACCATGCGACGAATTGGCAAATGAATTGAAATTTGACCAGCAAGTTTTCCCCTTCCCAGAGTGATCCAACGGTGGTCACCCTGTACCGATCAGTTAAATTCAACCAACGGATGCTTAATGGTTAAGAGGGGATTGTACTGTAACGGGGTAGTCCGTTACATGACATTGACACCAAACGGTGTCAATAGAAAGATTGTCCAGCGTGACAATTCGCAACCAACATTATTCGAGATGGATGATATTGAAGGAATAGTATCCCCTTGTAGATTTATATTCAAGTGCTGCTCAAAGACTGGTTGATAAAGACATATCAACCAAGGTTATTACCAATCTCTGCTAGACGCGCGTAATGAGTGGTGAGCAGGTTGTCGTCATGCGACAATGTAGATTAATATAGTTAGATAAAGACTGAATTTATATTGATAGCTTAACTACATTAAATACAGTTCTCTTTACCCTTTACCCAATATAGCTGTTTGTGTAGACGCTTCCTCTGCACGTTCTAGTGTACGTGAAGTTTCGCGGCACCCCAAACAAAGGGTGCCCCGTAACAATTTAGTCACCGGGGCGCGCGTTCAAAAAGCGATGGAGATGGCTCAAGAGACGACCGGCTACGCGTGGCATGAAAATTTCATGATTTAAAAGCTAGATTTTAACTTGCGCGAGGAATTTGAGGAGTCCTTTAAATAGCTCAGAGGCGAATGGTTGGACATGGAAGACACAATGTCGTGCGCAGTAGAAGATGTGAAGTCAATTTCCTCTCGCCCTATATGCGAGCGCGCATATTTCCGACTGTATTAATCGACGCAAGAACGCCACGGAATCATTTCGTAATCACAACCTCTTCTAAATAGTGGTGAGAAACGCCACAGGCGCGTCCGCATCACTGACCCAGGAGAGTCTCTTCATGCTCGCGCAGCCGTAGCTGCGTTTGGTTCCGGCGAGACAGCACTATAGAAAAAGCTTAGAATTTATGATGCACGCACTGAAAACCACATTTTGGGGTGCAAACAGACGAGTACAATAAAAGTCGAGAATCAAGAGCGGAGAAAACGCAGTGGCAGCGACAACAAAGACTTAAAAGCGTACGGAATTTAGAACATGTAATATTTGCAGCACCGTCGGATATGTCGCGCTTTTCTGTCTCGGTAGCTCGAAGAGCGAGAACGCCGAATACACTTCATGATGGGCATTGGCCTTATGGTAGCAGTCATTCTCAACGATAAATACTGCATTCTCGAATCTGACGCAAGCATGCGTCTGGTTAAGTATAGCAACATGTTGTATGATCGGGCGAAGTGCAACATAATTAATGTAATGGGGCAACCCATTATATTAAGTAGTCATAGTTTTATTACATAATTACATACATTAAGTGTAGGCAGTATCCGGATAGCGGATACTGCGCGTCTATTTATTATTGGTTTATTATTGGGGTGCCAGACCCAATAATTAGCCAATAATAATTAGTTCTGTATTTGAGTGGTTCCCATGAGCTAGGGAACATATTCGCACTTACTGCGAATTATAAAAACACAAAAATACAAACAGAGTTAAATTTACCTTATAAATCACAGCGCTTCCTCAGCTCAATTATTAGTGTAAGACGGTAACGGGCTCTCACCCCGTTACACCTGGTAGCACTTCGTAGTCCTTCCCATGACCAAGTTCGAGATGGATATGAGTGAATCTTCGATGGCTCCAGCAGTTTCGCTGGAGCATGCAGATTTTCCCCATCTCACTACGGTAGAATGGCAGGCATTACACCGCCTCGCGGCGGTGTCTGGTGAAATCTTCGTGACGTCGCTGCTGAGCACAGCGACGCCCGAACAACACCGTGCCGTCATTCAAGACTGCATGGTGCGCGAGCTCGCCGAAGCGAACCGGCGAGTACATAATCCCTCGCGCCCCTCCCATTACGATGCAATTAAAATGGAGACGTCGACATACTCTGGTGATGGTCCAGATCGTCTCCCCCTTAATCGCTGGTTTAGGGAGATTGATATCGCCATAGCGTCAAGGTTGATTGACGCTCCGACGGCCAAGGTTAATTTCCTACTGTCTCGGCTTGTTGGTAAAGCCAAAGAATGGGCTCTTGGGAAGCTCGTTGTAAACGAGTTGGCATTCCCCACGCTGGACGATATCCAGCGCGACTTACGACTGGCGTTCGAGCCCCCTCAAGATGAGTCACGCTTGCGCGCAGATTTCTTTTCACTTCGACAGGGCAAGCTGTCGATGCGTGATTACGTACAGAAGACGCGACATCTTGCTTCGTGTATCATCACGAAGCCGGTCGACATGGCGTCTCAAGTTCATGTCTTTGTCTTTGGTATGCAAGAGGGCATGACCCGCTATTGCCTCACACGTGCTGAACCTAAGACTCTTGAGGAGGCATTTGCCCTCGCGCTTCGTGAAGATTACACGGTCGCATCGTCATATTTGCAGGCAGCGTCGCAACGCCCGCGTACGTCTGGCCCAGAGCCTATGGAAATTGACGTTATCGATGCATCTCGTGGTCGCGGCAAGCAATTTGGCCGCGACATTCGAAGTCAAAACACGATGGAGTGTTATCGGTGCGACAAGACTGGCCATCGTGCGGCCGTCTGCCGAGCACCAGCGCCGGTGTCCATGAACACAGCTGTCTCACGTGGAGATACTGTGTCGTCAGTGGTCCCTCCAAAAAACGAGCGGTTCCAGTAGGTGCGGGGCGCCCTACTGGCAGTAATGGAGCCCCGAGTACTCAGGTGGCAGCTCGGGCTCCTAGCCCTAAAGTGATACATACCCACTTCAATGCCACCACTATGCGCGACGATTCGAGACTGATAATTATCAGTCTCATCGTTGCTGGAGTTAAACGACCACTCCGAGCGTTGTTGGATTCGGGTGCATCCAAAACTTCTTTCGAGCATCATGTTTGTCCCTTCTCCCGTCGACAGTTACGGTTCGAGAAGGTCCAGGTGACATCGTTGTCAAACTTGCTGATGGACAACCACAGCGTGTCCCGCGTAAAACAGTGGTTTTGCCGTACACGTTCGACGGCTTCCAAAGTAATGACGAATTTTTGGTGTACGAGATGAATTATGCATTCGATTGCATCTTGGGGATACCGTGGCTGTCACGATATCAGCCGACGATAGACTGGCTATCTCGGTCCGTCAAACGACGAAGCGGTTACGACGTAAGTGAAGTTTTCACTCATCTGTTGGTAGCGCCATCCGGTTGGCCTCACGTCAGGGTCGTGAACGAACTCGCCACGACTAGAAGTCAGCACAGAGAGAGCGATGGCCCTCTGTGTCCGGTATGTTCAGTCACACTGATAGAACCACAACACGAGGCGGTTGAACAGAGGTTCCCGCAAACCCAGACATCGGTCGAGCAGGGGCTCCCGATTCACAACGAGACGGTCGAACAGAGGTTCCCGCAAACACAGACATCGGTCGAGCAGGGGCTCCCGATTCACAACGAGGCGGTCTAACAGGGGTTCCCGCACACACGGACATCGGTCGAGCAGGGGCTCCCGATTCACAACGAGGCGGTCGAACAGGGGTTCCCGCACACACGGACTTCGGTCGAGCAGGGGTTCCCGAGTTCTAGCGAGGCGGTCGAGCAGGGGCTCCCGCATACACACACAACGGCCGAGCAGAGGCTCCCGATTGTAACCGAGGTGGTCGAGCAGAGGCTCCCACATACATCTGAGGCGGTCGACGACGAGTTCCCGCCTCTTATCGACGAGAATGAACGGGCTGTGGACTTAAATGTGAACGACGTGGTGGAGACAGAGCTCCCACGTCTAGCGGGGGGTACTTCATCCTCCAGCGACAGCGACGTTCCAGCCTCGAGCAGTGGCTCAAGACGCAAGAAAGGTGCACGCCGATCACCAAGACGACGAAATTCTCGCTCAAGAGCCGTTGACGATGATACTGTATTGACGGAATCCGTTTGTGCGCTTGAATATGTGGAAGGGTCTTCACATCGTGGCCGCTAAGTTGAGGTAGCGAGCCCTCCGTGCACTGTTGCAGAGATCACATCTCTATTAACCCTACCATGGAAAGATTTTCTTCACGACCTCAAGGCCGGCGACATCGAGCAAGTGTGCATCATATCAGCCGCCGAAGCAGCTAGTGGAGAAGTTCTGGAGGCTCGCCCAAAGAGCGCTGAGCCCAAATCAGCGCGCGAAGAACGTTTCGTGGCACAGTCTTGGGAAGCCCTTCGTGCTTCGGGCAACCCTGTCTATGATATCGCGCGTGAGTATGCCGGAATCTTTCCGGAGAACATCCCCGCTGAGCTTCCAGCGGATCGTGGTGTGCGACACGAGATCGATCTCGTGCCAGGATCGAAGTATTGCGTGACGCGGCAGTGGCCGCTACCGCGTGACCAAGTCATCGCAATTGATGAATTTTTTGAGGGCCGCCGTAAGGCAGGACACGTCCGCGAAAGCATATCGCCACATTCGAGTCCGACTTTCTGTGTGAAGAAAGCCACCGGCGGTTGGCGCATCGTGCATGCTTTTAACAAGTTGAATGACGCCACGATCCCGGCTCAAACACCAATTCCTCGGAAAGACATGGTACTGGATACCATGTCCGGCAGCGAGATTTTTAGCGCCATAGACCTGACAGACGGGTTTTACCAGATTTTAATGAGGGACAGTGATATCCCGTTCACCGCTGTCAGCACACCGAGTGGGATGCTTTGGGAGTGGCTAGTCATGCCACAAGGCCTTAAGAACGCTCCAGAAACGTTCAACCGGATGGTGACACAAGTGCTTCGGCCACTACGTGATTTCGCTCCAAGTTATTTCGACGATATTTTTGTTCACAGCCGCGCTGAGCAACAACTCAGCGCTACGGAGGTCCACCTTCGGCATTTGAAACAGGTGTTCCAAGTGATGCGCGAGAACAATCTGTACGCAAATTTGAAGAAGTGCGTCTTCTGCGCTCCCGAGATTCCAGTTCTTGGATGCTATGTTAGCAAGGAGGGTGTCCGTGCTAATCCCGAGAAAGTGTCATCGATATGTTCCTGGCCTACGCCCAGGAACCAAACGGAACTACGCCAATGGCTTGGCTTGGCCAATTACTTGCATAAGTATACGAAGAACTATGCAGAACTAATCCAGCCACTATCGACTCTACTGAAGAAAGACGCAGTTTGGTCATGGAAAGCTGAACATCACTCTGCCTTCAACTCTGTGAAAAAGAGCTTGTCTGAAGCACCAGTGCTGATGTTGTCTGATGATTCCAAGCCATTTCACGTCGTCTGTGATGCGAGTAATTTCGCTATTGGATGTGCCCTCATGCAGTTTGACGATGAGGGCCGAGAGCGCGTCGTGAGCTTTCAGTCACGACAGATGAAACCCGCAGAGCGGAACTATCCGGTACATGACAAGGAACTTTTGGCTATGCGTTACGCGCTGATCAAGTTCAGAGTATATTTGCTCGGCGAGAAGATGTTTTCGGTCTATACAGATCACGCATCATTGCGTACCGCCGTCAAGACTCCTTACTTGTCCCAGCGTATGGCACGTTGGTTGTCATACTTCTCAGAGTATAATTTCGTGGTCTTTTACAAACCCGGCAAGAACAACATTCTTGCTGACGCGCTTTCTCGACGTCCCGATTATGATCCTCGACGTGACATGGGTCATCAGCCAGGCATTGCTGAAGACGAGGACGACGACATTTGTTTATGCTGTGCTGAGCAGGGGCTCAATGCAATGATTTCGACACCTGAGCTGTCAATCCGGACTCAAATCGCTGAGTCATATGCGAACGATTCATTCTACACGGGAATCATCAATTATCTTCGACACCCTAGTGAGGGTTCACTCGCGAAGTTGACGAAACCAACGCGTGACAACATCAAGCGGTACGCGCTTGATGGTCCGCTGCTGACTTATACAATGGACGTTTTCGACCCACCGCGCGTCGTCATCCCTGCTGATGACGACCTCCGCGCACGATTGGTGCATGAATTTCATGACACTCCAACTGGAGGTCATTTGGGTCGCGAGAAGACGTTCGCGGCCATCTCTCGTGTGTTTTTCTGGCCGCGTATGTACAAATACATCCAGAAATGGGTACGCTCTTGTGAAATATGCCAGCGTGTGAAGCCTGCGCCGTCTTCACAAGCTCCATTGCGTCCGCTTCCGATTGCCACGGAAGCCTGGCGTTCGGTCAGCATGGATTTCATCTTTGGTCTCCCTCCGGACGAACAGAAACGCACGGGCGTATTGGTTTTTGTGGATCGATTTAGCAAAATGGTGCATTTTGCTCCAGTCTCCGCGCACGTTACGGCGGAGACGACCGCGCAGATCTTCATCGATCTCATATTTCGACATCACGGCTTGCCTGAATCAATTGTTTCGGACCGCGACCCGCGCTTTACATCAGCTTTTTGGGCAACGTTGTTTCAACTATTGGGCACGCGACTGCTTATGTCTACGGCATTCCATCCAGAAAAGGATGGGTAAACGGAGTGCGTCGATCGTGTACTTGAAGATGTACTGCGCAGCTATGCGACATCGTTCACGTCGTGGAGTTCGTTTCTCCCTCTCGCTGAATTTGCAATCAACAACGCAATTCATGCGTCAACAGGATTGACGCCATTTTTCGTGAACAACGCGAGGCAACCTCGCGTTTCAGCGCTTCTTGCTTTCTCAGATTCAGCACACCCAGTTTCTCATCTTGGTGGGGGAGTATCTCCCGATGACACTACGCAAAAATTTTTGATGATTGGTAATGTTGAAGACAAGGTTGCTGCCGATGCAACTCATACTGTTAATTTCGTGGCCAATGGCATATCGAGTCCCGACGCGATGCATCCCATCGCGTCTCCCGTCGCTAATTTTGCTCCTAAAAAGTCCACTTCTCCTGTAAGTTCGGCTGCTGTGACCGAATTCCTATTACTACGGCAAAGTATCACGCGTTTTGTACGCGATGCACTCCAAGAAGCAGTGGATAAACAAAAGGAGAACGCGGACAAGCGAGGTCGAAAGAACTTGCTGACGTTCAAAGAAGGTGACAGAGTCTTACTATCGACAAGCGGATTACCAGACACGTCAGTAACGAATTTGGGCGCTAATAAATTAGCGCCAAGATATATTGGGCCCTTTCGGATTGTTGAAGTCCATGGAGATGCTTACACGCTAGACATACCTACCACTATGCGTTTGCACCCGACATTCTATGTCGGGCGCCTTAAGGCTTACCTGCCGGCGGATCTCCCTTTGGTCCTTCCTCACTCGTCTGTATCGGCTCAAAGTCCGACACCCCCTGCCGACGACGCTGACGACGACTGGGACCAAGTCCTAGACGAGCGCGAGCAGACTCGTTCTGCTGGGGTCCACCGAACGCAGCAGTCTCGAGCTGTCGCAGACGCTCCACCAAGCCCTGCTGCTCCCGTCGGGTTCTCTCAGCAGCCTCTGTCGCAGCTGCTGCACGATCTCGAGCCCCCTCGGCCATCTCACGGGCATCCAGAAGGCCGTCCATCGCCTCTTCAGTGTCAGCACGAAGGAAACGAAGCTCGTCACTCGACGGCACAGGCGCCCGATTATGAGAATCGGCGCCCAACCCAAGAAGCCTTCCGTCGTGATGCTCCTCCTCCCTTGGTAGATGCATCGGGTGAGCGACGCTGGATTGTGGACCGTATCGTCGGTCATGAAGACCCCACGCCTCTTGCGCCGAGTAGTGGCTCGGCGCCATCGAAGAGTCGTTCAGAAACGCATTACAAGGTCCGATGGTTGGGTTATTCACCAACGGAAGACACGTGGGAGCCTCGAAGTATGCTGGCTCACGATGTTCCTGACGTCGTTGAGGAGTACGAGACCAGTAAGAGGTCGGCGAACGCGACCGACGCTGCTGACTCCTTCCACGATCCCGCGAACCGTAACGTGCGTGAATTGGCGATCGACGACGATCTCCCGAGCGACTCCGACGTCTTCTACGAGGCTCGAGAGCATTTGGATACCTTGACGGTCGAGAGTGACTACGAGAACGACCTCGGTGGTCGTAAGACAAACGATCTCGACTACGTGAACGCCTCCATTGATCGACAGGGCGTTCCCTCATGTGACGCAACGCAGATACTTGGAGCTCTGAGAGGCTCCTCTCATAGCGTCCGATCCATGGTCGGATGTGCTGGGGCATTCCCCGTGCACACACCATGTCGTCCCATTCCTGCCGCATTGGTCGCGGTCTCTCCATGTGACACCGTGGACACCCTTCACGGACATGGACGTAACACATGTGGAACCCATCACGAGTCAAATGACATACGCGTCGTCGTAAGTCGCCAATAGCGTGGTCGCCATGAGTACTTTCGCGTCCCTCGATCCAGGACGTGAAGGATGCCCCCTTCACGTCGACTCGCGTTCCAACGTCTGATGAAGGCACACCAAGATCGTTGCAGTGCGTCTTCAGTGTATGTGTGATTCGTTCCCTTGCCTCGAACGTTACGGTATCGTGTGAAGAGATTCTTCATGGTCTCAAGTGATTCAGGTTGGTGCGCGCCTTCAAGGCTGTACAAGCCCCACGGCTTCAAGTCGTCATCCATGGTCTGCGGTGCACGCTCTCTTCGAAGTGTCTGATGACCCCAACTGTCGTTTGGGGTCGAGTCGCGTGGGTGTTCAGGATTCATGCTGCTCAGTTGTTTGTGGCTGAGCAGATTCGAAGACCAAGATGACGTGTCGTTGGAGTTCTCGTTGGGCTTTTCGTTGGACTATTCGTTAAGAAGAAACTTTCTGTGTATGGCGCTTACCTCAAGGTAAGCGCAACGTAAAGAGGAGGGTGATGTAACGGGGCAACCCATTATATTAAGTAGTCATAGTTTTATTACATAATTACATACATTAAGTGTAGGCAGTATCCGGATAGCGGATACTGCGCGTCTATTTATTATTGGTTTATTATTGGGGTGCCAGACCCAATAATTAGCCAATAATAATTAGTTCTGTATTTGAGTGGTTCCCATGAGCTAGGGAACATATTCGCACTTACTGCGAATTATAAAAACACAAAAATACAAACAGAGTTAAATTTACCTTATAAATCACAGCGCTTCCTCAGCTTAATTATTAGTGTAAGACGGTAACGGGCTCTCACCCCGTTACAATTGACAATGTGACGGTCCCGGATAAGAGCGCACAGCGCTTGAAAAGTCGCGATGAGGCGAAGCTGCAAATCAATTTGTAAAAAAAACGTTCCGCATCGAACTACCAGACACGGCCAATACGCCCAAGTTGGACATAAAAATCTAACTCGAGCTGCTGATGTTCAAGTCTTCTGTCGTACAAAGAAGAACAGACAAAACGCGGTGATGATGGAAAACAACCTCTTAATGCACGCTCAAATCAAGTAAAACGTGCTTGTGGTCGATTGAGGTTTTGAATGGCAAAGAAATAGTGGTTTCTGAGACGTAATCATGCACGCAATCCAGGCATCGGGAGCGTATGGAGCCAAATTGCAACGGGCGAGTTTGATGAGCTTCCATCGCAGTTTGAACACCAAAACTGCAAAGATGTCCGAAGATTGGCCGCGATTCAGGGGAACGGACTCGAACTCACATCCAACATGCGCCAAAATTGCCTCACGTGCCCAGAGGGCACATAGTCGAAGACGGCGCAGTCAAAGCGGTACAGTGGCATCAATGCTTCAATGTACGCGGTGGGTGGGTCCAATGGTTGTGACTCTTAAAAGCACACCACATTTACGGAAATGAGAAAAATTGGGTATCTATCAATTTTGTCGACCCGAAATTGACTTTATGCGCGTGTTCGTCGCCAAGCCAAAGGAAGAAGCAACGAAAAAGTGTCAGCTTGTCATAGTGTTCTTTACAACTAATTCAATGTATGAGTACACGTGATGCGGACGGATAAAGGAGGCTAACTTAGCAACCCTGCATTTCCTGTCGATAGAAATGCGTCAAGACAAACAACAGAGCGCAAGTTGTCTGCATCGTATGGAAAAAGAGAATTGGGGCACCGGATCATAATGAATAAGGTTTGGTGCATGATATTCGGCTGTAGACTACCGCTCGGCCATTGAGAATGTGCCGCGGAATACGCGGCGTACGTGAAAGATAGTATAGCACCTCGCACCAACCCGAGCCCCAAATTGCCTCTGGTGCTTTTGACGGGAAGGCCGTTTAAAATTCGTGTAAGATGTGATGTTTAAATCCCTTGACATGCCTATGAAATTACCAAAATTGCATTCCTGCACAAGCGCGGGACGCTGGGTATAATTGTCGGAAATATTGTAGAAAATTAGGGCTACAATGAACTGATCCCCAGTATTCAAGTAGTGGTCACCACCTGACAAGTTATTAAAACAATACAATTCCTATTGAGGCACTGAGAAATGAAGTCAAGCTTGGAGCTGATGACGGGATCGACCAACGGACAAACAAAAGAGAAGTAAGAAGACGGGATGATTTAAGTGGTGAGTGCTTCGAAGAACGAGCTGCCGCAAAGTTCACATCCAAGCTAACCAAAACGGCTCCGTTACAAAACGAAAGCAAAAGAAAAGATGAAAATCCGAAGTTCAAACCTTTCGCGGTATGCTAAGAGAAAGAGTCGCAAGACACGGAAACAAAGAAAGACGCATCTGAAGATAACAGCGAAAGGAGAGGCTTCTGAGCACATCGACCCGAGCGAAAGTGAATTGGGCAAAGTAAAAGGCAGCAGACGCCGCAAGGGATCCAGCGTAAGGCAGGTCGCATGCGCCAATCGTCGCAACAGGTCTGTTACGATCGGTGTTGATGTCCTCATTGGGGGCGGGGGGGGGCAGAACACAAGTTCTTCCAACTTTATTACGTACAAGTTTTCGCTCGCATATCCAGATGCACACCTCTGGTTCCAAGTGATTACCTTAGAGGTCGCTTGCTATATTTGAACTTGACGTAAGAGGTATTCAAGCAAAAGAAGTACATGCCTGTGCTGCGCAACAAGCGTGTCCTCAAAAAAAAATATTAGATACAGCGCCTTCAATGTACAAGAAAACGCAAGGTTAGTAGCAGGCGGTGATCATAAAGTGCTTGGAAGGAAATAAAAATGCCGTTACGGCCTTCCTGGATAGCACCAGCGGCGAGACTATCCTCTTATTCATACGACTCTACGACATACGAGTAAAATTCTTAGACGTCCAAAGCGTCTGCCGGAAGACTTAAAAGGAGAAGGATGTCAATATTTATACGTTCATAGTAATGGCCATCATTGAAGATCAACTAAAAAAGCTTAGCGTGACGAGCGCCAGCGAGACCTGCTTGCAATTTGTAAAGGGCCTTTACGGAACCAAACAGGCCGGACACCGACGAGACCTGCTTGCGTCTAGCCACGACCCTTATTTAAATAAGATAAAATTAGGGTTTTGTTTTGTACTTTTTTTTAAATTGATTAAAATATTTTTAAATATGTTTTCTGAACAGGTTTTTTTACCTTTTTTTAATAACATATTCATAAATAATTTTTTTATTTTATACTCTTCGTATTTTAGTTCCATAAATAAAATTAATATATTTCAACAATTTCTTATTTTATTAGAAAGTCGTTTAGATATTAATTTAGTTAGATTAAAATTAGTAAAAACAATTTTTCAAGTCGTTAAATTTAATTTCAATTGTTTTAGCACAAAAAACTGTTTGGTATTGCTTTCCTCTTTTTCCTATTTTTATAATTTTTTTTATTGCGTGTCTAGCAGAGCTCCTTAACAGGCCGGACGCCTGTGATATTAGCTGCTCGACCAGACGCTACCCCATGCAAAATTTGCAAAATCAACCACATCTGTATGCGTCTACGTGAAGACAACAAGAAACTTACGAAAATATTAGGAATGCGTGTGAAAAAAATCGCTACTCGACGAGCGACGCACTTCTCGGTGCGCTCAGCACGATGATTAAAATTTGGGTATGAATTGCCTCGGTAGCACCAAAAATGTTATGTGCATGCGCCTCGGCTACGACGATTGAATCGGCTACACGATTGACCGAATAAAGTGATAGCAGAAGTATAGTAAGGAACCGGCTCGAAAAAGCGAACGCAGTGCGCTCACCAGTCGAAAACGAGGCGTTCATCGATTCAGGGAGAGAGGACGCGCAGGCACTGCATATACACGATGCGGATACAGCAGAACAACTAACGACCAAGAGCTTTCACATCCTTGTCAGAGGCCTCCTCTAAATTCATGGTGCAGTGGACAGGACAAAGTGTTTTCTGTTAACCGCGCAGCGCGACGCTGTCACGCAACAAGCGACTAAGACGTGAAGCTCGCATGTTGCATAATGAGATACTGGGAAGGAAGGACAGCAATGGAGTTACACATGGAAGTAGTGACGAGTTCAAGTGGCGTGCAGATTACCAGCTTCACCGACGCCGACTACGCAGCCAACATGACTGCTCGAAAGTCCATCAGCGTTAGTGTCCTGCTCGTTGAAACGGTGCCAATTTGGTGAGAAGTGAAGCAACAATCGGTGGTGTCACTGTTCACGTCCTTAGAGAAGTTGGTTGCAGCCGCCGCAGGCGCCAAGAAGATTTTAGGGATGATTGACTCGCTGGAAGAGCTGAAGTTAACGTTTCGTTGTCATTGAAGTGGATGGTGGGCAACCAAGCGGCGATAATCAGATCGAGAATGAAGAAACGTACAGCACGCAGAAACATTCATACCGAAAGATAGAGCTCATACGAGACACGAGCTCCAAGGAAAAGTCCAAGTAAGTTAATGATCGCAGGCTTGCTGATTAGAGTCGTGTCGGCGCCGAGGGTGGCGGAGCTCCGAGAAATGATGATGTTGGGATCAGAGTTGATGCGGTCCCGCGGGAGGAGTGTTGGAAGCCGGTGCGTCGACAACACGACACCTGTCATTGAGAGCGGGGACTCCGAGGAGGTAGAGAGGGCGAACGGTTGCTAAAAAACTTCACAGATTGTAAAAGAAGATTGTTTGAGTGCGTGTTGTGAGGTTAAGAGAGATATAGAAGACACGCAATTGCATAATATAACAGTCTGCAACAACAGAGAATGCACTCTTTTCCTCGTACGTTACCTTCACAGTCCTACAGCTACAACCTGTCATCACTATAATCGTTTTTACTGTTCGAGGGTACGATAAGACAAGTTGAAGTTTAAATTTTGCTTAGGTCGATTGCTTCGCTACTTTCCAAAGAGTAAATATAAAGGAGAGAGGAGCGTGGCATGTTAAGCGATAACTGTTTGTTTTTTTGTCGATTGCTTTCTCAGTTTACATTTTACCTTTTAATCAATAAGATTATACGATACAGGCATCCAGACATTTGACTGCCTGATGTACAAGAGCCCCAGCGAGAATGAATTGTGAGACAAGCGGTTAAGTTGTCAACCTGAGAATATCCACCCCTTACGAAAATTTATACTATCTACGTCAAGAATAGCGCGATAAAGTCTGTAACTGCACCGAGCTTGTGGTACCTAAAGCAATTTATTAAGTCGACTTCAGCAAAATCTAGCTAACTTCTTGCCTCAAAATTGTCGCTCTCTCTTTTTTTTTACCGGCGAACTATGGGAAATAATAAGGGAATGGTTACCTACCTACCCCCTTTTTGCATTCCGCACACTTCCTTCAAACCGGTAGCCACAACTCCCGTACCGATAGACTCAGAACCTCTAAAAACTACAAAACATAAACATACGACACATGGCACAATGTCGTACCTAATAGAATAGGTTTTACTCGATTATTCATTAAGTTTCCTTTTTTTTAACTTTCGTTTTAACGAAATCACTTTCTATGATATTCTAGTATGGCAATAAATGCAGACGGAGTCGCCAAGATATGCGCACGACTGGCGCGAATCGAAGATGTCGGCAAATGACGCGATTTAAAGGATTTGTTGCTCAGCAAGATGGAAGCTCTCAAAGGACAGGATAAACTTATAACCATGTTATGTACAGATTAGGTGGAAAACTTTTCCAAAACGTACAAAAGATTATGTTGATAGTTGCATGACTCGTAGGTGGCGGAGCAATGATCGGCTGAAATTATTATGGTGGTATGATTGACAATGCAACGTGAAGTGGTTTTTTACAAAATATTTGACTGCAAGGTGATAATTACAGGTAAGTGACATTGCGCGTCACATTGAATACAAAAGCGATAAACCATAAACTAATGTAAGCGTACCATACAGGAATTTTAAGATTTAAAATGCACGAGAGAGCAAGAAGACCGCTAGATCGATCGCGTTGATAGCTCGTGAGCGATTATGCTGAGCAATATTGTTGAGAACGCCAACTTTTATGTGACTCCAGCATTTAGGATTGTGATCAAGACCTCCATAAATGACGTAGGTGAATTGAGTATGCGGACTACGGACATGATAAATATGCACTTGAAGTTTCAAAATCTTTGAACACTTTGCTCACGATTGCTGTGCATTGCTAGTATGAAAAAGTAAACAAAGACGACGATGAGCTGGGCAGCACATTTATTATATGTGTAGTAAGAGTGCCGCATAAAGATAGAGCCGCTAGTTTCTTCTTCCCACGTTATAAGCGTGAGCTTGTTGTACACACCTAGCAGCTAATTTGAATTTTGTACAGCAATGGGTACATTATGATTGCTATCATTTGAACTGTTATCGTATTTACATTTTTGCTGACCTGTAATATGCGCGAACCGGGAGTTAATACCTAAACGAGCGCTTGCAAGTGCGACAGAACCTTACGCATCCATTTTGTAGCGAGAGACGTTATTAGCCATTGCATCAACAATGTCACTTTTATAATTGTTCCCACGGCAATTAAAAACGCGTTTTTTTACTTTAGCGACGCCGATTGGCACAATAAATTTGCCCTGAAAAGACTTCCAATACCTTGTCCTACATGTATTATATCACCCCTGCTTTTGCTTAGTTCCTTATTATGACTAAACAAGGCGCAACAAGAACAGCTGGTCCATGCAAAGCACATTCCGTTACATAGATTCACAATGTAAAAATGAATCAGGCGAGGATAAGAAGATTCCTAGGCTATAGATAAAGGAGGAACGAAAACGAGTGCGATAAAGTTGAGCCGAACCTGTATTGTGACAATCCATCCATGCTAGGGCATGTACGCCGATAATGTCCTATTTTTTTTGGTGGCAAGTTCCACAGCGCTCACATTTAATTTTCCTCGGCTTCAATTTCAACATGTATAAATAGTGACAAATTTTCCAATTCGAGTTTCGTGATCCAACTGATCTACCTCTAGTGGCAATAGGAACGAGGTCTTTGATAAAAACATTGGCGCTTGTTCAATCTGTCGATTTCTTTTTAAATAAAAAAATGTTCAGAATTCAGAAATTTTGCTTTTTTCTTGTAAGCCTGAAATGGTTATATCAAGCATGACACCACTAGTATTTTTTGCGGCTGCGCATGGACTAGATGCCAGTGCGCGTCAAAATAAGTAACCTCTAATACGCTGTAAGCATCACGATTCGCTATCATGCTGTGTGAGCACGGTATGGTTTGAATTTGGCTAAAGGTACTCGTGTGCTTAACTCGATATTCCAATGGGACTAGTGACTTCTGATATTCATTACGAGCCTGATGAATGTGTAAGTTAAATAAGCTGCATTTTCATATTAAGCATAGTGCACTTAATACTAACCTTGTTCAGTGCATGATATAATATTTTATGCAAAACAGATGACCAAAAGTTACCTGACAGACGATTAAGATGTGTCAAGCGCTCAAATACATAGCGTTGACTTACAGTAAACCTATGATACTCGCAAGCCATGAGCAGCCTATGATGTACTGTTTTAAGATCTCCAGTAGATACTGCTATGCACTTCTTGATGATTGCGTGTCCTCTTTTATCTCATGAAGTCACAAGTTGTTCAAAGTGTTTGTTTTGTTAGTCCGCGCACAGACGAAAATTTCTTGTGAATTAGCCATGTGCTGTCACGATAGAGAAACGCATTCACACTACTTCGTCCTGCAGTAGCATGCCATTCTTCAGGTACTCCATTCCGGTAGCTGACCGACACGTGGCTCTTCAAGGGGCAAAAGCCCATCATAATCATCCATAGAATCAAATGTCGATCTCAATTTCGCCAATACGTTGTTTGCTTGTGCCACATGAACAGCAATAAGACCTCGTTAGGAAGAGAAATTGACACAGATACCAAAAGGGCAAGCTCTTTATCTGTAACGATACATATGAAGTCTTGCATTAGATTGTCAAAACAATGCTTCACCTCATATAGCAGCGAGAGGTAGCCAGTCTCTGTTTTACGCTGCATAAAGCAATTAAAAGGAAAATGAAGGAATGGTTGCATTGACACTCATCACATGCAGCTTGTCATCTTAAAGCTGTTCAAGTAATAAAAACGAGATGAAGATCAGTTCATGCACGCCTTTAGAATGAAGAATCATATCACAATACCCACCGATTTGTTTTGTACGTGGAGTACATCACAAAATTTGTTTGACGAAAAATCTCTCGTCATAAGTAGACTACGGCTATTTACAAAAAGCAATTTATTGGGCTCATATCCTCCCGTTGATAGAGACTGTGATACAAATTTCTTGTGGCCAGGTCATTTAGCAAGGCCTCTTAGGGAGTACTGCCTTACGAGTATCTCCTTCGGCGCTTCTACTGCAAGTTTGAAAAATCTCAAGCTGTTGCCAAGCATTTTTCACTGTTACATAAAGCAGACAAAACATGGCGTGGCTGCACTCCACTTAAGTCAGAAATGAAACTCGCTGGTGCTGTAAGTTGGACTGCTTTCTCATACTCGCAAAAGCTGCAACATTGTCGGCGCGCTCATGACGGTGTTCGGTGCCCTTATCTCGATTTATCAGCAGTGTTCTTCTCCGCCCTCCCGCACGAAAATGCACCATTGGAAACCCAGTCGATGGGTAATTGTGCTACGACACCACGACCTTCTTCTCGATGTGTTCCTCCATGGCTGCAACCAAGACAGAGAGTTGCCCGCTTCGAAAGTTCTACTTTGCTTCGGAGCGACTTGATTCGTAGCTTTCCATACAGCGTTTTTTGTGCATTCACAAAAGTATCATAGGCATCCTCCAGAGCAAGTGTTGCCACAAAATACATAAATAAAACTGTTAAACAAGGTAAGAGATCAAATTCTTTTATTAGGGCGTTACGATTGCGTGTTCTTGGTGAACTACCGGTTTCATAGGGGCTTATGTAACACGTTCTAAAGCTAAAACTGTGCTAAAAAGTTCATCTGATTGCGAGCCCAAGGGGTGAATCTATTCGTGACTATGCGCAAGGTTGTAGGCTAAACTTTCAAATCGTACTTATCTGTGTGTGTAAAAACGCAGTTATGTGTACCTTACAGGTACTAAGTAAGATCTAGCCTACCCCCTACTTATAGGTATGTTTGCAGATTTAAAGTCACTATTTAGTTAGGTCGCTATTGTGATGCTCGCATGTGCTTGGCTAGAAATCGATCAAAGGTAAATGTGATCACATCCGCAAACGCTGTACGCTAATAAGCACATGCCGATCACGTTGCCCAATCTTACTGTAGTTGGGTTAATACGTGCATCAACAGCATTATACTGATTACTCAGTGTCTGCGTTGCATAGTATTTTGCAATTTGATTCGGTTCTATGATCTGAGGTACTTATATCAAGGGGCGATGTAGCGGAGCTACCACAGCTCTAAAGTCAGAAGAATACTTTACGGGTTAAGCCAGAGGCCTACGGCTAACAGCCAATTAGTTGTGATGGCTAGTAGACGATTAGTTCTAAGGAACTAACATGTCAAGTTAAAGAGTCAGCTAGTTCTACGGAAACTAGCGCGGACTCTATGAGCTATTAAGTCTAACTACTGTAGCTCTAAGGAACTGCACGCACAATGTGCAAGGGGAATACAGGAGTCTAATGACTCTTTAATCCACGACAGTCCTAAAAAACTGTCAAGCGCAACACGCGGAAGGGGAAGTCTACGGACTTCCGCTCAACATGAAAACTGAATTTATTTGGATTTGATTTCAAGAAAAATCATACTTAAGTACACGAATATATCATACTAAACTAGAACTGATACAAATATTGGTATTCGAGCTCAATAGATAATTGGCATATCACTCAGTCATCAAATGATGACAGTACAAAGTACTTCCACGGTAATTACCGCAACTCAGTACATACCGACTAATCAGTATTCTCTATTGATGTAAAATCCAAGACCACACTTGTCTCCCATATCACATATTGGAGGTCTTCAACCAATTTAGCTGATAGCTGATGGCTGGTGTGACCCCGTTACAGGCGAGCTCCGGAGCCTGCTCCTCTATCTTATTAGCCAATCACCGATGTACTGTATGAATACCGGTTTAGGTGTGGACGGATAGCAAAAGTGTGTGTGTGGATTATTTTTCCTAACGGAATCGTGGGAGTTTTGACAAATAGCAAGCGATGACCATGTTGCTACTTCCTAGTGGCTACACTCGCCAGGCGAAAACCGGATGGTATACACGTATACCACTCAAACCTAGTCCACTTTTGAGGCTTGAAAGACCGATATTCGTCTTCCATCCCTGCCACATCTTATACCTCCTCATCTCCGATACGTCCCACCACCATCGTCGCGTCAATGCCAAGTGAGACATGGAAGCGCCGAACGATCTCGACCGCCGCCCACAAGCTCTAGACGCTGCCCCCGACACGGAAGGACGGAGGTTGCTACCGATCCAAGATGTGGACGCGGTGGAGGAGCCACGAGGACGAGCGGGACGCTCTGCTAGCCACGATTCCGGCCGAGCTCAAGCCGGGATGACGTTGGGTGGACGCTGTATACGTTGGGAGGAGAATGCGTTGGCGGCATCTGATACAAATTATTATTTACAGTCGGAGACTGGAAGAGATGGAGCTGGAGAAGCAGATGATGAAGATGATGCAGAAGCTGATGATGGAAATGGAGATGAGGATGGTGGTGATGTGATCGAACGTCTTGACATTGAAGAAGGAGAAGAAGAGGACGGCGAAGAGGAGGATGGAGAAGAGGAGAGGCAGGAGAGCGATGAGCAAACGGCTGTGGACGAGCTGCAGGCACTGTGTCGGCGGTGCTACCATTCGTTGCCGTTCGTGGCACTTTTTGTTGTTTACATTGCGTACGAACACGCAACTGGCATTTTGGTGTTTGTTATTGGCACGGTTGCAATCATGGGACTCGACCACCGCATACGTGAACAGGTGGCAATGAAGGACAAGGCGAGCGGTTGGCATCTCTTGAGTATCGTCACCATGTGCGCTATCGATATGGCTGTGATCTGTTTCTTAGATGGCGAGCCGAATCCGCTGCATCATTTTTCACAAATACTGCAGTCGACAGGTAGGACTCACGGAAGTGATAGCGGCGGCAACCTTGTGTCAAATGGTGTGATTTTTTGGCAGGTGCTGTGGACGGTCATTGTGAACGGTACGGTGATGTTGTGTTGCAGTTGACAGAGCGATGAGGTGAGCTGATCAGCATGTCGTTTTAGATTTTCTGGTTCGATTTTGGAGTATCATTGCAAAGGCCCTCGTAGCTGGTGCAAAGTCAGGCCGGTTCCAGTGCGAGAAAAAGTATGGAAATGAGGCGACAGCAATTGCGAACGTGAGTCGTGCTGTTGCGATCGAAGATGAAGCTACCGACGGCACTACAGATGAAACGCCACTTACGCGACACGCAGTTTCGGCGGTTTCCTTCAACCGAAGAAAGGTACGAAGGAAGCTGCTCGACTTGTCGGATTTGTTAGCACCGTTTTTCTGATTGGTATTGATATTCCTACCTTGTAGCGGAAGCTCTATGGCATTATTGAGATGTGCTCTATTTTTCTGCGGTCGTTGCTGGCTAGTATTCCTTGGTGCAGTTTCTACCAGCTCTGTGGTTCCAAGTTTATGGCAGATGTTTTCACCTTTGCCTATCTCCTGATCAAGGTGCGCGGGTGCTGCAAAATTGCCCGATAATGCGCTTATACGTTACAAACGAATGTTTTGCTATCTTTGAACAGGGCGTAGTTCTCGCAACTCATGGCAGACGTATATTCGTATTGGCACGCTCCTTGATCAGGCTGGGGCTCGAGTTTGGGGTGTATGTCTCGAGCGATGATCTGGTGGAAGCAGGGTCGCCTGACTGCTCTATCTGCTACGAGCCCATGAATCAGCCTGTGAAACTCGCGTGCTCGCACATGTTTTGCGAAGAGTGTGTGACTGAGTGGTTCGACCACGAGCGCTCGTGCCCTCTGTGTCGGGCCAGCGTGGGGACGTCGAATTCAACGGAAGCAGAAAACGTGAAGCCCCAATTTCTTGACGGTCGGACTAGTCTCGTGCCACAGGTTTTGTAGACGAACTACGAGTGAACTCTCGACTTCTGCGTGCACACCATTGTGTTCGATCATCCCATCTTACTTGTCTTCAAAGTGATGCAGCTTTGGTGTTCTCGTCAGGTGGCGTCAGCTGATTCAGCATAAGTTGTTTCCCACGCCGCCGGTTACGCGCAAAACCGTGAGGTGGACCTTTCCGGTCAAACGAAGTCGCGAGTCGAATTTTGCTACTATTCGAGGGTGGTGTTGATGCAGATGTCGACCCGAATACTGCAGTTGGTGAGTCTTACGAGTGTCCGCCATTGAACGAGGTGTACATGCCGCGACGCATGAGGTAGATGGATATGGTGCTCTTGCTAGCAGACAACAATGGTCGTGTGGCAGACGTGTCTTCGATTTGAGCACTGTGCTGCTTTGCAGACGTCACTACTTTAACACTCGAGTTTGTGCCGTGCCTTCGTTTTGAAATGATGGGCTAGGTTGTGGCAAGTGCAGTGGAGGTGCTAGCTGTCCCCGCGTTTCGTGGCTGCAGTACAGCAAAGTGACAACATGCTCGAAGCTTGTCTGAACTGAAGTTGGCACTCTCTGTTGTAAGACAAATGATTTGGAGTCAGCGAATGAGACACAAAAGAAGTATAGTGAAGAGCGCTGCACGGTGCCGTTCCTGTGGCTGACAACTCATGTCAGTCGATTCGATGTATGGCGAGACGCTGTAGCTGAGTACGACACAAAGCTGCACCGATGGTGGATGCGTTGTTTTACGGGCTGCAAAGCCGGGATCTGCAAAATCTGGTTCATTGTTCAGCATTCAGCTCTGTGTCAACCCCTCAGCTTGGATAGTTGTGTCGGCCTCCAACGATAAAATACCGACCGGTTGAGGTGCTCTAGTTGTTGTGGAGTCAACTGAGTTCCGTATCACACGACCGACTGAAATCTGGAAACATCTTCGTCATCCTTGATAAGCTTCTTTGCCCGTCTACTCCATGCTACTGTAAAAACATTTGGTTATCGTCAAGGTCCGGATGAACACTTTGCAGACTGCCAGCTGATTTGTGTTGATTTCTTGTTTCGGATTACACTCTGGATTATAGCGCGGACCTGCTGAACGTCAAGGCTCGAGATTTCGAGGGAAAGCATCGGTGCTACCGACGCTTTGAAAATGTGCTGGTGGCAACAGGTCATCATTGACTACCTCAAGTCTCGATCAGCTTTGCGCGCATCACGACGAGCTAGATTCGATGTGCATCGGCGTCGGCGATTTAATCAGGAGCAGTTGTCGTGGATACAGTGAACAGAGTGAAGACGAAACAGCAATCCTCATGCCAGCTACATTATTCACGCTTTCAGTTATATGCGTCTCGAGACTTCTTGTGACCTCAACAGGTAGATCCTGAGAGCTGAGAAGAAGGGTTTGCTAACAACTAGTAGGGTCCCAGAAGCCGCATTGACCATGCTCGCAAGAAAGTGTTCCTCTAGTTTGCAGAGCTGAAGAATGTTTGAGTTGTCCAGCTCCATGCCCGGCCTAACAGTCTTGTGATCATGCTTTTATCCTGCTAACTTTTCGTGTAATAGCTGTGTTGACAAGTTTTCCGACAGACGCCATTTTCTCCTACAGCATTACGCTTTTCACGCATCAAAGCATCCCAAATCGGCTTTCCAAAGTGTTGATCCTTTTCCGTGAGTGTCCGTTATCTCAGCATAAATGCGTGAAGCCGTAATTATGGTCCGAGATTGTGGAGGCACGGATATTGGCACATGAACTCTACTGGAAAAAGCTTGCAGCGAAGTCGATTCGTGATGAGAACGTACCAGGAGATGACCGAAACGGATATTCCGACCGGTGCTGCTCGGCTGTCTGAACTTTTGACAGGCGGGGACCACAAACGTCAAGTATGACACTTTTGACCGCTACTCGACACCAGAAATTCAGGTTGATGTCCAATAATGCTGCATTCTTTTCCAGCCAGCATCGCTTGAGTTCGTGAACAGCTGAAGTATTTACCCAACGAGACACACATGATCGTGACCACTACGCCTGATAGAAATTGCGAGCAGCACAACAAAGGTCGGCCTCACTCAAGCTTGACGTATCCGGAAAACTAGATGTGAGCGGAAAAATAGTTTGGAATAACGGCCGACAAACCACTGCTCTCCCCTGTTTCCTGCAAAAACAGACCCGACAACTCCGGTTCGTTGTAACTCTATATATTTTCCCTTTCTGATCAAATGCCCAGCGCCTTGCTGCATGATTTACTGTGGTTCTCCATATGCTTTTCCAATCGCGCCCAGCCTCCTTGATGCGATTCAAGTTACATCTTGAATTAGCACAAGGTGATTCATATGGACAGAAGCTTGGGACTAGTCATCGCCAGCACCCATCCGATCGAGCGTCTTTTTCAACACTTCAAATGTCGTCCACGACACCGCCACGGAAGGTGCATGCACTAGCAGACGTGGGTAGACCCCCCGAAAGAAGCCTGCAAAGCCCTCCTGCGTCCTAATCTGAATGAGAGCGTCCATGAGACCGCCATACTGACGACACAATACTGGCCCTGTCTGATCCGTCTGTAAATGGCAGAATAATTACATCGAAGAAGTCAGTACGTCGTCCAAACACTCTTTGCCGCAACTCAGATTCGTCTACATACCCCTAGGCGGCTGTTAATGGAGCACGAAGAAGGAGTCGTTATAGATACGCTGCGTGTCTGGAGCTGCGCACAACGGGTACGAGATGAACACTGTGAATATAAACGCGAACAAACAGGGGGAATGTAAGCAAGAGAGACCCTAAACGGGAAGCACAAGAACCTGAAGCTCTGTTCTCGAGAACCGAGGCGACAAAGAAGTCGAC
Source organism: Peronospora matthiolae (assembly GCA_921007115.2). Classification (NCBI taxonomy): domain Eukaryota; phylum Oomycota; class Peronosporomycetes; order Peronosporales; family Peronosporaceae; genus Peronospora; species Peronospora matthiolae. The sequence continues at coordinate 153,387 of CAKLBY020000308.1, forward strand.
TTTATGCGCGAGATGAAGTTCCCTACCGAAGCTTCATCAGTGGTCATCATGGACTGAGTCTGCAGCCGGGTCTTGGCTACATCCAGTGGGTTCGTCAACCCTCCAGCCTAGTAAGGACACAGAGCAGTACACGCAGCTAAAGATTAGGTCCAGTGCGACAACACACGTGCACCATTCGGTTCTGTCTCTCCAAAATCGTACAAGTGCTCCAGCCGCAGCACCAGATGCAATGTAAGCCGAGACATTCATTTCTCCCGATGGGTTCAAAATCTTCTTGAACGTCTCGTTTGCCGACACCATAATCATGCTAAATCAGCCAAGACATGCACATCACATCCGTCATCGAACCTGTCGCATCAACACTGCAGCAAACTGCCAACAAGATAAAACTGCGTTCACGTACCTGTATGGTAAATTCATCAACAGTGTCGTGGGGAAGCTAATATACAGCGCTCGCAAGCCTTCGTGCTTCATAACCTGAACAACACAGTGCCAACACATTGCCGTGAGCATCATGCCAGCAAAAAGAAAAGATGAATATCACCACCAACGAACGTCACTTTTGTTTTGCAACTCTTCTCACCGTCTGGAAACAATCGGCAACACCTCGATAATATCCCAATTGCAGACGCTGCTTGACCACCTGACGAAAAGAAGGAGAAGAAGACCATCACAAGAAGCACCGAAACATCAATATCAACGGCCAAAAACCACACGAGATAAAAAACGACACAAAAGCTCAACATAGCTACATACATCCATCGGCGTCATGATCGAGTCGTGGCAGACCGTCGCAATCACTCCCGCCAAGCCAGAAGCCATGGGCGTCAATGTACTGGTGTCTGCATTCAGCGCCTTCTTTGCTGCTTCAAAGACGGAAAAGTACACGGCATGGGCCGGTAAACTCGCACCCAGCATTGTACTGACGCCCCGAAAGAGCCGGAGGGGTCCTTCTTCAGCCACGAGCTGCCGCGCTGTCTGAGTGGCGGTCAGTGTGAGCGGGCGGCCAATCCCCGTGCAGCGTTGGCACTGCATGTGTGTCTAAGGAGCAGCAACCACAATAGTACGACAACAAGCACAATAGTACAACAACAAGCACAATGTCACATCACAATAAGAACCAACAACCCAATATAAGAGTAGCGGGTCGGCATTGCTGCTACTTCAGACAGATCGACCCAATCAGTGGTGCGTACGTACTTTGACGGTATCAATTGGGAAGATCGACACGTGCTCAGCGACGCCAGCAGCTGAACCAGCCACCATATGGTGCACAAACGAGCCTTTCTCAGGCGTCCACTCTTCCCAGTCCTCATCCAACGCGGTCATTGCGCAATGGGTTGCTCACTGAAGTAGTAGCAGTAGTAGATGCGCCGTCGTCGTACTCTGTGGTGTATTTGTTGTTATTGATTATTGATTATTGTTGATGCCGTTGGGTGGTGATGATAACGGACGCGTCTCTTTTGGCGTTTTTGACACGCTCCACCACACGAACCACACACACGACTGAGCGTCGGGAAGACGAGGCGAGACGGAGCAGAGGTTGGTTAATAGCCAATCAAAAGGAAGAGACGAGGAAAAAATAGAAGCCGTATTCGGGGTCGTCGAGGACGCGTGTTGTGCTGCTTTGTGCGGGTTTTGATAATTATTCTGCTTGTTTATACGAAACAAATTGCCGTAATCGATCATCGATTTGTGCAAACTTCGAGACTTGTGTTTTCTGAAATTTCGGAAAACGTTCGATTCGCAAGAAAACGTATCTGGACGCTAGTTTAAGCCATCTTGTATTTTGTCTTGTCACAAAAACGAACGACAGACAAACATGTACAACTTGACTTCGAAGTTCGAGAATGAAAGCAGCAAAGGCCGGTTGCCTTTAGGTCGTCCAAATAACATGGTGCTGCTCACTATGCGTTCCAATCGAGCTCGTGTTATGATAGACAACGGAAAATAACAAAGCGGCAATGAACAATGTCGGCACAATGTACTAGCGATTTAAGCTCCGTTTCCAATATTGCATAGCGTCAAGTCGTATTCATCTTGACAATTTATGCAAATTCGCCTCGATCGGGCATACCACGTACTTCCATGTGTAATGCGTACCTTGCGGAAGCACCTGTGTACTAGCCATAAGGTCTCATTGCACATTACAAACTGCAACTCTTGGTACAGTTACCACTGCACGAAGTAGGACTGACTCTCAATATGCTGGGCACCAGCGATATCGCATACCGAATCTCTGAGTACCTCCTCTCGTCAATAGAGATAGTAGCTAGTATGCCTAGGGCACTTTTGCGATGATAGACGTACGCACACATATCGCTGTTTCCTTTCAGTGAAACTTGTTAGAAATGATAGAGCCAGTGAGAGCCGGCGTCAACACGGCCAGCACATGTTTTTTGATGGCATAGAGAGTCGATTAGCGCAGTGTCGAAGTTGGAGAGAAGCATACAGCATGCAAGTAGTTTGAAGTAACGGTTGAAGTAGCGGCTGAAGAAACGGCTGATGACTTAGAGAGATGTAGGAAGATTAGTGATTGAGTGGACAGCATAGTGGATGATTGATTGAGTGGATAGGAGTGATGGAGAAAAGAACAACTAGTCAATCACGGTAGCAAGAAACGAATAAACTAAGACAATGACAGAATCCGTTCATCCGTCTCCTCGACAAGTGTATCCTAGAACAAAAGGTTGATGAGCCCAAGTTCTCAACACGATGCAAGATGACAACGTCAACGACCACTTCACCCTGGCTCTGGAGCACGACGACCGCAAAAAGGACCGCTCCTGCACCTGCTGAAGACGTCGCAACAGCTGCTCGCGAAAGGAGCAGCGAAGATGTCAACAAACGGATTCTCAACGCGCTTCTCGGTCTGGAAGAGCGTGTGATGCGCATGGAGGCTTCGCAGATCAAGACTGAAGAAGACGAGCGCATGCGCGGCGCGATTGAGAGTGGGATGTTCAGCTCCGCGCTCGGGCGTGACTTTGGGCGAGAAACGATGACGCGAGACGCTCTCGGATTTGCGCCGGCAGTGCGCAATGCCTCGTCGCCACATGGCCCGTACCACGGTTCGCGCGGTGCGCCGCTTATGCCGCAGTACACGCCTCCGCTCGGGCAGCCACAAGCTCCTCAAGTGGGACCAGCAGCAGCGCCGCCTCCAGCTGCTGCTTACGTGCCTGTGGGGAAGTACCGTGTGCCCGATGCTCGACAGCGCAAGCTCGCCATCCGGAAGTTTGATGGCAGCGAGCTCTACCAAGGTCTAGGCTCAAACTTCTTCGATTGGGGTAAGTCGTTTTGGCGACAAGTCGACATGGCTCAAGCAGCGTGCGGCTTCCTATGGACCGAAGATACCAAGACTGACGTCCTCGGGCAGTATCTCTCGGGTACTGCAGAACGTTATTTTAACAAGCAGATTAACGCTTGGTGGTCGGTGCTGCCGACACTGCAGTTCGTCATGGAAAAGATGCTCCAGACATTCCGTACAACGATCACAGCGTCGCAGGCCATGAGGCTGTTTACAGCGAAAAAGGACTCGAAGCGAACGTGGCCAGAACACTATCTTTATCTCGTGGCGGTGAGCGACGCTTGCGGAGGTGCCGATTCGAACGTGCTGGACAACATCGTGCGATATGCATCGGCCGAACTGTCCACTGTCCTCATGGCAAAGTACGACACCTCGCGCGTCGACCACCTCGCGCATGCAGAAGAACTCGCTCACTTTGCCCAATCGATCGAGCTCGATGCGCGTTCAAGTCGCTCATTTGGTCGTGACGTCGTGTCGCACGTGGCCGATGACGAGCCACGAAGAAGACGCGCACTTGCCACGGATGTGGTAAAGTCGGCCATCTGAAGCGCGACTGCCGAAGAAAAGAGAAGAAGCCGACTGGAAGACCCAGTGGAAGTCGCAACGATGGTGCGAACCTCACTCTATCGATCGACGAAGACCCGAGCAGTGACAACAGCGTGTGGATCCTGGATAGTGGATCCAGCCTACACATTGTCAACGACGATCGACTGCTGATTAACGCAAAGCGATGTGACCCAGAGTGCATTGTCGCAGATGGTGAGCCGTTTCGCCTATCGCTTGTCGGTAGTGTGGACATTCGCGTGTTTGTCGACCAGCAGCCCCGTATGATTCGCGTAACAGACGTCTACTTCGCGCCGCTGCTCGCTCGCAACATCCTGTCATGCGGCAAGCTCGTGAAGAAAGGGTACAGTCTCGTGCACGACGACCAGCAGCTATCACTCGCCAACCAAGACACAGGCGACGTAGCGTTTGACGTGCAGATGCGCAACAACGTATTCTACGTGGCAACGTCGCCAGAAACGGGACGCAAGCAGTCGCCTACAGATGTGTTACTGGCGGCGATCACCGAAGAAATGACGGTGCCCGTGCGACAGGATGTGCAAAGCGGGACACTAATGCACTTTCACGAACGACTCGGTCATATTGCTCTCGACACCATCGAGCGAATGGCGCAGGATCCGGCAAGTGGCATCGAGCTCACCGACCGTAAACGGCTCACGTGCATCACCTGTGCTGAGGCGAAGCAAACACGAAATGCACAATCGCGGAAAGACAGCGGCAGGCACAGCCCGATCGATCGTATCGGCGGTGTCATCTGTTCGGATCTCAAAGGACCGATGACCCCCGCCGACCGCCTGAAGAACCGTTATATGGTCAACTTCATCGATCATTACAGCAACTACTGCCGCGTGTTTCTCGCGCCTACCAGGGACAAGGCCGCCAAGAAGTTCGAACACTTCCTTGCGTGGTTCGAAAAGAGTTTCGACTGCCGAATCCATGTGCTTCGCACAGATGGAGGCGGCGAGTACATGAACGTTGATCTGTTTTGCAAGGCAGCAGGCGTCGAGCGACAGAATAGTGAAGCTCGAAACCAGGCTTCAAACGGAAAGGCGGAGCGAATGCATCGCACTGTGCTTAACATGGCGCGGTCGATGATTTTTGCAAACCGCTTGCCGCTGTATTTCTGGGGAGATGCCGTCGAATACGCTGCATTCGTTCTGAATAGAAGTCCAACCAGTGCGAATGCACGCCGCGCGTCGCCACTACAAATGCTGACGAAGCAGACACCAGACCTGCGCGAGATCGTTGCGTTCGGGTCGATCTGCACGGTGTATCGCGATCCACGCAAGAACTCGCTCAAGCAACGAGCGCAAGTGAGAGTGATCGTCGGTCGTAGCGACGAAACTAAGGGGTACCGCGTGTTTTTGAAGAAAGACAACGTCGTCGTCGTCACATAACACGTGAAGAACATTGAAACGCTCAGTGACGAGCAGAACGATCGGTTGCAGCGCGTACTCGATGACGCAGATAAGGACGAACGTGCGATTGCGCAAGCACCGAAGGATGCTACGAAGAAGAAGAAGCAGTGGACGCACACAGCACACGGCACACGAAGCGCATCGAAGCGTGCTCAAGTGTCTGCAGCTCAGGAGGAGCCAGCAAGCGCGATCGACATCGCCGCTCACCTGTACGAACGTGATCCGACCAACAACAGCGAGGCAATGCGGAGCACGAAGCGTCCCGACTGGGAAAAAGCGATGCGTGAAGAAATCGCAGCGCTCGAAGCGAACGATGTGTGGCGTGTGATCAAGCGCCCTGCCGGTAGCAACGCGCTGCATAGCAAGTGGGTTTACAAAACAAAAACCGACGCACATGGCGACCTGGAGCGCTACAAGGCTCGACTGGTCGCATGTGGCAATGAACAGGTGTTCGGCATCGACTACCAGCTCACCTTCGCGGCCGTCATGGACATGTCGACCGTGAAGGTTATTATCGCGCTTGCAGCAACACGGAACGTGCCAGCCAAACACGGGGACATTCCAAATGCCTACGTTCGCGCAAATAAGGAAGCGAACCTCGAGATCCTGCTTCAAGTACCACGCGGCATGGAGGTGAACGACACGACGTTGCAGCAATTAGGAGAAAAGGACAAGAACGGTGTCGTGTTGCAGCTCAAGAAGAGCTTATATGGGTTAAAGCAGGCGGGACGCCTGTGGAGCCAGTTGCTACACTCAAGCCTCACCGATGCCGGTTTCCTACGTTGTTGCTCGGACATGTGTTTGTACTGGAAGTATGAAGGCGCCGAGCTCGTCGTCGTAGGAGCATACGTCGACGATCTCCTCGTGACCGGCACCAGCACTGCAGTTGTCGATCGCTTCTTTGTGAGCTTATCGACACTCGCGATTAAGGATCTCGGCGAAGTAAGCAAGTTTCTGGGAATGCGCGTCACGCGTGACGGCTCAAGCTACACGCTTGATCAAGAGGAATCGATCAAGGACCTGCTGCGCGAGCACGGCCTCGAGGCGGCGAACCCGACGCGCGCACCAATCAGTGCCGACTGCTACGACGCCGACGAAGGCGGCATGAAGATGCTTAAGGTCTTGTCATCGTCTGGAGAGCCAACAGTGAAGTCGTTCCAGTCGCTCGTCGGCAGTTTGCTTTGGATAGCACGTTGCACGCGTCCAGATGTCGCGTTTGCGGTGCATAAAGCAACTCGACAGACGCACGCACCTCGGCTCAAGGACTGGAAGTTGGCGAAGCGTATTGCTCGCTATCTCAAGGGCACAACTGCCTTGAAGATGATCATGACTCCAGTGCATGACGCGAGCTCTCCAATTACGCTCGAGGCGTACAGCGACGCTAATTACGCCGCGGACAAGAGCGACCGCAAGTCCCTAACTGGCAGTGTCGTGCTCGTGAACGGCATGGCTGTCAGCTGGGCGTCGCGCAAGCAAGGCGGCGTGACACTCTCGACCATGGAGGCCGAGTTTGTGGCCGCGTCGGAGACTGCACGAGAACTTCTCGGCATTCGAGAGATGCTCGGTGAGGTGGGCATGGCACCTGAGCTGCCCATGACGCTTCATGTTGACAACCAAGCAGCGATACGACAGCTCGACGGCGAAGCGACATCGATGAAGGCAAAGCACATCGACGTGCGAGTCAAGTTTGTGTGCGATTTCGTGCGTCGTGGCGTGATCAAGGCTCAATACGTCCACACAGACGAACAGCTTGCCGACGCACTGACAAAAGCCCTCGACGCGCCAAAGCTCGCAGCGATGAGAAAGCTCCTCGGTGTGGCGTAGACGAAAAGATGTTGACGACACAGGCGCACTCGAGGAGGAGTGTTAGAAATGATAGAGCCAGTGAGAGCCGGCGTCAACACGGCCAGCACATGTTTTTTGATGGCATAGAGAGTCGATTAGCGCAGTGTCGAAGTTGGAGAGAAGCATACAGCATGCAAGTAGTTTGAAGTAACGGTTGAAGTAGCGGCTGAAGAAACGGCTGATGACTTAGAGAGATGTAGGAAGATTAGTGATTGAGTGGACAGCATAGTGGATGATTGATTGAGTGGATAGGAGTGATGGAGAAAAGAACAACTAGTCAATCACGGTAGCAAGAAACGAATAAACTAAGACAATGACAGAATCCATTCATCCGTCTCCTCGACAAGTGTATCCTAGAACAAAACTCGTTTGCCATAGAACGCGATTCTCAATCGTATCTTGATGCAGTAGATGACTAGTCACGAGCCATTTCGATGGTCGTCTCCATTACGACGACGTCCAAAATCGAGTGCAAAGCGTGCCCAACTTTATATGGCGAGGCAGTAGATCTCATCCATGGTAGTGATTGTCTGCTGGATGGCGCCAGCGTGTTCAGGAAATTCGGGCCGAATAGCAGGCGCATACAAGATATTGTCGCTAGTTGCCGAAAGCACGATATCATTGTCACTGAGGGACTACCGGTAGCGCCTCACGAGCTTTACCTCGACAAGGTGATCTATCTCCGCAGGTATATAGTAGACTGTAGCGACTATCGGGCAGATGATGCCTTCCATTCCATTTGATCTTTGGCAAGGGTCTGTCTTCACGTAGCAAATAGCTTAATAATGTGTAAACGAGGACACTTGAGACATCACGAGCAGCAATGTGGTAAGTATAGGCAACCTTTTGAGTATTGATGAGCAATCTATGAGTAGGTCGTTTTGGAGAGCCTTCGCGTTTTAGCCGTCGAAGTGCATGCTCTGTTTGTGTGTGAGATCGCGTATGACACTAACGTTGCGGTCGCAAGCACAGTTGCCAGCTGACTAGTGGTGGGTTTGCAGATGCGGAGAGGAATGAGCTGCGTGGAATGCAAGCATGAGATTGTCTTGTCATGATGTAGAGGGTACGCTGGTATGAGTAATTCGTAGTGCATGATATTGCGAGCAAAGCGGCGCGTGAGCCTACAACTGGTAAGTGGTTCGCATGATCAAGACATGTTGACGATACTCCCATCTCCTGTTTCCCGACTGCGTACGCTAGTAAGGTATATCGCGTAGTAGCAGTGACTGGTACCGCTTGTTCATTTTCAACGTGTACGAGGAAGGGGTCAGTGATGCAGTCGACACCCGCTGACACTTGATCCAAAGTTTACCAAACAAAGGAAGTTCAGCCGAAATACTGCGCATTGTCACCCATCGACGTGTCCGTGATCGTTTAGTCAAATATTGAAGCGTAGGATCTCAGCGCTAATGACCGTGACACCTTCGCTGAAGAGCAGAGACTTTACTTGGGCCAACAAAGATCTAGCTGTCGACTCATTCTGCTTGTGGATGTAATAAATTAGGCAGACAATGGTCGGCACAACAGGAACGGGGAGACGGAGCATGTTGTGTGGCGATGGAGGTCAACAGCTGATTCGGATACTGCTCTGAAGCTAGCGAGCGACAACGGAGAGCAAAAGGTCGGCGCGTTTGTCGCAAGTGAACGATATCCTCCAACGTTTCACATATTTTGATGTCCATACATGCAGACTTCATGCTCAGCACTTCTACAGCTATTAACAACTTGATGGTGCATTCGAGCGTCGCTGATCCTCTGCAAGGACTCGACACATTCAACCACCTAAGGAACCTTTTGCATTGCCAATGCTGCATTCTTGTCTCGTATAGTATCGATCCGCTTGCAATCGCTCGTAGAAAGGTATCAAACCAGTGATTATCTCGGTTGCGTCAGCAAATCTTTTTGTCCTAAGATCGTGTATCTGATACTATATCCATCTCAGGATAGTCGTCAGGCACGCCCCGCTCGATTTGGGTAGATTTCTTGCGCAGCAACGAATAAAGATTTTGTTTGCGCTTGATCTTACGCTATCCAAGTCAGGCCAAGCCCCCCGGAACGAGACCTAAAATCACCAAACACATCAATGATTATTCATCGACAGTGCCATCACGAATAGAATTATAGCGTATGAAGCCGTAAAAATAATGTCAGCAGCAACCACTTTCGGCGACAGTGCAATCATAGCCGTCGTTGTCCAACTCTTACCTTACAAGGTCTTCACAAAAGCTGCCTGGATGCTACTGCATCCATGTCGAGATGACTCGAACTTGATTTTGCGAGGGATCAGCAGCAGCTGCTGCTCCACTCTGTCACATGTGAGACCACCCCTCTAAAGCCGATGCTCTGCAGAGGCGGACGTAGGATGTCGGTCCATGATTGTGTAGATCCTCGTTTTTGTCACGAGGACGTACCTCATGACCACAGTAACACTCGTCTCTTGAAAAATCAAAATTACAGTTGTCACTGTCTGCTGATCAAACGAACCCGAAGACTGGCAATCAACCGTCGGATTCTTGATACGGGGTCGTCCACAGCCAAAACAGCACCGAGTTACTCCACGGCCGAGCGATTCACATGATCGGCCCATGATGAGATCGAGAGCTCCACGTGAATTCACCATAGTCATCTCTCGAGTCTAACTTCAACGTCGTCATCCTCGTCGTAAGTCTCAGACGGAACGTAGAACATCGTAGCCGTCTCCTGAAGTGATGCGTAAACAAATCTCGAAACATATCGCACGTTTCACGATCCTCTGCGATCAGGAGCACATTTGGATCGCGTTTTCTTCCTCTGGAAGTGGCATCCCCTCGACCAGAAGACCAACTCCTCCCATTTGTCAATCACTTCTGAAAAAGAGAAGGAGATCCATGTACACCTTGCATCAGAGCTCGACAAATGCCGTCAGTACCGTTTCAGCAGTATCCGCTTGCTTCAACATGACGGTCGAGTCCACCAAAACGCTCTACACCGGTCTGTTGACAAAACTTGCTGCGTTCGCGACACTCGAGTCGCTCAAGTCTGTCGATGCGACCGAGCGCACACCATTGCAGCACCAAAGGCGAGCAGCAGTGATGCCCCGTGCCTGGGTTCTTGAGTCAGCTGAGCACAAATTGACATCGACACCAAGTCGACAACACCCAAAAGTGCCCTTGAGACAACACTGCAGCGAGTTTCACGCCGTGCTGCGTTTGTCGTTCCAGATCCTGCTGTTCGGTATCGTCGACTTTGCCCCAAACTTCCTCAGCGACGTGCTCACGGGTCACCTCAGTGCTGCTAATAGCAGTGCATTCATGGCTGGTCGCAGTCTCGCTATCATCTTCGCAGTATTCACGAGCATGACTCTTGTCGCTGCTATGAGTGCAGCAATGGATACACTCTGTGCTCAAGCGTACGGTGCCGGTAAGCTGCGGGACCTCGGTCTTTTCTTTCAAACGGGCTTGATCGTCCTTTGCATTGGCTATCCATTCGTTGTCCTCGCCAGTGTCTATTGTGTCGAGCTTCTTACGTTCGCCGGACAGCAGCGGGAACTTGCTGAACTGGCCCATAAATTGGTGATGCTGACCCTGCCTGGTGTGCCTTTCATTGCTGTGAACACGTTGATGGGCAAAATCTTGCAAGGGCAGAGTCGTATGACACCCCTCGTGGTGATCGGGCTTGTTGCCAGCATTGTGCAGACTGCACTGATGTACGTCTTCATGTTCCAGACAGCACTTGGCTTCTATGGCTCAGCTGTGGCCATGTCTGCAACAACGTTTTGCTATGCGGTCGCCTTGGCCACGTATTTGCAATGCAGTGGTCTCTATCAACGCGAATGGCCCGGCTGGCAATTCGCTGAAGCTGTTCAACGGATGCCTGAATTCGTGCGCTTGGGTGTATCGGGCATGGCGATGTTCGTGTGTGAAGTCTGGAGCTTTGCAACCATCGGACTCTCGTCGGGCATGCTCTCGCATGCCAACACAGTTGTCAGTGCCGATTCCGGCTACATCAACCTTCGATTGCTAGGGATGTTGTGGTACACGGCGATTGCGCTGGCAGCTTCCGTGCGCGTTGGAAACGCATTGGGTGCAAATGATCCAGCACGGGCTCGGCACACGGCGAAACTTGCACTGAGTCTAAGCGCCTTGTGTGCTTTAGGGGCGTCGGCTGGCATGTCGCTGTTCCATGATGTGCTCCCACTCGTCTTTACGAAAGACGAACAAGTTGTCAGCATAACGTCCGAGCTACTGCTCGTGACGAGTCCACTGCAAGTTTTCACGGCAATTGCAGCCGTCACTCAGGGCATTTTTCGTGGCTGTGGCTTGCAAGCGCTTGGAGCGAGAGTCAATTTCGTGTCTTACGTACTGCTTGCGTTGCCGCTGGGACTGCTACTGGCCTTCTCGCTTAAAATGGGCCTCTTGGGTCTCTGGCTCGGGATTCATGCTGGGTTGACTGCAGGTGGACTCTTTAGTATCTACTGGTTGGCAATCCGTGCTGACTGGGCAAAGCTAGCACACCAAGCATCCAAACGGGCGACGGACACGGGCAATGGCGTGACAAACGAAGCTTTTTCCCAGTTGACCACTCGAGAAAAGTATTTGCCTTCGCCTGGTGTCACGTCCGATGAATCTTCATCATGCTCCGACAGTATTTTCGGGCCATCTGCGCGCCTCGCATGAGCTACAATATTTTCATAGGCATGTACGTGCGAACATCACATGCTTGAGCCAACGATACGTCAAGTATTGTGTTCCCGGTCTGCCGGCCTACATTATCAGCATAAGAAATCACATTAAGACATGAAGCTAAAAAATAATTGAAAAATATGACACGCGTTGAGATGCTACTGCACATTTGGTAGGACGCTTACCCGACTTCAGCACGTAAAGCAATGATCCTGACAAACCCGTTCATAGATTCGGCAGGGGAGATACGAGCTTGACTTTGTACGCTATTTCCGCCATCTTGTGACACGCCTACAAATATTCCTGAACTGACCTGCACACGTGCAATGACCAATGCAACAGATATGCATTGCAATACCAAGCACAAGTGGCATTCCAACTGCACAAAAGTCAAGCTGCACACAAGTGATTGCTCGCCGCAAGCACGAAGCACGGATGTTTTCCGCGACAAACGCGAGGGTGGGGCTAGCTGAAGCACCATTTCCTGGATAAAATTTATCGTCACAGACCGCCCTGTCATCTGAGGTACACGCACAGAGTGTAGAAAGATGCGAAGTACATGACAGCCAGCTGTAACTTCAGGTATCGACAGTGAAGCTCATTGCAATCATGTTGAGACACGCGCGACGTATCTGTCCAGCTCTTACAGTATAACCCAAACTGATCGCATGCGACGCAGAATCGCGGTCATAGTGCAATTGCAAGTCAAACTGTCCACCTCCGTCAATTGCACTTGTGTTGTCCGCCTGCAGCGTGAGCCAGTATCCATTATCCAGGACGTAATCCCAAGCAAGAATGTGACTCTAGGATACCTGACGGACCTCATTCCAGCCGTATCCGGCACGACTCGTACCTTGCGGTTGCATAGAATTTTCGGAGGCATCGCTGTTGTCGTCAACAACATTCCAGCTCACCAACCCCTCGTACTTTGACATATTCCAACGTTATGTGAGTGCCAAGAAGCAGTCAGCACAGTGACTCCAAATGAAGTGCACCAGCGACAACATCAGAAAAGAGGACCCGATACATGTGTTTGCAACACACTCTTCAGTACCACTTCATCGTGATTCAGGATGACGCTACCACAATACTGACAACAATCAGTCGACCAACAGTAGCCGCAGTGACACGGTCTTGGTCACACAACACAGATAATCATGGAGGATTGCTGCATGCACTAAATAAATAGATCACATCACCAAATCGTTACCAAAACAAACCGACGTCCGAGAATGCAAGGCTATCTCTGCTGTCACGATGAACCCGCCCGCTGGACGCAAACGCTCTGCCTCGGTCAATAGGACCTCCAGAGCGTGACATTCGCCCGATCAGTCGACTAGCCGTGACTTAAATGGCAGCACATATGCAGCTTCTGTACGAAACTTGTGCTACAATCGCTCCACTCATCGTCAGCAGCATTCAGCATGCAGGTGCACACAGTTTCAGTCAAATCATCGCAAGCAAGGTGTTTGCTGAAGCTTGAGCGACACGTTCCGCAATGTCATGCGTAAATACTCACAGTATCCATACCGCCGATCACTTGGCGATGTTATAGCGCCTTGTACGAGAGATTACCCAGCTTTGTGCTAGAAGCTTCTACAGGCGAAACCCAGCTGTGCGCTAGTGGAACGGGTCCCTACTGTTCATTGTAGAGCGTTGTCGTGCTTCTTACGCTTTTCTACCGCGATGGCACGGTGCAGGTGGTCAAGCCACCGGTCTAAATCGGCCTGTGTCTCACTGGCCACCAAAAGCTTGCGTCCCACCTCAGTTGTAATCTCTAAACATAGCTTTTTAGTGCGCAAGGTCACGACGTGGCATACCGTGAAACTGCGCAGGAGCGCACCATTATCGCTCTTGAAGTAGCAGAGTATGGTACTATGCAGCGTAAAGTAGCGCCGTTTCCAGTTCTTTACCGTCCCGCCTTCCTTCCGCAACCACCCACTGCACACGACTGGTTCTTCCGTATCAGTACTGCCGATTGGAAGAGGCTGCCGACTTACTCCTGCTATAGCTGCTTCCCCCACTCGAAAGTTTGTCGGCTTCATCCGATCCTCCACGCACTTGCGCGTGGGTTGTACCGTCAGCTCTACTCGCTGCTTGCAGCTATCGTCACTCGATGCTGTGCTGACGGTTGACGACGCCTTTGACAAGCCACGCTTGAAAGCCGTGGCAGCCGTCACAAGAGTGTGCATGTTGTCGAGACGTGCATCCTCCTCAGCGTCATCAAAGTCAAACTGAGTGTCCTGCTCCAAATCACTTTCAATCGGCTCCGAAAGTACAGCAGCTTGCAGCAAACGATTCCAGGTCACCATCACACTCTCGCTACTTGCAACAACATGCATCACGCGGCCATTCTGAAAGTGAACATCCAGACAAAAAGGACGCTCATTTCCGATCGAGACATTCGCAACCACTCCACGTCCGAGAGGCGGAGCATCCGACGCGCTTGCATACGAAAGCTGCTTGCCGTCCAGCTTGAAAAATCGACGCTTCCAATTCTTAAAGTTCTTGCCCTTCTTCAGCAGCCAGCCACTACGACTCTCGGACACACTAGATGCAGCATCTTCATCACCTGCACCAAGTGATAGCCTCCCTATGGCACTACGACGTTCTTCAACGCTATCGCCCTCCGGAAGGCATTCGTTGAAATGATCGAGCCACGAGCGAATTTCTGCCGAAGACTCAGCCACTACGCGCAGCGTGCGGCCCGATGTCAGGATAAAATCCAGGCAATTTGGATACGTATCGTTGGGAACAGCGCTCTTGACGACGCCATTTCCACGCGGAGCCTCACCGATTTGTTCAAAGTAGTACAGCTTGTTGCCATCGACCATGAAGTAACGGCGCTTCAGCGAGCGGACACGAGCACCTTCTTTGCGAAGCCATCCACATTTTCGATTCAGACCGGTCACGGATGGCCGCGGATCAGTTGACGCCGAGGTGCTACCAGCATCAAGTAAACCAAGACGACTGTCAGGCGATTCGCGCAAAAGCGAACCAGCATCCTTGCTATCGTCGTCGCCCTCCATGTTGTCATCGACGCTACGCGAGTTATTATCAGCGCAGGCAAGAGTCAATTTGCGCCCGCTCGCACCACAAACGTTCACTCGATTTGCCGGTACAACTGGTGGCATCATTGTGCTGGATCCACCCCGACTGATTGCGCGGGTAATTCGATTACCAATGCTCGCCCCCCTGCTGACTACAACTGTCGAAGTCGCAGCTTCCTTTTTCAGCATCCCGGGATCCTTACCCAGCAATGTGCAAATAGCATGCACCCACTTGTCCACGGCATCTTGACTGTCAGCACTTACACAGAGCACGCGACCCGATTCAAGCTGCACGTACACAGAATTGGATCCCATTTCGCCAGGTTTCAACCCCACAACAGTTCCCGCGCCCTTCGGCACACTCTCACCAGGCCCGTCCTGATACTGCAGCTCAAACCCTTTCAGCTTGAAGTATCGTCGCTGCCACTCAGTGGACCGCTGTCCTCGTTTGTACAACCAGCCTTCACACAACACACTCTCTTCAAACGTCTCCCCAAGAAACGGTGCAATCTGTCCAGCATACGGGTCGCCAAAACAAGGGCGTTTTCCAATGGCTTGAGCAAGTGCGTGGTCCCACGCTTCAATCTCTGCAAATGTCTCGGCAGCAATCCTCAGGATACGGTTATTGTCCGAATAAATATCCAGTGCAAAAGGTCGCGACAGATTAATGTTTACAGCGTTCACTCTCGTCTCACCAAGAGGCTTTTCATCGAGCTGAGCTCGGTACTGAACCACGCGTCCCATCAGTGTCATATAACGTCGTTTCCACGTCTTAAAGTTCTGCCCTTCTTTCAAGAGCCACCCTTTCATGGCTACAGTACCACGGCCTGGCACTCCATGCGAGTTTTCCGTGGTCAGGCGCTTGTCTTTTGCGGCCTGTAAGACAGCTGAAATCTTGTCAAACCACTCGGTACTTTCGTCCTGGGTGTCCACTTGCATCTTCATCACTTGGTTCTTGAGCTCGCCTCGAATAATTAGAGCATTGGGGTATTCCACAGTATACTCGACACCATTGATGCAAAATCGACCTTTTTCGTCAATTCCTTTGCCACTTGGGGACTGTTCGGTAAAATAAATTAATTCGCGACCTTTTAGCACAAAATAACGACGTTTCCATGTTTTAATGATCCGGCCTTGTTTATAGCCCCAGCCTGCATGGTCGCAATAGGAGCTGCGCACAACACGGCCTAGAGCGATTACGTTCTTTGTAGCTGCTTGCAGATGCGCAACGCGCTGACGCGCTTCGAGACTCCCGCTGGACGTCGCGTCCGGCGTGAACATGTACGGGTTTAAGCGATCGAAAGTGGTTAAAACGGTGCACGAGTTGCGAAATGGTGCGTTGTGCGATTGGTCAAAATGAGTTACAGGTAGGTGTTGCAATCAGACAAAACGCGATTGCCTGTACCGAAATGATAGCCGCACTGATTTAAGTTACTTTTGTCGCGGATTGTCGTAACGTGTAATTTATCGACAATTTCGCCTATTGTAGATCTGCGAACCCGGATGACATAGAGAGGAAGCACTACATTGTACGGATTAGGGCCCGACCAAAAGTCATTGGTCCGGGTCAGACCTCGACCCAGGACCCGGACTAAGGGCGACCAATTGGGTCGCTTTAGTCCAAAATACTTGTGTGTACCACATGATCTAGAATCGCAACGGAGCCCCCAAATATACAAGTGTGAATCATGTTTCGGATCAAGTGGGCAAGTATAGCGCTCGTGTGGCAAAGTTCTTCAGCAACACCGTCACAAGGGCCAACATACGTCTAAATATCCACTATAATCGAGTAGCATCGTATATGTGGTTGACATCCATACGTGTATATCTGATAGAAACGATCCTGTTTGACAGGTTAGAGGACAAGGGATATACCATGTGACGGTCTCACCTGATTGGCCAGTGGTATTACCAGGTGACATGTGGGACCACGAGGAGACGATCGGACAGATGGGACAGGAAGAGACATGGCGAAGATGTGACAGATGGGATGGCGAGGTGACAACTTGACGGTTGGGACCAGGCGATACCGTTGCAATATATGACCGACGTACGAGATGTGCAGGAAGGACGGATGCCATCAGGGAGGTCAAGTTGCAGTGCAGTTGCGGTGCATGTTGTAGCATTGACGAAGGAGAATAGTTAAAGCTAAATATTTATTTTACCTCTATTTCTAACTACCTCTGCACAAGTGCACAGCAAGCGTCTTAAACTAACAATATCTGTAACAGGCATCTCGCTTCTGCCAAGACCCTGCTTTTCATGCACTATTTCGATTTGCCTTACATACAAATTACGGTTTTTGCTACTGCAACATGTAAAAATGTTCAAAATAGCATACAAATTTTAAGTATAAAATGAACAATTAAAGACTCGCTGTATTTAATAGTGGGTCTTATTTGCCATTCTTCTCGATGGCCTCAATGCATCGTTGCGGCATCCAGCGAACAAGCGACACAAGTGTGACATCTGAAATTGCATTCCAAGTTGTAGTTAGCGCAGCCTTTAGCTTAGGCACGTGCTCGAACTGTGTTCCACTAGCGTACACTCGCCTGCTAGCGATGGACCACAAGTTCTCGATGGAATGAGATCAGGTGACTTCGACGGCCGGTCAAGCACCTGGATCCCCTCTTCACTGAAGAACTCGCGGCTACGATGTGAACGTGTACGCTTGCGTTGTTTTGTTGAGAAACAAAATCCGTTCCATAGTTTAAATGGCCAAATGGTAAAAGAATTTTAGACACTGTTTGTACATAATCATTCGAGTTCTGCCTCCCTTTCAGCACCCGAATAGAGGACTTGCCACGGGCGCTAAAAGCGGCCCAAGCCATGATATCCCCACCTCCATCTTGTCTTCCCCTAGTCTGGCGGACGGACTGGTGCAGATCTCTCCAGTAGTGCTGAAAGCCGTCGGACCTGTCAAGGTTCTATTTTTATCGTCCAAGAATATAATGGAGCCCCAGACGGACCCGGCATCTTCATGCTGTAGCATGTCCTTGACCTAAAACTTGCGCGCAACCATGTTCGCGACCGTGAGCGGCAACGTGTGTTTCAATTTGGCGTCTGAAGCCAATCGACGTTGGCTAAAATGCACTGCAAGGTGGTGCGTACGGACACTGGCAGGTTCAGATCTATCTTAAGCTGAGCGGCGGACATATTTCCTTGTGCAGAGGTGAGCAAGAGAAGTCAAACGTGGCACTTCGATAAAAGAGGGACAGGTCCTCGACATTACATTTGAAGGGAAGAAGTATGGGATTATACTCGACGTATAGTGTCATGGCTCCTCGAAGTGACAGTCTTGATGGAACGCACCCTTAGGCCAGCCTCTCGAAACCCCACCATTTTTCTTCGCTCGTGGTCGGTAAGTCTTATGTGCTCGAGTGGAATGTCAAAACTATTTGACAAGACCCCGAAACACTCACTGTGCCGGACTGTCAAATGTCAGAGGGGGTACTCCGATGCCGCTTGTGAACCTTGACTCACCTTGTGTACCCGTCGGCTGGCGGGTTTCACTCTTCGGAGTACCTGGTGATGATTGAAGACATCGGCCTTGATAGGGTCACCTGGGAGGGGGGTCCGAGCGGATATGCTTCAGTCGGGTTCAAATTTAGGTGGCTGCTCGATCGAATTGGTCGAGAGTGATCTTGTACCCAATTGAATCAGGTGCTGGTAGCGCCTGGCCTTTACTGGTCTCAGGGGTGTTAACCGCCTGGCCTTTATGTTTCTTCTCCCTTACCGCTAGGGTATGGAGACTGATTCCTATAGCAGGTTCGAATAGGGAGGGGGGTGCTACTCTACGAACTTACACGTCAATAAACTTCCTGGGGTTCTACTTACACTTGGCTCTTACTGACAACTGTCGATTCGAGGGGTGGGCCAAACAGATCCCTGGCCCGGAACAGGTCGGTAGACTTGCAAGCTTCTTACCGCACGACACGTCGTGCTACTTGGATCGCAAATTTAGTAGTATTTAATTTTGTCCCATTCTTTAGACACCTTTACCTTTGTCTTTGCCTTGCACCTAGGTTCTCTATGATGAGTGGCCAAGTAGGCCTACGGCTGACCAGGGCCCACCTTGGGAGATCTGGCCGACCGATGAGTTGTTGAGAACGATCCATATCGTATCGTTTAACTGGTAACGTCGGTGGGTTTGACCCCGTTGGCAGTAACCTTAGCCACTCGTCACGGTTGGAACCAACAGCCGCTCCTTACCTGTGACGTCCAGGTCTCCGGTCCCTTACGCAGCCGCGAGGTCCCATGTCCGTCCGGCTCATCGACCTTAAGTTCATCATTCCCGAAAACTCGCTTGACCACAGCCATCCCCCCACTTGATCGACCGTACAGCGGTTCGAGCACGGACGTGTATTCACCACAACAGTCCCGTGAGATCCACCTCCTCTTGTGGCTGGTATCTCGTAACCGTCTAATCTGTATATTCGCAGCGATGTCCTCACCTGGATCCGACTCACCGTCTGAGGGTCCGGCTCCAAATCCTGCTCTGCTTATACCTGCACCCTCGGCCGAGGTCGCAGTTTAAGTGGACTTAGTTGCAGCGTCACCCGTCGCTCTCGATTTTCCAGAATCATCACCGTTAATGAACGTTCGTGAGGCCATCTTGACCACGCTGTCGAATTTGCCACCGGTGGAGTCGGCATCTGTCACCTCGGGTGTGAGGTCGCCCCCAGTCGTGATTGATTCTTCTGTTGTTGCGGTCCATGCCGCTCCCGCTGATGTTGGTTCGGCCACACCAGTCGACCTCGTTGGTGGTCATTTGACCACCAGCGTACCAACCGTCGATGTGGTTGCATTGTGTCGCCGGGTCGAGGCCTGTGAGAGGCGACTAGCTTTGATGTGTCCGTCGCCACATTACTGTTCGCTCCGATGTGAGCGCTTGGAGCGGAAGTTAGGTAACTCCTGCGCTCTCGTATCACATCTTCGCGATAAGCTGGAGGTTGAGATGGCGCTTACCGATCACTGGCGACGGCAAGTTGACCTTCGGCATAGTCGGATGTCTCTCCTCGTGGCGGAACTCGGCCACTCCGATGACTTTAACGAACCGCTAAAGGGCGGTACCGGTCGTCCTACAAGATCGTCCATGTCGCCGACCCCTTCGAGGTGTTTAACCCCAACAAGGGTGTCATCCGAGGGATGCCAAGAGATTCGACCGCAAGTGATCGGCCCCAAGCTCCCGTAGCCGGTAAGCGGCCTCTAGAAAATTCTCTTCTCACCGCTAGATGGTCACCCTTCTCCTAAAAATGCAGATCTGTCTCAGATTCGGAAGACTCGAACGTGTTCTTGATAATAGACAGAGGAGTCGGGGTTTTCGGCACGGGTGTCGTGACTGCAAGGAGAAGAGGAGACGAAGTCTTCGTCCGACGACGGGAAGACCGAGATCTGGCCATGGTGGCCCGGACCGGTTCGCTGTCAGACCTGACACCATTTCCAGATGATGGCGGGATCACCGGCGAAGCAGCTTCCCCAAAGGTCTTAAAAACTGCCCTCCCTATCATCGGAGCACCCAGCGCGCTAACCTTCGCACGCTTGTGGACCTTGACTCACCTTGTGTACCCGTCGGCTGGCGGGTTTTACTCTTCGGAGGACCTGGTGATGATTGAAGACATCGGCCTTGATAGGGTCACCTGGGAGGGGGGTCCGAGCGGATATGCTTCAGTCGGGTTCAAATTTAGGTGGCTGCTCGATCGAATTGGTCGAGAGTGATCTTGTGCCCAATTGAATCAGGTGCTGGTAGCGCCTGGCCTTTACTGGTCTCAGGGGTGTTAACCGCCTGGCCTTTATGTTTCTTCTCCCTTACCGCTAGGGTATGGAGACTGATTCCTATAGCAGGTTCGAATAGGGAGGGGGTGCTACTCTACGAACTTACACGTCAATAAACTTCCTGGGGTTCTACTTACACTTGGCTCTTACTGACAACTGTCGATTCGAGGGGTGGGCCAAACAGATCCCTGGCCCGGAACAGGTCGGTAGACTTGCAAGCTTCTTACCGCACGACACGTCGTGCTACTTGGATCGCAAATTTAGTAGTATTTAATTTTGTCCCATTCTTTAGACACCTTTACCTTTGTCTTTGCCTTGCACCTAGGTTCTCTATGATGAGTGGCCAAGTAGGCCTACGGCTGACCAGGGCCCACCTTGGGAGATCTGGCCGACCGATGAGTTGTTGAGAACGATCCATATCGTATCGTTTAACTGGTAACGTCGGTGGGTTTGACCCCGTTGGCAGTAACCTTAGCCACTCGTCACGGTTGGAACCAACGGCCGCTCCTTACCTGTGACGTCCAGGTCTCCAGTCCCTTACGCAGCCGCGAGGTCCCATGTCCGTCCGGCTCATCGACCTTAAGTTCATCATTCCCGAAAACTCGCTTGACCACAGCCATCCCCCCACTTGATCGACCGTACAGCGGTTCGAGCACGGACGTGTATTCACCACAACAGTCCCGTGAGATCCACCTCCTCTTGTGGCTGGTATCTCGTAACCGTCTAATCTGTATATTCGCAGCGATGTCCTCACCTGGATCCGACTCACCGTCTGAGGGTCCGGCTCCAAATCCTGCTCTGCTTATACCTGCACCCTCGGCCGAGGTCGCAGTTTAAGTGGACTTAGTTGCAGCGTCACCCGTCGCTCTCGATTTTCCAGAATCATCACCGTTAATGAACGTTCGTGAGGCCATCTTGACCACGCTGTCGAATTTGCCACCGGTGGAGTCGGCATCTGTCACCTCGGGTGTGAGGTCGCCCCCAGTCGTGATTGATTCTTCTGTTGTTGTGGTCCATGCCGCTCCCGCTGATGTTGGTTCGGCCACACCAGTCGACCTCGTTGGTGGTCATTTGACCACCAGCGTACCAACCGTCGATGTGGTTGCATTGTGTCGCCGGGTCGAGGCCTGTGAGAGGCGACTAGCTTTGATGTGTCCGTCGCCACATTACTGTTCGCTCCGATGTGAGCGCTTGGAGCGGAAGTTAGGTAACTCCTGCGCTCTCGTATCACATCTTCGCGATAAGCTGGAGGTTGAGATGGCGCTTACCGATCACTGGCGACGGCAAGTTGACCTTCGGCATAGTCGGATGTCTCTCCTCGTGGCGGAACTCGGCCACTCCGATGACTTTAACGAACCGCTAAAGGGCGGTACCGGTCGTCCTACAAGATCGTCCATGTCGCCGACCCCTTCGAGGTGTTTAACCCCAACAAGGGTGTCATCCGAGGGATGCCAAGAGATTCGACCGCAAGTGATCGGCCCCAAGCTCCCGTAGCCGGTAAGCGGCCTCTAGAAAATTCTCTTCTCACCGCTAGATGGTCACTCTTCTCCTAAAAATGCAGATCTGTCTCAGATTCGGAAGACTCGAACGTGTTCTTGATAATAGACAGAGGGGTCGGGGTTTTCGGCACGGGTGTCGTGACTGCAAGGAGAAGAGGAGACGAAGTCTTCGTCCGACGACGGGAAGACCGAGATCTGGCCATGGTGGCCCGGACCGGTTCGCTGTCAGACCTGACACCATTTCCAGATGATGGCGGGATCACCGGCGAAGCAGCTTCCCCAAAGGTCTTAAAAACTGCCCTCCCTATCATCGGAGCACCCGGCGCGCTAACCTTCGCACGCTTGTGGACCTTGACTCACCTTGTGTACCCGTCGGCTGGCGGGTTTTACTCTTCGGAGGACCTGGTGATGATTGAAGACATCGGCCTTGATAGGGTCACCTGGGAGGGGGGTCCGAGCGGATATGCTTCAGTCGGGTTCAAATTTAGGTGGCTGCTCGATCGAATTGGTCGAGAGTGGTCTTGTAACCAATTGAATCAGGTGCTGGTAGGGCCTGGCCTTTACTGGTCTCAGGGGTGTTAACCGCCTGGCCTTTATGTTTCTTCTCCCTTACCGCTAGGGTATGGAGACTGATTCCTATAGCAGGTTCGAATCGGGAGGGGGGTGCTACTCTACGAACTTACACGTCAATAAACTTCCTGGGGTTCTACTCACACTTGGCTCTAACTGACAACTGTCGATTCGAGGGGTGGGCCAAACAGATCCCTGGCCCGGAACAGGTCGGTAGACTTGCAAGCTTCTTACCGCACGACACGTCGTGCTACTTAGATCGCAAATTTAGTAGTATTTAATATTGTCCAATCCTTTAGACTCCTTTTCTCTACCTTTGCCTTGCACCTAGGTTCTCTATGATGAGTGGCCAGGTAGGCATACGGGTGACCAGGGCCCACCTTGGGAGATCAGGCCGACCGGCGAGTGGTTGAGAACGATCCGTATCGGTACCGTTTAACTGGTATCGTCGGTGGGTTTGACCCCGTTGGCAGTAACATTAACCGCTCGTCACGGTTGGAACCAACGGCCGCTCCTTACCTGTGACGTCCAGGTCTCCGGTCCCTTACGCAGCCGCGAGGTCCCATGTCCGTCCGGCTCATCGACCATAACTTCATCATTCCCGAAAACTCGCTTGACCACAGCCATCCCCCCACTTGATCGACCGTACAGCGGTTCGAGCACGGACGTGTATTCACTACAACAGTCCCGTGAGATCCACCTCCTCTTGTGGCTGGTATCTCGTAACCGTCTAATCTGTATATTCGCAGCGATGTCCTCACCTGGATCCGACTCACCGTCTGAGGGTCCGGCTCCAAATCCTGCTCTGCTTATACCTGCACCCTCGGCCGAGGTCGCAGTTTAAGTGGACTTAGTTGCAGCGTCACCCGTCGCTCTCGATTTTCCAGAATCATCACCGTTAATGAACGTTCGTGAGGCCATCTTGACCACGCTGTCGAATTTGCCACCGGTGGAGTCGGCATCTGTCACCTCGGGTGTGAGGTCGCCCCCAGTCGTGATTGATTCTTCTGTTGTTGCGGTCCATGCCGCTCCCGCTGATGTTGGTTCGGCCACACCAGTCGACCTCGTTGGTGGTCATTTGACCACCAGCGTACCAACCGTCGATGTGGTTGCATTGTGTCGCCGGGTCGAGGCCTGTGAGAGGCGACTAGCTTTGATGTGTCCGTCGCCACATTACTGTTCGCTCCGATGTGAGCGCTTGGAGCGGAAGTTAGGTAACTCCTGCGCTCTCGTATCACATCTTCGCGATAAGCTGGAGGTTGAGATGGCGCTTACCGATCACTGGCGACGGCAAGTTGACCTTCGGCATAGTCGGATGTCTCTCCTCGTGGCGGAACTCGGCCACTCCGATGACTTTAACGAACCGCTAAAGGGCGGTACCGGTCGTCCTACAAGATCGTCCATGTCGCCGACCCCTTCGAGGTGTTTAACCCCAACAAGGGTGTCATCCGAGGGATGCCAAGAGATTCGACCGCAAGTGATCGGCCCCAAGCTCCCGTAGCCGGTAAGCGGCCTCTAGAAAATTCTCTTCTCACCGCTAGATGGTCACTCTTCTCCTAAAAATGCAGATCTGTCTCAGATTCGGAAGACTCGAACGTGTTCTTGATAATAGACAGAGGGGTCGGGGTTTTCGGCACGGGTGTCGTGACTGCAAGGAGAAGAGGAGACGAAGTCTTCGTCCGACGACGGGAAGACCGAGATCTGGCCATGGTGGCCCGGACCGGTTCGCTGTCAGACCTGACACCATTTCCAGATGATGGCGGGATCACCGGCGAAGCAGCTTCCCCAAAGGTCTTAAAAACTGCCCTCCCTATCATCGGAGCACCCGGCGCGCTAACCTTCGCACGCTTGTGGACCTTGACTCACCTTGTGTACCCGTCGGCTGGCGGGTTGTACTCTTCGGAGGACCTGGTGATGATTGAAGACATCGGCCTTGATAGGGTCACCTGGGAGGGGGTCCGAGCGGATATGCTTCAGTCGGGTTCAAATTTAGGTGGCTGCTCGATCGAATTGGTCGAGAGTGGTCTTGTAACCAATTGAATCAGGTGCTGGTAGGGCCTGGCCTTTACTGGTCTCAGGGGTGTTAACCGCCTGGCCTTTATGTTTCTTCTCCCTTACCGCTAGGGTATGGAGACTGATTCCTATAGCAGGTTCGAATCGGGAGGGGGTGCTACTCTACGAACTTACACGTCAATAAACTTCCTGGGGTTCTACTCACACTTGGCTCTAACTGACAACTGTCGATTCGAGGGGTGGGCCAAACAGATCCCTGGCCCGGAACAGGTCGGTAGACTTGCAATTTTCTTACCGCACGACATATCGTGCTACTTAGATCGCAAATTTAGTAGTATTTAATATTGTCCAATCCTTTGGACTCCTTTTCTCTACCTTTGCCTTGCACCTAGGTTCTCTATGATGAGTGGCCAGGTAGGCATACGGGTGACCAGGGCCCACCTTGGGAGATCAGGCCGACCGGCGAGTGGTTGAGAACGATCCGTATCGGTACCGTTTAACTGGTATCGTCGGTGGGTTTGACCCCGTTGGCAGTAACATTAACCGCTCGTCACGGTTGGAACCAACGGCCGCTCCTTACCTGTGACGTCCAGGTCTCCGGTCCCTTACGCAGCCGCGAGGTCCCATGTCCGTCCGGCTCATCGACCATAACTTCATCATTCCCGAAAACTCGCTTGACCACAGCCATCCCCCCACTTGATCGACCGTACAGCGGTTCGAGCACGGACGTGTATTCACTACAACAGTCCCGTGAGATCCACCTCCTCTTGTGGCTGGTATCTCGTAACCGTCTAATCTGTATATTCGCAGCGATGTCCTCACCTGGATCCGACTCACCGTCTGAGGGTCCGGCTCCAAATCCTGCTCTGCTTATACCTGCACCCTCGGCCGAGGTCGCAGTTTAAGTGGACTTAGTTGCAGCGTCACCCGTCGCTCTCGATTTTCCAGAATCATCACCGTTAATGAACGTTCGTGAGGCCATCTTGACCACGCTGTCGAATTTGCCACCGGTGGAGTCGGCATCTGTCACCTCGGGTGTGAGGTCGCCCCCAGTCGTGATTGATTCTTCTGTTGTTGCGGTCCATGCCGCTCCCGCTGATGTTGGTTCGGCCACACCAGTCGACCTCGTTGGTGGTCATTTGACCACCAGCGTAACAACCGTCGATGTGGTTGCATTGTGTCGCCGGGTCGAGGCCTGTGAGAGGCGACTAGCTTTGATGTGTCCGTCGCCACATTACTGTTCGCTCCGATGTGAGCGCTTGGAGCGGAAGTTAGGTAACTCCTGCGCTCTCGTATCACATCTTCGCGATAAGCTGGAGGTTGAGATGGCGCTTACCGATCACTGGCGACGGCAAGTTGACCTTCGGCATAGTCGGATGTCTCTCCTCGTGGCGGAACTCGGCCACTCCGATGACTTTAACGAACCGCTAAAGGGCGGTACCGGTCGTCCTACAAGATCGTCCATGTCGCCGACCCCTTCGAGGTGTTTAACCCCAACAAGGGTGTCATCCGAGGGATGCCAAGAGATTCGACCGCAAGTGATCGGCCCCAAGCTCCCGTAGCCGGTAAGCGGCCTCTAGAAAATTCTCTTCTCACCGCTAGATGGTCACTCTTCTCCTAAAAATGCAGATCTGTCTCAGATTCGGAAGACTCGAACGTGTTCTTGATAATAGACAGAGGGGTCGGGGTTTTCGGCACGGGTGTCGTGACTGCAAGGAGAAGAGGAGACGAAGTCTTCGTCCGACGACGGGAAGACCGAGATCTGGCCATGGTGGCCCGGACCGGTTCGCTGTCAGACCTGACACCATTTCCAGATGATGGCGGGATCACCGGCGAAGCAGCTTCCCCAAAGGTCTTAAAAACTGCCCTCCCTACCATCGGAGCACCCGGCGCGCTAACCTTCGCACGCTTGTGGACCTTGACTCACCTTGTGTACCCGTCGGCTGGCGGGTTTTACTCTTCGGAGGACCTGGTGATGATTGAAGACATCGGCCTTGATAGGGTCACCTGGGAGGGGGGTCCGAGCGGATATGCTTCAGTCGGGTTCAAATTTAGGTGGCTGCTCGATCGAATTGGTCGAGAGTGGTCTTGTAACCAATTGAATCAGGTGCTGGTAGCGCCTGGCCTTTACTGGTCTCAGGGGTGTTAACCGCCTGGCCTTTATGTTTCTTCTCCCTTACCGCTAGGGTATGGAGACTGATTCCTATAGCAGGTTCGAATCGGGAGGGGGGTGCTACTCTACGAACTTACACGTCAATAAACTTCCTGGGGTTCTACTTACACTTGGCTCTTACTGACAACTGTCGATTCGAGGGGTGGGCCAAACAGATCCCTGGCCCGGAACAGGTCGGTAGACTTGCAAGTTTCTTACCGCACGACATATCGTGCTACTTAGATCGCAAATTTAGTAGTATTTAATATTGTCCAATCCTTTAGACTCCTTTACTCTACCTTTGCCTTGCACCTAGGTTCTCTATGATGAGTGGCCAGGTAGGCATACGGGTGACCAGGGCCCACCTTGGGAGATCAGGCCGACCGGCGAGTGGTTGAGAACGATCCGTATCGGTACCGTTTAACTGGTATCGTCGGTGGGTTTGACCCCGTTGGCAGTAACATTAACCGCTCGTCACGGTTGGAACCAACGGCCGCTCCTTACCTGTGACGTCCAGGTCTCCGGTCCCTTACGCAGCCGCGAGGTCCCATGTCCGTCCGGTTCATCGACCTTAACTTCATCAGTCCCGAAAACTCGCTTTACCACACTTGCCTTCTTGTTGACATTTCCGTCTTTAAGCGCCGCTGACATAGCGTCGCCAAATGGCATGTGTTGCTAATCCAATGAATAATCAAATTACAATAATACATTATGCTTAAAATTTGTATGCTATTTTGTACGATTTTAGATGTCGCAGTGGCAAATTTAGTAATTTGCATGTTAGGCCCCTTACGCTTTGAAAAATCGCACTCGTTAACACACATACGGTGTTAGCAATCGTAAAACACACCACGCTATCAAATAGCACCCTGTGATTCGTAAAACTGACTTAACTGTGGCTAAAAGGATGGGTGTACGATGCTACCTGGTACGGGGTGCAGAAGGTACCCGAATTATTGGCCGAGCTGGAAACGATCGGTCGCTTGTAGATTATGATAAAAGTACCTGTCCTCAAAGGTGAGATATCCTGTTTGTGTCAGGATTGACATCCCCTCCTGGCTTCACGATTGCAGCATATTCTTATAGCGTTCACAAACAGCATTACGGCGACAAAAACCTGTGCCATATTGCACTGGTCGATCCACGAAGTATGCGCAAGATGACAAATTCAATAGTGAAAAATAACAAATTGGCATGACAATGATTTACAAACAAAACGAATCGTAGTAAATGCCTTGACGGGTATTCTGTTGCCGAACGTAGTACAGTCTCAGTGCGAAATAAGACGCTAAACTGCATTACGTGCGTACGCAGAAATTGCATTGTTAATAAATCAATGTCCTTTGCGAAAGAAAGTCGCAGGCATCTAGACTGAGTCAGCTGCACCTGCGACTGATGACATTGTAGACTTGTTGCCGATACTGCTGGAACGGTGTATTTAATGAGTGATTTCGATGTGCTTCAAAGATTATGCTTTCGTCAGCAACCCATTTTAGCGAAGCGAATATCCCGTTAACGTGACAGCGTGATTGTAGAGAAGCTACCCTAACTCCTCTGTCAGATAAAACTTCTGGATTCGTAAGTCTCTTAGTATATCAAACTAAGCGGGTATTAACTTAAAGCGTCTCAAGTCTTGCAGTCTTGGCGGTTCTTAATTCTAAGTGTATGTGCAAGCAGTGAAACTTCTAGCCCTGGTTCAGGGGGCTACGACTCCAAGGAATCATGTGGCACTAATGCCCAAGAGTACTTAGCCTTAACTCAGGCACTTAACTCTCACAACCAGAGACGTCGTAGAAGGACGGACACGTGTCTGAAACTGGTCAAAAGGAGAACTGAATACTAAATTATTAAGGTTTACTGATTTATAACGATAATCAACATTACTTACGTCTTTAACCTTTAACTATGCTACCTTATCGAATTGTCCTCCTCGCAGTTCTTCTTGTATACCATACCAGAACTACGTCGCCTCAATAAAGACCCTATTACAATAGATAACCTCGAAATAAAACCGATAGGGTACGGTATTACCGCTTAGCGTATGCGATACAAAAGTGTGCGTTATCAGCGAAACTGGTCTCTTTCTGTGTGTACCACACTAACGTACCTGGTTATCACAACCATTTGTGTAACCCCGTTGCGGAGAGACTGACAAGCATCGAAGACTATGATATTTGAAAAGGACGTTGCTGCTCTTGAAGTCGGGCTCGTCGCTAATCTGGTCGGATCGTTGCAGTTATCATGTTTTTGAGGCTCACAAAGAGACTGCCATGGTGCTGAATGTACAGTATCGATTATAGGTGTAGGGGAATAAATGTGTGTATCACGCGAATGTTTCCGCATCATCCGGGATGCTCTCGAAACGATCAACTCCCGCTTGCCTCGCAACTTCATATCGCAAGGCTCAGTGATGATACCACAACGATAACGGAGTCGATACAACAGCTTATCTGGCGTGTCTTTATTGACGGTTGGCTAGATTCTTGCTGATCGCTTGCATTTTGCAGCAAGTCTAACGGCTTTGCAGGGCGTTTATTCGATAGAAGACAAAACTCATCATTTATAAATACACATTCCAACCACCGGCGCTAAAATGTAGATAGCGTCTTGCATCATTGTGCACTGTTTGCAATCCGCTCTCGTTGCATGATAGCTCGTTGCACCAAAACTCAGCAAAAGGTCTAGGATGTCGACCGCAGTCACGGTCAAAGTACACTCTAATATACGCGGAGCCGAGCGACTTGTCATCGCACTTTATTCGTTGCAGCAAGGCAATTGGCCAGACGTCCGCATTGCATCTCCCAGTCTGACGCATCAGTGCTCGAATCAGTGTGTTCCTCCGAACGGCAGGTGTTTCTTGCTTCGGAAATATGATTCAGATCACAATCAGAGCAGCACGCTTTCCTTTTTTTTGTTTTGTAGTTGCAGTGGATACATTTGGTAATTCTAACGACTGACCTCTGCTCTCTTCGGCGGGGCCTACACCCCCCCCCCAACCAGATGGCCACTACTAACTGGATTCTTCGGGGACCAGCCAGTCCAGGGCTCCCGACCATTCGATGTCGGGGTTTTTATGCTTCTATGAGAGGCCAAGCTCAGTGGTTACCGTGGTTCCCGGGTGGTCCAACTGAGACTTATGTGTCACACATTTACAACCACCTTGGGTGACCAAACCGGCGTTTATTGGATCGGAACGGCGGTGCTTTCGTAAGGCATTGTACCATCAGCGGCACGCTTTAGCCTTCACCTACAAACCGAAAGCCGACATTGGTCAAATTTGAGTTACGTGAATCGCAATCGTGCTGCAGACGTTACGTCTGTCATGTTTTCGACTCAATGAAGAATCAGCACACCGATCAAATCACTATGAAAGCGTCTCGTGGGCGTGGAATGCAGGTGCTCGGACTCGAGCACGGGTGAGAAACAACAGAAAGTCGGATGGACGGTCGTGAAATCTCTGACAATCGCAACATATGCACAGCTAGATGGACGTCGTTCGTCATGATACGCTCCTGATAACAACGAGGTCGTTCGTTCAGCCGACGCCGCAAACCCCTCAGCTTGGACGATAAGTAGTGGCGCGCGACTAACGTCCGACATATTCATTCATTCGAGGCCGTGGTACGAGTCGACCCTACCTACTGTAACCGATCTTATCTTCGTGGTCGGACAACCAAGTAGGTCATAAAATTGTCCTTGAAACGCACGTCTTTCGTCACTGCTACTGCCACAAGCAGCCGTAGCCTTTCGCAGCCGTGTCGGCCTAAACGCACGTGCGCCATGTCTGACACCTTTATCAGGGACCAAAGGCACGCGAGTTGGTTCGTCGTTCTCTTCGCCTGATTCTGTAAGCCAACCGAACGATAGAAACTTAATCACAATATAGACGTAGACAATCGAGTACCTACATTTAAACACTTGCTAAGCGAGAATAGTGCGAGTGCCGCTAGTAACTCGACCTCGTCAAGTCACTGATTACTCTATTTTGTTCGCCTGAACGAACCACTTTGACTTGACAACTTCCGTTGGTGGCAGCTGTTGCTCTGACCTTCGACTGTCCATTTTTTCCCACACCCTCTAAAAGCTGATTGCACTTCGCTCGGA
Organism: Peronospora matthiolae; assembly: GCA_921007115.2. Taxonomy (NCBI): domain Eukaryota; phylum Oomycota; class Peronosporomycetes; order Peronosporales; family Peronosporaceae; genus Peronospora; species Peronospora matthiolae. Next base: position 184,342 of record CAKLBY020000308.1, read on the forward strand.
TCCATCCCACGTGACAAGCCAGCGCCACCGAAGGCAAAAGTCGAATGACGTCCGACTTTTGCAGCATTTCATAAAACGCTCGACCGACCCTCGGATTCCTCCATGGAGCCCAGTTTGTACCGGGTGTCCGACAAGCACGTGTCCGACGTCAGCGTGCGCCGCTACTTGAGCGAATCGGCCGAGCGCGAGGTCCTCCAGCGCCTCAACGAACAGCTTTGTCACCAGAAACGCGTCACGACTGACGACGTCCGTCTTGCTGTACGCACGGTCGCGAGTGCCAGAGGTACCACGACCATCCCGTCCGACTTCCCTCCGTCTCGCTGGGTGCTCGAGTTCAAGCGCCTGCATGGCTTTGTCCAGCCCAATAGCTTTACATTTGATGCCACCGTGGGTCGAAGAGGTGGAAGCGCGGGCTTTAGTCTGCCCAAGCGACTGGAGAGGACGTCGTTACGTCCAGTTCAAGCGCAACTGGAGTCACGACCACGACCGCTGATTAACCACGACCGCCACCACAGCATCTACACTAGCAGATGTAGTAGCAATATGAAGAATGGACACAGCTCCAGAATTGCTGAGGCACAAGGGCTGTCGAGCAGTGATGGAGAGGAGAAGGAAGAGGAACGGGGACGAAAAGGAAGCTCTGGCTCGTTGCTGCCTTTGCTGTCCGAGACGGCAGTGACCTATTCGGGTCCTCGCTCACCAGTCAACCAGGAGGTCCAGCAACAGCAGCAACAATGTCGGACTTTGGTTGCTGACGGTTGTCAAGCTGCAGTAAACGGGTGGCACCTGCCCATGAGAGAGTCTGTCGCGACGCTGGACGAGAGACGACACCGGTTGAGTTGGGATGATCTAAGCAGCGACCGAGGATCAACATCAACGATGAGCTACCGGTTAAACGGCGACTATGCCGACGTCGGACCTCGTAGCGGGAACGACGAGAACTTGATGCTGCCTCATATCCGACCAGGATGTAGTGAAAGCGGCCGAAGTGTGGACGACATGCAGGACATGGCGTCCAACGCGTCGTCCTCGTACAACGGCAAGCGCAACTACAAGCTTAGCCACACAGTGCCGGCCAAGACCTGGGAAAAGGCCATTGCAGCAGTAGAGCAGCGGGGTATGAGTCTACGGGCAGCTGCCAGGATGTACGGCGTACACTTTGCAGCACTGCATCGACGTGTCAAGAAACGGGCACAGGGTGGGCATGCCAATGGCAATGACAGGTACTTCCATCCAAGCGACGAGGCCGGGATTATGCGCGTTGTCGTCGCACACGCAGAACTGGGCGTACTCATGACATTTGACGAGCTCATGCGACTCGTGGAGGCTGCCGCGTTGCGGAAGTTGCCCGACATCTCCGTGAAGTCGGCCCGGAAGTTGTTGACGCGCTTCCAGTCTCGCAACGCGCAGTCGATCCGGCACATAATTGATGACTGGCCTCCTCCCCAGCCAGCTGTCGATCCTATCGAAGGTATACAATCTCAGCCACAACCGTACTTGGAGCATCCGGGCTTCACGTTTGCGTCCGAGTCTGCTCCTGCAATGTTGTCGTCTGTTGCAACGGCATCAAGCACTGGCGCTCATAATGGAGACGCTGCTCCTGCTGCTGCTGCTGCAGCAGCAACAATCACTACAACGACAGGTGCGACTAAACCGGCATTGCTCGTTTCACCTGGTCGCCACCCTGTACTGTCAAGGAGACACGAGTTGAGCCTCAATAATGGTAGACTGCCTGCTTTGGATCATCCCAATAGTGCTCTGTCAGTAGCTCCGAACGACCGGATGCGTTTTGTCAGTCCTCGCACACGCTCTCCAGGTGACAATGATCCCGTCTTGGTTGTCTAACAAGGAGTTCCGTAGCAAGCGCGACTCCAGAAAAGCGTCGCAAGTAGTTGATGACCAATGGATTCATTTTTGACTCTGTAGGATCAGCGCCGGAGGTCGTGCTTGTGCTATAACCGACTGAATCCGTCATCTTATCAAAAAAGTATCCAGTGCAAAAAAACTCGTCTCGAGACGACACACTAGCAGGGAAGTTACCGACCGGTCGTTATGTTTAAGTGACGGTCACTGTCACAATGACCGGTCAAGTGGCCAGGCCATAAACTTATACAATGATTTTTAAATTAATGCCGCTTGAGCCACACACGCACTAACTATTCCTGAGACCACTGACACCACACTACGGTCACAGACACTGCGTCCACAGAGAATCGATCAGCCAATCACAGCTTAACATTTGTATTTTACAGCTAGCTAACAAAACAAAAAGGAAAACCAAGAATAATGTGCGGCTTGTTGGTGCCGGGCATACGCGCTGAATGAAAAGGCTGGACACAGTTTTTGTTTGCTGCGCCTTTGGCTATAATTCGTATTTTCATTCGAATTTGCTTGTAGTTGTTGTACTTGTTGTTGTTGTTTCTATCGCTGTTTGTTTTTCTGTTAGAGCGGCCATTTGCGCACAAACATATCAAGCTATAGGAAAGCCACGCTTCTTATACGACGAAGCTGACAAGGTCGCCTGTTTTTTTTCTGGACCGCATGAGTGGTCGTAGGATCAGTGTCTACGGCTTTAGTGGTATGCGTACTATTTCTTACGGCCACGTTTACAACTTTACGATACATCTTTCATATTTACTATCAACCACCATACTTCTTTATCCCGCTTCTAGCTTCCTTGTTTCAAGCGCATAATAAAATAGAAATTGACCACTATCAATCCTCATCAACAGCAGAACATGTTGACGACCATGAAGAGCTTTTCATTGCAGCTTATTGACCATGAGGATAATTATGTAGACCATAAGCTGGCCACGAGAATAACGTTTATTTGAATATAACTGGCATTGAATGGTTCTATCGAGTTGACGCTTGTATACCTCCCTCCTTAGCTACACCTCAACTGTTGTACTTTATCCTCGGTCTGGTTACAAGCTCATTACCGGATCTGATGCCTGTCTCTACAAATAATGCTACTCTACTCTTCTTCTTCTGCGGTCGTAGGTAGCCGAATTTCGACCTGCTGGCCCTCTGTATGCACTTGATACTTTGCGTGTTAATGTAAACACGCCTCAGTTTTATTGCTCTTGCACAAGTCAACGATGCTTCTTTTGATGTGAATCAAGCCCAAATTGCTCCAGCATCGTTCGGGCTGAGGTGGCAGATGAGGGTATTGACAGGAGCTTCATGGCAACCTGCGTTACATTAATGCAACTCAAATTCAATGTCAGACAAAATAAAAAATAGTGAGGGCAGAAAGCAGCATTTAGTTGATTGTACTATTTGTGTGTGAGTCACATAAATCACTCTGACTTTTATGGTACTATCAACATAGGGGTCACTTTCGCTCACTTGACATCGTCGGTCACTCACATCCCTGCACGCGCGGAGCTCTTTTCACTGCGATTGTTTGTATCCTGTGAAAACGCATACTCTGATCACTCACTTGGTCAATAATAGCCGATCTACTTCTGTGGTACCGTCATCCTCATCTTTTGTTAACAAGGATCCTCAAGCTTGGCCCCCCTCTCCCTCCTCTCGCTCGCTACCTTTTCGACGACAAATGACGGACTTTTTTGCCAAGGAACAAGCGGCGTACCCGGACATTGCACCACGCTATCAGCAGCTGCAGGATCTCCATGCGCGCAAGTACGTGTACATGCAGTGCTTTGATTTTATTATTACGTACCAGAAAACCTGTGAGAAATAGTAGTTCATTTGGGTTCCTTTTGTTAACAAATGGGTAAATTTATTCATCGGTGTAGACTCTACCATGAGCTTACGGGCGAGCTCGAGGCGTTTGTGCGCGACCCGATGACGCACAAGTACCCGCTGAATTTAGTGAATCTGTATCAGGAGTTCATTCGCACGTTCCAGGACAAACTGAACCAGATTCGGCTCGTGAGTATCTGCAGTGAGATCAGTACCCAATTTGCAGGTAAAGTATTATCATTTGGTGGAAAGAAAAAGCCATGATGCTCTAAATGGTAAACTAAATTGTGACTGTTTTATTTTTATTTGTACGACCAATTCAGACCCTGCCAAGGCGCAAGCATTCATGGAGCAGCTGCTCGGTCACTTGAGCAACAAGACTGCACATGAAGCAGTGCTGCTCTGTACGATGCAGATTGCGCTGCTCAAGTTCCGTCGTGGCTTGGACTTTCTTGCCGAAGTAAAGACCACAATTGATGAGAACAAGCCCGTGATTGAAAGTCTCGTGGGTGCGGAACCCGTCGTACACGCCGCCTACTACCGTGTAGCGTGCGACTACTATAGCGCACTGGGTCCTGCTGACAAATTCTACAAGAACGCGCTCATGTTTTTGGCGTACACGCAGTACGACGACATGCGTCCTGAAGAACGTTTTGATCTAGCTGTGAACATTAGCATTGCTGCGCTCACTGGCGATGGCGTGTTTAACTTTGGTGAAGTGGTACGATCAACTTTGAAGCGATTGGACGGTTTGAGACGAATGCTGAGGAGCTATACTAACTCATGTTGCTGCTATTTGATGATGTTGTTCATGATGCTGTTGCAGTTGGCAACCCCGATCCTTGGTGCTCTGGAAAACACCGATAAACAGTGGCTCTCGGACCTCTTGCACGCATTCAATAAGGGTGACATTGATCGGTTCAACGAAATCGTGGGGCAGAACAGCAAGGAGTTTAACGCTCAGCCAGCGCTTGTGACCAAGCAAGAGTATGTGAAGGAGAAGGTCGCCCTATTGGCATTAATGGTGCTGGTGTTCCAGCGCCCGTCACACGAGCGCAACATTTCATTCCGGGAGATTGCGGAAGCGACGCGCTTGCCACAGGATCAAGTGGAATGGGTTGTCATGCGTGCCTTGTCGTGCAAGCTGATCAAGGGCTCGATTGACCAGGTGGACGGCATCGTGCGGGTGACGTGGGTGCAGCCGCGCGTGCTGGATAATTCGCAGCTTCAGGAGCTGGTGGCGCGTCTGGACGGCTGGGAGAAGAAGGTGAACTCGACTTTGCTGTACGTGGAGGAGCAGACCCCGGAACTCTTTCAGTAGCTACCAGGCACCTCATTGCGTCAGCGGGAGTTGAAACAATCAGACGCAGCAACAACACTAACGCCGAGAGGAAATGGTAACACACAGCGAAGGAAAGTTGGACGGCGTCAATCTGTTGGTGATTCAATTGTTGATACCGTTTTGTTCTGACACGCCACGGTTCCAGGTGATCAGATGGCGGCGTCAAGTGCAAGAACAGACAAGAACAGGTTGGGTTCTTGACATGTTTGGAGTGGCAGTGATCGATGCACAGGTTTCATGTTATCGTACAAGTTCACTAGAGCTCAATTTAACACTCGTCTATTCCTCGATTGCGTTTTCTAGACAGCTAATAATGCACGACACAGGTGCATGCCATCGTACTATCGTGTAATGGCAGCAGCATTCCTTACCAGTGAGAAATGCTCTGCCATAATCATCGCCATGAAGCTCGACTTGACCCCCAATTGCTTCCATCGCCGGATTAGTCATCCTGGAATTGGCAATTGGGTTGCCGAGAAGAGCATGGCTGCCGAAGCTGCGATCGCTACGGCGTTGTCTGGTCTTGACAGGTATCGTGTCGATTCCTCCATCCAGACTTGACACGATCAACATGAAGCAAGCACGCTGCCACATAGACCCTTGTGAATAACGGCAGTCAACCGGCTCGACCGTTGGTCCACGCTTGTGCTGGCTTCCATCGCCAATGCACGAGCAGTTTGAATGAGCACTTGAAGACGTGTACGCATCGTTTCGACAGTGAGAAGAGGAGTCACGTCGTCAGGCAATTGAAGAAGTCGGTTCGGTTCCAATGACAAGCACAGCTCGTCTATTCTCACAATCGTCGACAGCTTGACGGTAGCTCGGCGACAACCGGTGGCATGAAAAACACGGGCATGTGCCGGTTGATCACTGGTTGGGCTGCAGCAGTGCCAGGAGCGTTCAGCCGTGCAAACCGAGACGCCAAAGTCGTTCCATCCGACGAGACCAACTCCGCTGGCGATGTCGACGTGTCACTCCCACAGAAGAGAAGGAACTGCGAGCGCTCGACAGTTGAGCTGAAGCGAGTGCTGCAACGAGCTCCGGAAGCTCCCGAGCGGTTTCCCGTCTTTTTCTTCCTCTTGAGGGTCTTGACTCGATGCCCTCGAGCTGCTGCTGCTGGCGTTGCGGATGTCCTCGACGCAGCAGTAGCAGCAGGGTGACGGCAGAAGCCGCCGAGTCCAATGGCACGCATAAAAGCTCGCATAGCTGATGAACTTGACTGGAGGGAAGGGAGTGGTGAAGGACTGGGTGAAGGAGCTTATCGGAGAGGCTTCGGATTGAGGAATGAGGGAATGCTGACAATGCTGGACTTGTACCTGCACTTGCACCACGAGACCGCTCGTCTACGTTTACATGCAGTTTCCAGTACAGTAGGTCTTGCAGCTCATCATGAGCTGGTCTGGAACTGACTCGAGCCGGGAAAGTTGCGTGTCGTTCGCTGCGTCCCTGGTCGCCTATCCCGTCCTGTAGCCCGGGTGCCTATCGACGTAGAAAGCTCAGCGCAGGCATCGCATCCTGCATCGTCTCCTTCTGGTCTCATTTTGCACGCACGCAACACGTTCTCTTGCTCGTAAACGGCTTTCTTCCTGCACCTATCCATTCAACATTTCATGGCAGGAAGCCAGAACGAGACCCACTCGGTCGAGAACTCGAGTGCAGATGATCGTTACAGCTTCAGCTTCATCCTACATGTCGTGCTCTTAACTCGAAGACAGCTAGACATTAACGATTCTTTCATGTCGTGCCCTCCACGTATGTAGCAGATACCAAAGATCATTGTGTTTTGTACGACCAGCGACCGAGTGTCTCTTTTGTAGCTACGGAGTGAATGGATAGGCGGGCTCTACCGTGGAAGACGGTGCGAGAAAGACTGGTGCAGGAACGTTCGAGGAAGATCCACGCGGGCTGCGCAGACGGGACTGGACAAGACTGGACCTCTGTATCCACGTGAGATTCAGATCGTTTTTGTCATAGAGTCGCGATTGATCTTGAAGTTAGAAAGAGTGCAGAGACAATGCTGCAAGTTGATGACGGCGCAGTACACCCGAAGGCGCCAAGGGCCTCACTCCTTTGCGTACGAAGACTTTCTCTTGCATGGACTATGAATGTTTATAAAAAGGTGACGACACAAAAGGAACGTAGGTTGACCTCGACACGTCGACGGTGATCCAGTCAATAGACAACTGAAGAGCTACTAATAACTTAACAGGTGGTGGTGCTTACGGCAATGTCAAGCATTTCTAACCCACGCTGGGTGGACTCATGCTACAATTCCTGGCCTAATAAACTCATCTGCAGACTTCTCGACGCCCCGTCGTGAAGAATCGGCACACCACTACACAGACATATAGCACGTCGTGTCGTAATCGCACTCACTTGAAGCTCCGCATGCTCCGAATTCGGGCATTGCGTCGTTGTTGCTGCTCAGTGATCTTAAACACGTGGGGCGAGTACATTGACGCTGACATCGAGGACCGCGGCGTATCTCGTGGCGAGAAGAAGCACGGGATCTCGTGGTTAATTTGCGGGGACCGGATCGAGGTGAGGCTCACAGCATCAGAAATCATATCGCTGCGATACCCCGTTGAAGCAGCGAGCCCTCCTCTGGACGTGGGCGTTAACGGATCACACCCACCGTAGAACAGAAACTGCACTCGTCTGTCCCTCTCCTCTTCGTCTTCAAAGCTGTAGTAGGACAGATTGTTCGAAGACGATTCGGAGCGAGGGCGTGAACTTGACGACGTCGAGCGCTTTGTCACGCCTTTTTTTCGCGTCCTTGGTGGTGGTGGTGGTGGTAGACGGGATGGCAGCGGTCGCGACCGGGTGTAGCCGTGCTTGACGTCGTTCTCCCAGCGGTTGAACATTTGTGGACTTGCATACACACCCGGCGATGTCTTGCTGTAGTAGCTGCGATCCAGCACGTCGACGCAGCTCGAGCAGTCGGCAAACGGCCGACAAACAAAGTGCCCGATAGCGTAGAGAACTTCCGAGACGGTCATGATCGATCTGTGGTAGAAATCGAAAGTCTCAGCTGCTGCGACTTTTAGTGGCTGGTCAATCGTAGCGACTGCAAGTCCCCACGAACAAAACGTGGAACGGAAGGCGTGATGGCGTGTACCCGACGGGTTTCTGGATGTGTCGAGTCTTTTCTGACCTGAGTTGGAAATGGGCACAAAAGCTCTCCCGCTCAAGTGGGGACAATCAGGCCTTTTCGTCTCTTTTCTTGTCAGACTCGCAAGTGTGTCCAATTGTGGAGCTGTGTGTCCAAAAACCGACGCTCTCAGCAGCTGGATCAGGTGCTTTTGTCAACAGTATCGATCAAGCGAACCCGACTGACTGACTCTATAACTCGTGAACTCAACGACGCCACGAGCGATCGATCCGAGCGATTAGGCTCCTCCTCATGCATGGAAAGAGGACTCACCAATGTTAGTCGTGACGGAGCCGCTGGAGAGGTGAATGAAGGGCGGTTATATCGGTAGCATTTGACTTGAGTAAAGCAGGATGGAAGTAAGGTTGACGACCCACGCAGAGGTGGCAAATAGTCGCGTTTGTGTGTGTGACAAGCACATAGCGGCAACGTCAGTCGATCCTTACCAAACCAGAAGCTGGTCTCGATCGCCACATCGTACAATCGTCGACAGCTTGCCAGTCAACACTTGTGCTTTATTTTTTTTCCGGCCTGCCTGCCTGGTCATCGCACGGATAAGACACTCCTCCTCGGCTATAACTAAGTTCCTGTCAAGTCAAGACCATTGCGATATCTGACGCGTCGTGCATTGAATTCGGTGGAGAATTTTTTCTCGAGCTTCCGACGGCATCTCTCTTCACACGATCATCACATCGTTTTCGTACCTCACCAATCGTCCATGTAAACAAAGTCGTTGTTCCTGGCTGGTCGACAACGAAGTTAAGCGCTAAAGAGAGATCTACAGCTTCGATAGGTAGTCCGCTGACGAATGTGTTGATTGAAAAAGAGGCTTCACTCGTGCTGCACTCGTTTCAGGTGAACGTGAAGCACTGGCCGATGAAGCTGACGTCGGCTGCTGGCAACAGGTCGTTGGTCTTGCTGCAGTTCAAACGCGACTCGAAGACGTTTCAGTCTGACGAGATCTCGTCCATGGTGCTCATCAAGATGCGAGAGATCGCGGGTGCTTATATTGGCAAGCAAGTGGAGAATGCAGTCATGACGGTCCCTGCATACTTCAATGACTAGCAGCGGACACTGTCGTCATTGGCACAAACGTACATTGAGATTGACGATCGGTTCTATGGCATCGACTCGTTTCGAGGACATGTGCGGCGACGATTCCTGCAACACCCTGGAGCCTGTGGAGAAGATGCTGCGCGACGCCAAGCTGTCGAAGAGTCAGGTGCTCAAGGTGGTGCTTGAGGGCGACTTGACGCGTATTTTTAAGGTGCTGCAGCTGTTGTTGGTCTTTTTTAACGGCAAGGAGTCTGACCAAGAAGCTGCAGGACCTGTTACTGCTGGACTTGTCGCTGCTTTCGCTTGGTGGGGAGACAACCGGCGGTGCGAGGACTGTATCGGGGTTACACGGCGGTTATTGAATCGGTTAGGTTGTGTGTCCACATTAAGTAAAGATCTGTGGATCTGAGTGGTACAGTCTTGGACCCACGTGCTTATGGTAATACCGCACATTATCGGGTAGGGATAATGATACAGACTTCGGTCATAGGATCGCAATGTAGAAGTCCGTCAGACAAGGTTGTAGGGTTTTATTCCCGTAATTCTGGAATAAATAAAGGTCAGTTCCCTTTCGATTTTTTTAATCACAAGTGCCTAGTCAGGGCGTAGTGTGTTGTAAGGGCATTAGCCTCGTAAAGGCGCTTACTCTTGTTTAACTATTAGTGACTAGTTAGCGTGTGACTCTGTGAATCGTAATCCGTTTGGAACCAGGATTGTTAAGCTTGTACGCTTGATCGACTGTAGGCTGTTGTTAATTTGTTATAACTAAGAAACTCAGTGAGTCTAAGAATTCCTCTGCTAAGGAGCGCTTAGTGGCTCCGCTACAATGTTACTATCATAATCAACGATGTTCTATTCTTGTTTGATGTCTTCCAAAGACTCGGCGGAATGCGAAGACTTTGTCATTGATGTGCAATGTGTCATGAACACAATCGTGAGAGAGTCTGTTTCCTCCGAGCTATCTTAGTAGTAAGGTGTATAATGTCGATTCGGGGTATCTGTTACTTGGTAAGAGAGGGTGTAATGGATTTACACAAATGGTTGTGATAATCAGGTACATTAGTGTGGTACACACAGAAAGAGATCAGTATCACTATTAAGTCATGTTTTTGTATCATATACTCTATGCGCTGATGTCATACCTTATTGGTCATGTCTACAGGATATCTATCGTAATAGGGTCTTTATAGAAGCGACGTAGTTCTGGTGCGTTACACTAGAAGAACTGCGAGGAGTAATATTCGATTAGGTAGCATAGTCTTAAGGTTAAGGACGTAAGTAATGTTTATAATCGCTATAAATCAGTGATTTTATTCAGTTACCCTTTTGGTCAGTTTCAGACGCGTGTATTTCTAAGACGTCTCTGGTCGTACGAATTAAATGATTGAGTTAAGGCTAAGTTGTAACGGGGTGAATCGTTACATAACAATTTATAAGAAATTGCAAATAGAATATAACTATAAGAGTTATATTCTCAGAATATTGTCATAAGGACAAATATTCTGTAGCACTTACGAGTAGTTCCTAATTGGTTGATATAGGCCATAATATCAACCAACGAAGACGCGCCACGACAGACGCACGCAATGAGTGGTGAGCAGATAATTGATTTACACATTTGTATTTAGACATAGTTAGATGAAGATAAATAGTGATTTATTGCAGACATTAACTATTATAAATACGGTTCTACTTTTTACTCTAACCAAGTACTCGCTTCTTCTTACCGTCTTCCTCTGCACGTACCAGTGTACGTGAAGTTCCGAGGCACCGCCTTATTCTGTCATCAAAATAAGTAGCTTGTACTGTCACCAGTACAAGCTTCAGGGTGCCCCGTTACACCTGGTAGCACTTCGTAGTCCGTCCAAGGACCGCGTTCACATCCAACATGAATATGTTGGATGATGAAGATGACCAAAGCTTTCACGCTACGCGTGACGGCTACTCCCATTTGAGCGACGTCGAATGGGATGCGGTTGAACGGATGGGTTCGACCATGGGCATCCATGCTGTTAGCGTCATGCTAGAGGCTCTCAATAGAGATGCCCAACATGCCACTATCGCCAAGTTCATTCAAAATGAACTTGACGCTGAACGCGAGAAAGTAGCCTTGCTTCACCAACAAGGTTCTCAACAAGCAGAGATGTTGAGAGAACAGGGTGCTCAACAGTTTGAACTGTTGAGACAGCAGCAGGCTGCTGCTGGTGAGGGTCGATGCATTCGGGTCGACCCGAGACCTTGAAGATTGACATCTCCAAGTATAGGGGAGTCGAAGAGGACTCCCTCTTGAGATGGTTCGTCGAATTGGATGACGCCATAAGGGCGCGTCGCATCGACGACGGGGATATGCAAGTTGCATTTGCCCAGTCAAATCTGGCAGGACGTGCCAAGACTTGGGCACTGGGGCTCAAGTTGCACGACCCATATGCGTTTGGTCGTTGGAAGTCTTCAAGTCGCAGCTCAGACAAACGTTTGAACCGCCTAGAGCTGAGTTCAGAGCTCGAGCCGAACTCCTGAAGCTCAAGCAGGGTAAGCGTGATGTGCACGCTTACGCGCAACATATACGACATCTCACGAGTTGTATAAGTTCCAATCCGGTGGATGAACACACGTTGGTTTCGGTGTTCATGCAGGGTCTTGCGGATGGTCCCGTCAAGACTCACCTGTTCCGGCTTGAACTAGATTCACTAGAACAAGCCATTTCCATTGCGGAGCAGGAAGACTTCAGTCTGAGACAGGCTCGCGCCAGCTCGACATCATATCGTCAACCGAGACGATATGACAACGGAGGTCCAGAGCCGATGGAACTCTGTTATGTAGAGAGCGAGAAGGCTCGCTCTACAGGATACAAGAAGTTGCAGAGATGCAACAGATGTCAAAAGACAGGACACTACGCTTACGAGTGTAGTGCCCCTCGTCCAGTGTCTCGCGACACTGGGCGTAGTGACCGTCCACCCATGAGAAAAGGGCAGGGACGAGGGTCCGCAGTTGGTGCAAAGACGCAACAACGGGATGGACCGTCAAAAAACGGACAGGATCAGTAGGTGCGGAGCACCCTACTGGTCTAGCAACGTCAAGAGAATTTGTAGGCCTCTTGACGAAGGTTGATCCCAACACACAAACGTTGTGCGTTGCTGCTCTGGGTAATGAGGTCTCACTCATTACCTTGAAACTCGAAGTGACGAATAAGTTGTCCCTTCGAGCTCTAGTCGATTGTGGGGCGTCCGACAATTTTGTGCGACGCCAATCGCTAGAAGATGGTCACTTCAAATTCAGTGAATGTGACACACCTCCTACGAGGATGACGGTACGTCTTGCGACAGGCGCATCCGTAACCGTCATGAAGCGTATAGTGAAGATCCACTATACGCTAGAAGATACCCAATATGACGATGGCTTTATCGTATTGGATTTGGATGACAAATTTGATGTCATCCTTGGAATACCGTGGCTCAGAAGGTACGAACCACGGGTAAACTGGCAACATCGAACAGTAACGATGCCTGCCGCTTGTTCATCAGATGGTCATCTGATGAACGTTTTGGAGCGTCCACAAGCGTGTGGATGTACTACGAGTGAGTGCGATGGCCTCACTTGTGGTACGGTCGTTAGTACGACTGCACAAAACCTTAGTGTACCAAACGGTTACACTTCGGAGCAAAGTTCCGGCGGCTGTGAGGAAACACAGGCTGCGCCGAAGGTCCACCACTCGAATAAGTCGGGTGGACTGGGACAAAGATGTATCCCTAGCGGGGAACATCTAGAAGAGAAACAACCGATCGCTCAGGTTAAGCGAAACGATAATCCTAGATCGACTGGAGAGTCTTTCGTAGAGGATCTCGCTGTGGTTGCGCAACCCCAGCTAGAGGAAGTAAAGGGAATAAGTCCCAAGATTACAAATACGGCGGAAATAAGTTCCCCGAAACCCGCGGGAATAAGTCCCCGGGAAGCCGAAGGAATAAGTCCTTCGAAGCCTGAGGGAATAAGTCCCCAGGAAATGACAGAGACATTGAATGTCATAGTCAATAACGGATCAAGTGTAGGCGCTTATACACTTGATCTGATTGCGCCTCCGAAGTTAACTTCGGAGATCACTCAGTTGCCAACGCTCAAACATAAAAGGTTCTTGCGTGATCTGCGTAGTGGCAAAGTCAAGCAGATCTGCATACTCGTCGCTGACGACGAGTGTGTAATCGACATAAGGTCAGCAACAGTGTTCACTGAGAACGAGAGAGTTCTCAGTAGTTCATCTATGGACGAAAGTGTCCTAGATGCAAAGACACGAATTGAGCGATATGACTCCCAATCGTGGGAATCGCTCAAGACAAATCCTCTCTATGAAGATTTGGTTGAATTCAAGGATGTATTCCCTGAAACTGTTCCGTGCGAATTACCGAAGGATAAAGGTATTCGACACGAGGTCGAGCTTAAACCAGGCTCGAAGTACTGTGTCATGAAGCAGTGGCCACTGCCTCGTGAACAAGTACTTGCGATCGACAAGTTCTTTGCCGATCGTTTAGCTGCGGGCCATGTGAGGGAATCAACTTCCCCACATAGCTCTCCGACCTTCTGTGTGCGAAAAGCAACAGGAGGGTGGCGGATAGTGCACGCGTTCAACAAATTGAACGCTGCAACGGTACCGGCTCAGACGCCGATACCGAAAAAGATGTCATTATAGATGGTATGTCAAAGAGTACCATCTTTTCGTCCATGGATTTGATGGATGGCTTCTATCAAATCCTTATGCGGGAACGGGATATACCCTATACCGCAGTTAGCACGCCTCGCGGCATGCTCTGGGAATGGCTAGTAATGCCACAAGGGCTTAGTAATGCCCCTGCCACGTTCAACAGATGTGTATCACATCTGTTGAGACCAGAACGTAAATTCGCGCCGAGTTATTTCGATGACGTATTCATCCATAGTCGAGCTATGGATGGAAAGTCGGACGTTGAGGTTCACAGGTACCACGTCCGACAGGTTCTTACAATCATGCGAAAGCATCAATTGTATGCTAATCTCAAGAAGTGTATATTTGCTGCAAGCGAAATACCACTTCTTGGGTGCATCGTTGGTAAGAACGGTGTACGTCCTGATCCCGAAAAGATCAAGGCGATCACCGACTGGCCTGTGCCGGTCGATGTCAAAGGTCTTCGAAAATTCCTTGGGCTAGCGGCGTATTTGCATAAGTATTCACGCAATTACGCCGAGATGACTGTGCACCTTTCTCGTTTGTTGAAAAAGAACGAGAGGTGGTTATGGAACGCTGAATGTCAGCGCTCCTTTGAGGGTATCAAGCAGAGCTTGATACAATCCCCAGTCCTAGCAATAGCCGATCACGACAGGCCAGTTCATGTGGTCTGTGATGCCAGCGATTTCGCAATCGGCTGTGCATTAATGCAGTACGATCTTGAAGGCGTTGAACGCGTCGTCTGCTATCAGTCGCGTCAGCTGCAACCAGCTGAGCGGAACTATCCAGTGCATGACAAGGAACTCCTTGCTATGAAGTATGCACTCGCGAAGTTCAGAGTCTATCTATTAGGAGATAGACCCTTCATTGTTTACACTGACCATGCGTCATTACGCACGGCAGTGAACAGCCCGCACCTTTCACAACGAATGGCGCGGTGGTTGTCATTCTTTGCAGAATACAACTTTACGGTCGAGTACAAACCAGGACGACTTAATGTCGTCGCTGATGCACTCTCACGTCGTCCCGACTTTGAAACAGTCGCGAAACCCAACAGTGAGACAGTCACTGTTGCGGTTATGACGTCCTCAGTCCCATCTACAACGTTGGATGATGATGTGAGGCGGGCGTATGCCCAAGATGGTGAGATAGTGAAGTTGTTGACACATCTCTCCCAACCATCTCGAGAATCGTTGAAACGATTGTCGTCTGCGTATCGATCTGCATCAGATCGATACACTACTCGTAACGGTTTACTATATTATACAGCCGTTTCTGGTGACACACCACGTGTTGTCATTCCAGATGATACTGATCTGCGTTTGCGGATCATGTTCGAGTATCACGATGCTCCTATAGGAGGACATCGTGGCCGAGAGAAAACGTATCTCACGGTAAGTCGAGACTTTTACTGGCCCCGCCAGTATCAGTTTGTGCGAAAGTATGTTCGCGCATGCGCAGTCTGCCAACGAGTGAATTCAAGTCCTTCACTGCGTGCACCTTTACAGCCTCTACCGGTTCCGGGTGAGTGTTGGGAATCCATCTCAATGGATTTTGTCTTCGGGTTACCCAAAGACGCACGCGGGAATACGGGTATTCTCGTATTTGTTGACAGATTCAGCAAAATGGTACACCTTGTGGCTGTACCAGAGACAATCACGGCAAGTGGCTGTGCTTGTGTCTTTATTGACACCATCTTCCGACTTCATGGGTTGCCCCGTGAACTCGTATCAGACAGAGATCCACGATTCACTGCTGATTTCTGGCGTTCCGTGTTCAAATCACTCGGAACGCGCTTGAAGATGTCGATATCTGATCATCCAGAGTCAGATGGTCAGACGGAACGTGCCAATCGTGTCCTTGAAGAAATACTTCGAGGATACGTACACTCCTTTAAGAGTTGGAGTGAGTTTTTGCCAATGGTAGAGTTTGCCATCAACAACTCGGTGCATGCGTCCACGACACATACACCGTTTTACGTGAATGGCTTGCGCCATCCGCGTGTACCCACCCTACTAGAGTGTAACTCTGGTTTAAGGGGGGGAGGGACTCGCGCGAGCAAAAACCGTATTGGTTCACGCTCATCACGCTCTGACGAAGAGGTCATTGCGTTTGATGCCGTTATCGATAACATCGATATCGAAGAAGATGATGCCAGTGAGAGTGCGGAAGCCCTCACTGAAGAAAAGTTTGATGTTACTGCAGTCCACTCACAGCGCACTGAAGCTAACGAGTCATCAGATGAGTTCATACTGGCTCGTGAAACGGTAGTCCGTTTTGTGCAAGACTCCATCGCCGAAGCGGTGGATAAGCAAAAGCAAAACGCTGATAAGAATGGAAGGGCAAACACTCTTTTTTTTAATAAAGGTGACTTAGTCCTACTGTCTACGGTTAATCTACCAAAGCATGTAGTGACTAACTTGGGTAGCAGTAAACTACTACCCAAGTACATCGGCCCATTTCGTGTATTGCACCGCCTAGGCAATGCATACACGATCGAGTTACCACGTAAGATGCGAACGCATCCCACGTTTTACGTTGGTCGGCTTAAGCCGTAATATCAGTACGCTGCTTCTTCCGATGAAGAACGCCCTTGCGCTCAAGCATCTCGCAGAGAGCCTTGTGCTTCCGATGGTGGGCATCAACAAGGGTCTGAAGAGCAGCTATCTCATCCCGAGACCGATCAACAATCCCACGAGCTACCCTTAGCTCGTCACGAAGAGATGTCAGAGATCTCTCGTTCTCAAGCCGAGCAAAGGCAAACTCAGCTCGATGCTTCGAGGCAGTGTCCGCCATTTGGAGACGCCTATTCCGCTCATGTTCGAGATCGTCGCGTAACCCTTGCGTTACGCGGTCAAAGAAGCTCTCGGGAACACACCGATCCACATGATCGTGTGGAGAGCGTCTTTCCTCCTCCTCCACCTCCATTAGAGGACTCTCGCGGTGGCCAGCGCTATCTAGTTGAGCAGCTGTTGAACCACCGCGACGTGAACGGACGTCGGACGAGTTATCTCGTCCGGTGGCGCGGCTATCCCCCGTCCTGGGATTCTTGGGAGCCCCGCTCCCAACTGATGATCGACGTACTGGGTCTGGTTGAGCAGTACGACGCGGCACATCCTGTGCCGCAGAAGGACCGCCGGAGAAAGTCTTCCCGGCACGGTCGTAAAGGGATTTCAGATTGTCAATCCCTTCGTACATCTCAATAGAGATACGTACGCGCCACCACGGGCTGGTAAGGAGGTAAGCCTCCTTAGGTGCTCGTGCAGAGTTGTTCACACAACACGGGGACGAGTCTCCCCAAGAGAGGCAGGGTAATCCCTTCTCCCTTGACAGACGATGCAGCTTGTAGCGTGCACCTGTCGGGGTTCGCTTTTCGAACTTATCACGAGCTTTAATAAGTTTGTCATTCCAAGCGTCACGACCTACATCCTCAAGGTTATGGATGTAAGCGTTCCACACCTGAAGCAGTGAGGGACCATCACGCTTGTGATTCCCACTGTACCATCGATGTCTAAAGAAAGCATCGATGAAGAATTCATTCTCAGCGCGATAGTTTTTCGCGCTGGGGTCAAGGTGATGGAGCCTTGACGAATCGAACAATCGTGTTCGATAACGATCACTCGTCGTCGCCGACAAGTGATCCATGACAGATTTGGGAGGCATCCATACCTTCTTTTCAAGAGCGAGACGCAACACATTGCGGTCCCGCTCTTCCGGCGACGTGCCGACAGAAGTACTGGCACCTCGCTGTGAAGTGGTGTCCATAGGAGAACCGACACCACTGTTAGCGCCCGAGTCTCGCGACCTCGAGCGCCTACGCTTCGGCGATGGTTCATCTGATTCATCAGATGAACCAAAGATGCTACGACGCAAAGCATCATCCATGCCACGCTTGGCAGGCGGCTTGGATTCAATCGCCGTCGATACGGATCCGTCTTCCGTATCAGGAGAGTACGAGACACCAAGCTCGTACTCTGTGAAGACATGAGTGTCTTCATGACCAGCGTCTTCATCACCAAGTGACACAGGCTGGGTCGCTTCAGCAACCGATGAGGCATCAGTTGCTGTGGTTTCTGCTTCGGCGTCCGCACAGAGACGTGCGGACGCGCTCTCGGCGGCCTTGCTCGCGCATCGCATGGACTTGTTTACCATGCGATGAGATGTTGGAAAGTGGACGCGGACCAACAAGTGCAAACCCTGTCCCAAATGATTTGGGACGAGTATCCATTTAGTCAATCAGTCACTAAAGTGACTGATGGTTAAGGGGGGGTGATGTAACGTGGTGAATCGTTACATAACAATTTATAAGAAATTGTTAATAGAATATAACTATAAGAGTTATATTCTCAGAATATTGTCATAAGGACAAATATTCTGTAGCACTTACGAGTAGTTCCTAATTGGTTCATATAGGCCAGTATATCAACCAACGAAGACGCGCCACGACAGACGCACGCAATGAGTGGTGAGCAGATAATTGATTTACACATTTGTATTTAGACATAGTTAGATGAAGATAAATAGTGATTTATTGCAGACATTAACTATTATAAATACAGCTCTACTTTTTACTCTAACCAAGTACTCGCTTCTTCTTACCGTCTTCCTCTGCACGTACCAGTGTACGTGAAGTTCCGAGGCACCGCCTTATTCTGTCATCAGAATAAGTAGCTTGTACTGTCACCAGTACAAGCTCCAGGGTGCCCCGTTACATAAGTACTATTGGGCATTAGCTCCACGTGATTCCTTGGCTTCGCAATCTTTTAAACCAGGAATACAAGCTTTAGAGCTTGTACATTTACTTAGAGATTAGTCTCACTAAGTCTGTAAGACTTGAAACCCTCTAAGTTGATACAGGCTTAGTTTGTTATACTAAGAGACTATACAAGTCCAGAAGTCAATCTCTGAATAAGAAGTTCAGGTAGATTTGCTACATTTTGCGGCTGCAAGTGTCCCCCGTTGCAACGGAAGCATCGAACTCCAGGCAAAAAGGAAAAGTGGAAGAGTTGACAGCACTATCGTTTATCTTGCTACCGATAGTAGCTCTTGTGTTGGCAAACGTCAATAGTCGAACGACAGAAGATTCAATGACGTGGACGTTAATTCACATGGATGGTTTAAGCATTTACTAAGCACGTTGTGGAATGAGAGAGTTTATTCATTCTAGTTGCAATGTGTAGACCACGCAAGTATTGATCGGCCACCTTCCATCACATAGGGGCAGGTCTAGACATCCTCCTTCGACAGACTACCTCTTCTCTCCTGTATCGTCCAGAACACAATTGCACATAAATGGTGCTTTCGAGTCGTGCTCTGCAATCCCGCTCATCGCCAGCATGAACAGTCTGCGTGAGGTAATCGCCATGCGTTACAATTAATGACAGAGTTCAGAGTTGCGATCGTGTGAGCACTCGGTCAACAGATTGGTCTTGTACAGATTTTCACGCAAATGACCAGCTGATACTTCGTGCGCCCGTAGTTCAGGATCGCCTTGTTTCTCCTTTTTCGCACATTTGCACAATCTCCCACATTTACGACAGTAAGCACCTTGTGATTAAACAACGCGATGACGGTGCAGACTAAGCGATTCATTATCGCTTCGACATGCAGGAGTTAGAAGATCGGTACATGAGATACTGCTTTGATTCTATGCCAAAGCAAGAAATAGCTCTATCGCCGATTGCATGGAGCTCATCACTTAAGCTGTCTGAGTTACTGTCAGCGATTATGTCCTGACAAAGTGATGAGCAGCTGTGCACGAAGAGCATTACCTATGATAATTTAGCAAACATTAGCTCAGAAAATAGTTTGCATCCACTTTTGTTACTGCTTTCGATCCGCTAAGCCCATCGAAAACAGTGTTGATTCTGTGTACCAGCCCAAAGTCTTTACGCGTTCACGCCACGGACTTTGCTCGGTATGTTAGCCTGGACCGATAACATTCTTATCATAGCAGTAGCTTATGTCTCATTTGCAGCCATACGATCATACCTGGTACTCAGATGTGTGATGGCTCAATACGAGAAAAGTTAAATTTGTATGTATCAACACCCGCATTTCATAGACGATTCCTAGGTCCTTGTATGCTGCCAACACCGCATCTATCTGACCCACTACTTAATCCACAGCTGCCGGCTGTGATCGTAGCTGTAACGGGGAATCCTTTGTTTGGGGTGCCACGAAACTTCACGTACACTCGTACGTGCAGAGGAAGCTAATCTACTCAACAACCAAGCTGAGTTTAGGTTAAAAAGAGAACTGTATTCAATATAGATAAGCTATCAACATAACTTTAATCTTTATATAACTATGTTCAACTACGTCGTCGTATGACGACAACCTGCTCACCACTCATTGCGCGCGTCTAGCAGCAATTGGTGGCAATCTGCGGTTGATAAGTCTTACATCAACCAATCTTGGAGCAGCGCATGAATAGTATCATAAAAGGAAATAATATTCCTTCAAAATTATCCATCTCAGACAATATTGGTAGGATATAGTCATGCTAGATAATATCCCTATTGACATCGTTTGGTGTCAATATCATGTAACGGGCTACCCCATTACATAACCCTCCTTAACCATCAATCATCCTTTGATTAAATTAGAATTGATTGGGACAGGATGACTACCGCTGGATCACTCTGGGAAAGGGAGCACTTGCTAGTCAAATTCCATTCATTTGCCAAACAAACGCATGGTTTCAAAATCCAAGCGATTTTCTGCTGTGGCAGCAAGAGAGGCGGCTGCACGCATGCATGCAGCCGGAGAGAGCACTTCTCACACCTCAGCAGCAGGTGATTCTTCGCCTGCTGCTGTGAACAGTCTATGTGGTGAGTCACCACTTGCGACAGGTACATCCGCTGCGTCTGCAGCGGGTACCGCGAATCGCAACTCAGATGAGCCTTAAAATTGAGCTCATCTATTCTGGCGAGTCGGATGATGTATCCGACTCGAAGGTGACACCTCAAGCCTCCGGGACACCCGGGGCGGACACTGCAAGAGCCAGGTTGACTGGCTCTGGTGAACGTGGCGGTATCATATCCGAGATATTTGGATCGAGCAATTGTTACGACGAATCCTCGCCTCACGCGAGTCCATCCAACGACAGGGCGCGTGGGGATGGTGGTCATGCACCCATACATCACCACGAGCAAAGTAATCTGAGGGATCGAGGTGTCACTGGTGTCAGTGCTCATGCTGACACCAATCAAGAGACCAGGGACCGAAATGTTCTGCGCCACGCTCCTCAAGTGGATTCTCCTTAGATGCCGTCATCCAGAGAGTTGTACAGGTTGGCCGGCATGACCACCGAACGGGATCGAATCCCGTTGTTCGATTGCAGGAAGATTTGCCCACCTGATTCCAGCACGGAAACCATCCGTGCTGAGAGAGAGTTCTTCACCGATGCGTTCTTCAAACATCGGTGGTACAAAGGTAGCCGTGTTCGGGACGGCAAAGCCTTGGTGCAAGGATGGAATGCCCTCATCCTCAACATCGATTGCATTGGCCGTGAGGCCTGGCTCACCAAACCTGATGCAGCTCGCATCAGGTTTAACGAACGCAACCCAGTCGGGGCGCGATACAAGATTCACCGGCTGCCAAGAGAAGCAGGATCACCCTGTCTCGCGTGGGGTGATTCGTGTCCAGGTTGCTTCAACAACTCGAGCCGTGCCCCTAGGGAGGCCTACCTCCCTAATGATCCCTACTGGAGGGCGCGCATCTCTATCAAGATGGTCGAAGGGATTGAAACCTTGCAATCCATGTACTCGCGTACGGGGAGGTATTTTTCCGACGGCCCTTCTTCAAACGCAGCGAGTGGGTCTCATCATACTGCTCGACGAGACCCAGGACATCAACAATCAGCTCGGCTCGAGGGTCGGATCAGCTTGATGTTCAAGAGCTGAACCGTGTAACGGAACAGTTGCAAGATGACCTGGCTCACGACCGGACTCGGCTTTATGAGCTTCAGGATCTTGTAAGGGATAATTACAATTCACTAACGCACGATCGTTCGGACGATCGTACCGCTTTTGCGTTCGCGCAACTTGAGAACGAACGTTCGACTCGTTATCTTCGTGATGAGCTGGCTGTAGCTCATCGAGACATCGCTGACTGCGTGAACAGGTCGCTCCGCTAGTCGACCAGACTGGATCGTTGAAACGGAACCATTTGAAGGTGATCTCGGCTCCCGACCGTGGAGGTGTTCTTCGCCTCTCGAAACGGGCTCGTACTGATAGTACGGGCGGAGACGACCGACGCAAAACGTAGGATGCGTACGCATCTTTCGGGGCAGTTCAATCGTGTATGCGTTGCTCATTTGGTGCAATACACGAAATGGACCGATGTACTTAGGCAGTAATTTACTGCTGCCCACGTTTTTCACTGCTTGTTTCGGTAGGTTTACTGTAGATAGTAAAACTAAGTTCCTTCAGTAAATGAAAGAACATTTTCTCTTCCGTGTTTGTCTGCGTTTCTCTTCTGTCTGTCTAATGCATCTGCAATAGAGTCTTAAACGAAGTAAACCACCGCTTCGCGAGTCAGCAGAAATTCCTCTGCTGATTCATCCTTTTCAACAGCAGTGAACTTCGTGTGCACTGCTGAAAGAACGTTGTCTTCACCAGTGAGGTTATCATCGTCCTCACTTTAGCTTTCATTGGCGATGCTGAATATGCCAGCATCGTCGTCATCGTCATCATCGACATCGATCCCATCGACATCGGTATCCATCACGTCGACACCATTGTCAACGGGTGATGAGCAAGAACCAGATCGGTTTTTGTTCGAGCGAGTCCACCCCCCCTTAAATTGAGTCACATTATAAGAAGGCGGGTAAACGTGGAAGGCGTAGGCCATTCACGAAGAACGGTGTATGCGTTGTCGACGCGTGCACCGAGATGATAATGGAAAACTCTACCATGGCAAGAACTCACTCCATCTCGTAAACGAGTGGACATACCCTCGAGGTATCTCTTCGAACACGCGGTTGACGCGTTCCGTTTGACCATCTGTTTCAAGATGGTCAGAAGTTGACATCATTAAACGTGTTCCAAGTGAACGGAACAATGATTGACAGAACTCCGCTGTGAAGCGGGGGTCCCCATCGGACAAGAGTTCACGGGGTAACCCGTGAAGTCGGAAGATAGTATCGATGAAGACACGCGGACATCCCTGGGCTGTAATTGACTCCATTACAGCAACAAGATGTACCATCTTGCTGAACCGATCAACAAACACAAGAATACCAGTATTCTTGTGAACAGCTTTGGGAAACCCGAAGAAGAAGTCCATCGATACGGACTGCCAACACTCTGCCGGAATTGGAAGAGGCTGCAAGGTTGCGCTGGATGAAGGACTAGGCTTCACCCGTTAAATATTTTGCAAGCGCGAATGCATTTGCGCTCAAACTCATACTGGCGGGGCCAGTAGAAGTCACAACTCACCATGACGTAAGTCCTTTCTCTACGGCGATGCCCACTTGTCGGGGCATCGTGACACTCATACATGATGCGCAATCGCAAATCAGTATGAGCCGGAACGACGACACGAGGTGTATCGCCGTTGACTGCTGTATAGTACAGCAGTCCATCACGGACAGAATACCGTTCGGTTGAAGAGCGGCGTTAAGACGACAAGCTTTTCAAAGCTTGATTGCACGAATCAGATACGTAATCCATCAACAGCAGAAGAGACTCATCTTCTGTACATGCTTTTTGCACGTTATCGAGCAGATTCGACGACGGAACACTCACTGTTAGTGTCGGGACAGTGAGATCACCCCTAATGTTGGGTTGAACAGTCGGCTCGAAATAGGGCCGACGCGAAAGAGCATCAGCGACGACATTAAGTCGTCCTGGTTTAATACTCGACGGGGAAGTTGTACTCCACGAAGAAAGACATCCACCTCGCCCTTCGTTGCAATAGGTGTGGACTTTTTACAGCCGTGCGTAACGACGCATGGTCGGTATAAACGATGAAGTGCCTACCTCCCAAGAGATATACCCGAAACTTGGCCAGTGCACATTTCATGGCACGGAGTTCCTTGTCATGAACCGGATAATTTGCTCAGCTGCTTGCAGCTAACGCGATTTATAACAGACGACGCGCTCAACGCCGTCTGATTCGTACTGCATTAACGCGCAGCCGATTTCAAAATCGCTGGTGTCACAGACCACATGAAATGGCCTATCCTGATCTGCAATCGCCAACACAGTCGATTACACCAAGCTTTTCTTGATTCCTTAAAAAGAGTGCTGACACTCAGCGCTCCATGACCACCTCGCGTTTTTCTTTGATAGACGAGAGAGATGCATGGTCATCTCGGCACAGTTGCGCGAGTATTCGTGCAAATACGCTGCCAAGCCAAGGGGGGTTTTCTAAGTACCTTGACGTCGACTGGCACAGGCCAGTCGCCTTTCGCCTTGATCTTCTTCGGATCAGGGCGTACACCGTTTTTACCCACGATGCAGCCAAGAAGTGGTTTCCTCGTTCGCTGCGAATATACACTTCTTGAGGTTCGCGAACAACTTATGCAATCGCATTAGCGTAAGAACCTTCCGGAAGTGGATTTTATGAACCTCCACGTCCGTCTTTTCATCCATAGCCCGGCTATGGAAGAAGACATCATCGAAATAACTCGGTGCGAAGTCGCGCAACGATCGCAACAGATTCGTAATACATCTGTTAAACGTTGCAGGGGCGTTACTTATCCCCTGTGGCATTACTAGCAACTCCCAGAGCATGCCTCTGGGGGCGCTCACTGCTATGTAAGGGATATCCCGTTCACGCCTGAGGATCTGATAGAATCCATCCATCAAATCCATGGCTGAAAAGATGGTTCTCTTTGACATACCATCTATAATGACATCTTTATTGGGATCGGCGTTGATCCGGTACCGTTACAGCATTCAATTTGATAAACGCGTGCACGATCCGCCACCCTCCTGTGGCCTTTCGCACACAGAAGATCGGAGAGCTGTGTGAAGATGTTGATTCCCGCACATGGCCAGCAGCTAAGCGATCGGCAAAGAATTTGTCGATCGCAAGTATTTTTTCATGACGCAGTGGCCACTGCTTCATGACACGATACTGTGAATCGGGTTTCAGTTCAATCTTATGTTCATTGCCTCTGTCCTTAGGCAGCTTGCATGGCACGGATTTAGGGAAAACATCCCTTAATTCATCCAAATCCTTATACAAAGGATCTGTCTTCAAAGACTCCAAGAATAAGACGTGCATCGCTCATTCCGAGTCTTCTCATCGAGGACACTCTCATCCATCGATGAGCTACTGAGAACCCGTTTGTAATTAGCAAACACTTGTGCCGACCAAACATCGGTGACGTACTCGTCCTCTGCGACGAGTACGCAGATCTGCTTGATCTTGTCACTTCGTTGATCTCGCAAGATTTTTTTAGGTTCTAGCATTGGCAACTTGACTACATTTGAAGCTGACTTCGGAGGTATGGCCAGATCAAGTGCATAAGCGCCTACACTTGATCCTTCATTCACCAAAACACTCACTGTCTCGGTGATTTCCTGGGAAATCACATCCGCAGGTGGTCGGGGATCCACACCATTAGCGTAACTCTTTCGGGAGTTATCACTCTCAGGAACGCTAAAACTTTCATCCAACAAGTGTACTGACTGTGGGTGTACTACCACGCTCATTTCCTCTTCGATAGAATCTCTTTTAGTCGACCGGGCTTGCTCTACGATCGACTCTCTGATAGTTGATCTTGATTCAACGTAACGTTCATCCTGAACAACACAATATTCTCTATTTGGATGCACCCTGCTTGTCCTGCATCCATGTCCCAGTCTACTCGATCACTTCGGGTGGTGATCCTTCGGCGCAGCCTGTGTCTCTACACAGGTGCCGGAAGCTTACTCCACAATGCAATGGCTTTCTACACTGTAATCTTGTGCAATCGTACTAACGACCGTACCACAAGTGAGGCCATCGCACTCACTCGTAGTGCATCCACACGCTTGTGGACGCTTCAAGACGTTTATCAGATGGCCATCTGATAAATAAACGGCAAGCACCTTCACGGATCGATGCTGCCACCTGATTCATGGCTCGTATCTTCTGAGCATGGCAGACCGAGGATGACATCAAATTAGTCATCCAAATCTAGTACGATGAAGTCATCATCGTACTGCTTTCCTTCCAGCGTGTAGTGGATTCCCACTGCACTTTTATTCACTGTTATAAATGCGCCTGTAGCAAGGCACAACATCATCCTCGTTGGAAGGAATCCTTGCTCAAAATAGTTGAGCCTTCTATCTTCTAGCGACTGGCGTCAAATAAAACTTTTCGATGCCCCACAGTCAGCGAGGGCGCGAAGTGACATTAGACTTGTCACTTCGATCTTTAAAGTGATGAGGGACTCCTCATCACTAGGGGAAGTAACAAACAGTAATTGTGTGGTGGGAGAAATCTTCGTCAAGAGTCCTGCAAATCATCTTGACGTTGATGGAT
This sequence comes from Peronospora matthiolae, assembly GCA_921007115.2. Taxonomy (NCBI): domain Eukaryota; phylum Oomycota; class Peronosporomycetes; order Peronosporales; family Peronosporaceae; genus Peronospora; species Peronospora matthiolae. The sequence goes on from CAKLBY020000308.1 coordinate 210,775, forward strand.
CAGCAGGGTGATCCGCCCCTACTGACCCTGTCCGTTTTATGGCGGTCCGACTTGCTGTTGCGGTTAAGCGACATGGTCGGACCCATGCCTCGGACCTTTCCTTGGCCAACGGCGGTCATCGCGTCCTGTCTTTGGACGTGTTGCGGTGCTTGGTACACTACACTGACGAGCGTAGTGTAAAATCTTCTAATATCGATGGGATCTTGCCGTTCGCTCGTGACTCAGAAAGCGAGAGTTCTCGCTATCGATGTAAAAAAGGCCCATTGGTTCTGGACCTTCTGTTTCCTGTATTCAAGTCGGACGATAGTTTGACGACTTAGCCTGAGACTGTCTTAAACTGGAAATTTCTTGTTGCGCATAGCTATCGCCTTTTCCAGCGTATGGAAGTCCTCTCGGAACGTGTAGGTCTTCACCGGCCCATCCATAAGGCCGTAGATGAACACGTTGATGAGTGCGTGCTCATTTACAGGGTTTTCCGTAACGCTACTCGCAAGGTAGCGTAGGTGTTGTGCGTAAGCGTGCACTTCACGCTTACCTTGCTTTAGCCTCGTGAGTGCAGAGCAAGCTCTGAACTCGGCTCTCGGTGGCTTAAACGTGTCTTTGAGCCGAGACTTCAAGATCTCAAACGACTTAAACGCGTTTGGGTCGTGAAGCTTGAGCCCTGATGTAACGGGGCACCCTGAAGCTTGTACTGGTGACAGTACAAGCTACTTATTCTGATGACAGAATAAGGCGGTGCCTTGGAACTTCACGTACACTGGTACGTGCAGAGGAAGACGGTAAGAAGAAGCGAGTACTTGGTTAAAGTAAAAAGTAGAACTGTATTTATAATAGTTAACGTCTGCAATAAATCACTATTTATCTTCATCTAACTATGTCTAAATACAAATGTGTAAATCAGTTATCTGCTCACCACTCATTGCGTGCGTCTGTCGTGGCGCGTCTTCGTTGGTTGATATACTGGCCTATATGAACCAACTAGGAACTACTCGTAAGTGCTACAGAATATTTGTCCTTATGACAATATTCTGAGAATATAACTCTTATAGTTATATTCTATTAACAATTTCTTATAAATTGTTATGTAACGATTCACCCCGTTACATCACCCCCCCCTTAACCATTAGTCACTTTAGTGACTGATTGACTAAATGGATACTCGTCCCAAATCATTTGGGACAGGGTTTGCACTTGTTGGTCCGCGTCCACTTTCCAACATCTCATCGCATGGTAAACAAGCCCATGCGATGCGCGAGCAAGGCCGCCGAGAGCGCGTCCGCACGTCTCTGTGCGGACGCCGAAGCAGAAACCACAGCAACTGATGCCTCATCGGTTGCTGAAGCGACCCAGCCTGTGTCACTTGGTGATGAAGACGCTGGTCATGAAGACACTCATGTCTTCACAGAGTACGAGCTTGGTGTCTCTTACTCTCCTGATACGGAAGAAGGATCCGTATCGACGGCGATTGAATCCAAGCCGCCTGCCAAGCGTGGCATGGATGATGCTTTGCGTCGTAGCATCTTTGGTTCATCTGATGAATCAGATGAACCATCGCCGAAGAGTAGGCGCTCGAGGTCGCGAGACTCGGGCCCTAATAGTGGTGTCGGTTCTCCTATGGACACCACTTCACATCGAGGTGCCAGTACTTCTGTCGGCACATCGCAGGAAGAGCGTGACCGCAATGTGTTGCGTCTCGCTCCTGAGAAGAAGGCATGGATGCCTCCTAAATCATTCATGGATCACTTGTCGGCGACGACGAGTGATCGCTATCGAACACGATTGTTCGATTCGTCAAGGCTCCATCACCTTGACCCCAGCGCGAAAAACTATCGCGCTGAGAATGAATTCTTCATCGATGCTTTCTTTAGACATCGATGGTACAGTGGGAATCACAAGCGTGATGGTCCCTCACTGCTTCAGGTGTGGAACGCTTACATCCATAACCTTGAGGATGTAGGTCGTGACGCTTGGAATGACAAACTTATCAAAGCTCGTGATAAGTTTGAAAAGCGAACCCCGACAGGTGCACGCTACAAGCTGCATCGTCTGTCAAGGGAGAAGGGATTACCCTGCCTCTCTTGGGGAGACTCGTGCCCGTGTTGTGTGAACAACTCTGCACGAGCACCTAAGGAGGCTTACCTCCTTACCAGCCCGTGGTGGCGCGTACGTATCTCTATTGAGATGTACGAAGGGATTGGCAACTTGAAATCCCTTTACGGCCGTGCCGGGAAGACTTTCTCCGGCGGTCCTTCTGCGGCACAGGATGTGCCGCGTCGTACTGCTCAACCAGACCCAGTACGTCGATCATCAGTTGGGAGCGGGGCTCCCAAGAATCCCAGGACGGGGGAAAGCCGCGCCACCGGACGAGATAACTCGTTCGACGTCCGTTCACGTCGCGGTGGTTCAACAGCTGCTCAACTAGATAGCGCTGGCCACCGCGAGAGTCCTCTAATGGAGGTGGAGGAGGAGGAAAGACGCTCTCCACACGATCATGTGGATCGGTGTGTTCCCGAGAGCTTCTTTGATCGCGTAACGCAAGGGTTACGCGACGATCTAGAACATGAGCGGAATAGGCGTCTCCAAATGGCGGGCACTGCCTCGAAGCATCGAGCTGAGTTTGCCTTTGCTCAGCTTGAGAACGAGAGATCTCTGACATCTCTTCGTGACGAGCTAAGGGTAGCTCGTGGGATTGTTGATCGGTCTCGGGATGAGATAGCTGCTCTTCAGACCCTTGTTGATGCCCACCATCGGGAGCACAAGGCTCTCTGCGAGATGCTTGAGCGCAAGGGCGTTCTTCATCGGAAGAAGCAGCGTACTGATATTACGGCTTAAGCCGACCAACGTAAAACGTGGGATGCGTTCGCATCTTACGTGGTAACTCGATCGTGTATGCATTGCCTAGGCGGTGCAATACACGAAATGGGCCGATGTACTTGGGTAGTAGTTTACTGCTACCCAAGTTAGTCACTACATGCTTTGGTAGATTAACCGTAGACAGTAGGACTAAGTCACCTTTATTAAAAAAAAGAGTGTTTGCCCTTCCATTCTTGTCAGCGTTTTGCTTTTGCTTATCCACCGCTTCGGCGATGGAGTCTTGCACAAAACGGACTACCGTTTCACGAGCCAGTATGAACTCATCTGGTGACTCGTTAGATTCAGTGTGCTGTGAGCGCACTGCAGCAACATCAACCTTTTATTCAGTGAGGGCTTCCGCACTCTCACTGGCATCATCTACTTCGATATCGATGTTATCGATATCGGCATCAAACGCAATGACTTCTTCGTCAGAGCGTGATGAGCGTGAACCAATTCGGTTTTTTCTCGCGCGAGTCCCTCCCCCCCTTAAACCAGAGTTACACTCTAGTAAGGTGGGTACACGCGGATGGCGCAAGCCATTCACGTAAAACGGTGTATGTGTCGTGGACGCATGCACCGAGTTGTTGATGGCAAACTCTACCATTGGCAAAAACTCACTCCAACTCTTAAAGGAGTGTACGTATCCTCGAAGTATTTCTTCAAGGACACGATTGGCACGTTCCGTCTGACCATCTGACTCTGGATGATCAGATGTCGACATCTTCAAGCGCGTTACGAGTGATTTGAACACGGAACGCCAGAAATCAGCAGTGAATCGTGGATCTCTGTCTGATACGAGTTCACGGGGCAACCCATGAAGTCGGAAGATGGTGTCAATAAAGACACAAGCACAGCCACTTGCCGTGATTGTCTCTCTGGTACAGCCACAAGGTGTACCATTTTGCTGAATCTGTCAACAAATACGAGAATACCCGTATTCCCGCGTGCGTCTTTGGGTAACCCGAAGACGAAATCCATTGAGATGGATTCCCAACACTCAGCCGGAACCGGTAGAGGCTGTAAATGTGCACGCAGTGAAGGACTTGAATTCACTCGTTGGCAGACTGCGCATGCGCGAACATACTTTCGCACAAACTGATACTGGCGGGGCCAGTAAAAGTCTCGACTTACCGTGAGATACGTTTTCTCTCGGCCACGATGTCCTCCTATAGGAGCATCGTGATACTCGAACATGATCCGCAAACGCAGATCAGTATCATCTGGAATGACAACACGTGGTGTGTCACCAGAAACGGCTGTATAATATAGTAAACCGTTACGAGTAGTGTATCGATCTGATGCAGATCGATACGCAGGCGACAATCGTTTCAACGATTCTCGGGATGGTTGGGAGAGATGTGTCAGCAACTTCACAATCTCACCATCTTGGGCGTATGCCCGCCTCACATCATCATACAACGTTGTAGATGGGACTGAGGACGTCATAACCGCAACATTGACTGTCTCACTGTTGGGTTTCGCGACTGTTTCAAAGTCGGGACGACGTGAGAGTGCATCAGCGACGACATTAAGTCGTCCTGGTTTGTACTCGACCGTAAAGTTGTATTCCGCAAAGAATGACAACCACCGCGCCATTCGTTGTGAAAGGTGCGGGCTGTTCACTGCCGTGCGTAATGACGCATGGTCAGTGTAAACAATGAAGGGTCTATCTCCTAATAGATAGACTCTGAACTTCTCGAGTGCATACTTCATGGCAAGGAGTTCCTTGTCATGCGCTGGATAGTTCCGCTCAGCTGGTTGCAGCTGACGCGATTGATAGCAGACGACGCGTTCAACGCCTTCAAGATCGTACTGCATTAATGCACAGCCGATTGCGAAATCGCTGGCATCACAGACCACATGAACTGGCCTGTCGTGATCGGCTATTGCTAGGACTGGGGATTGTATCAAGCTCTGCTTGATACCCTCAAAGGAGCGCTGACATTCAGCGTTCCATAACCACCTCTCGTTCTTTTTCAACAAACGAGAAAGGTGCACAGTCATCTCGGCGTAATTGCGTGAATACTTATGCAAATACGCCGCTAGCCCAAGGAACTTTCGAAGACCTTTGACATCAACCGGCACAGGCCAGTCGGTGATCGCCTTGATCTTTTCGGGATCAGGACGTACACCGTTCTTACCAACGATGCACCCAAGAAGCGGTATTTCGCTTGCTGAAAATATACCCTTCTTAAGGTTTGCATACAATTGATGCTTTCGCATGATTGTAAGAACCTGTCGGACGTGGTACCTGTGAACCTCAACGTCCGACTTTCCATCCATAGTTCGACTATGGATGAATACGTCATCGAAATAACTCGGCGCGAATTCTCGTACTGGTCTCAACAGATGTGATACACATCTGTTGAACGCGGCAGGGGCATTACTAAGCCCTTGTGGCATTACTAGCCATTCCCAGAGCATGCCGCTAGGCGTGCTAACTGCGGTATAGGGTATATCCCGTTCCCGCATAAGGATTTGATAGAAGCCATCCATCAAATTCATGGACGAAAAGATGGTACTCTTTGACATACCATCAATGATTACGTCCTTCCTCGGTATCGGCGTCTGAGCCAGTACCGTTGCAGCGTTCAATTTGTTGAGCGCGTGCACTATCCGCCACCCTCCTGTTGCTTTTCGCACACAGAAGGTCGGAGAGCTATGTGGGGAAGTTGATTCCCTCACATGGCCCGCATCTAAACGATCGGCAAAGAACTTGTCGATCGCAAGTACTTGTTCACGAGGCAGTGGCCACTGCTTCATGACACAGTACTTCGAGCCTGGTTTAAGCTCGACCTCGTGTCGAATACCTTTATCCTTCGGTAATTCGCACGGAACAGTTTCAGGGAATACATCCTTGAATTCAACCAAATCTTCATAAAGAGGATTTGTCTTGAGCGATTCCCACGATTGGGAGTCATATCGCTCAATTCGTGTCTTTTCATCTAGGACACTTTCGTCCATAGATGAACTACTGAGAACTCTCTCGTTCTCAGTGAACACTGTTGCTGACCTTATGTCGATTACACACTCGTCGTCAGCGACGAGTATGCAGATCTGCTTGACTTTGCCACTACGCAGATCACGCAAGAACCTTTTATGTTCGAGCGTTGGCAACTGAGTGATCTCCGAAGTTAACTTCGGAGGCGCAATCAGATCAAGTGTATAAGCGCCTACACTTGATCCGTTATTGACTATGACATTCAATGTCTCTGTCATTTCCTGGGGACTTATTCCCTCAGGCTTCGAAGGACTTATTCCTTCGGCTTCCCGGGGACTTATTCCCGCGGGTTTCGGGGAACTTATTTCCGCCGTATTTGTAATCTTGGGACTTATTCCCTTTACTTCCTCTAGCTGGGGTTGCGCAACCACAGCGAGATCCTCTACGAAAGACTCTCCAGTCGATCTAGGATTATCGTTTCGCTTAACCTGAGCGATCGATTGTTTCTCTTCTAGATGTTCCCCGCTAGGGATACATCTTTGTCCCAGTCCACCCGACTTATTCGAGTGTTGGACCTTCGGCGCAGCCTGTGTTTCCTCACAGCCGCCGGAACTTTGCTCCGAAGTGTAACCGTTTGGTACACTAAGGTTTTGTGCAGTCGTACTAACGACCGTACCACAAGTGAGGCCATCGCACTCACTCATAGTACATCCACACGCTTGTGGACGCTCCAAAACGTTCATCAGATGGCCATCTGATGAACAAGCGGCAGGCATCGTTACTGTTCGATGTTGCCAGTTTACCCGTGGTTCGTACCTTCTGAGCCACGGTATTCCAAGGATGACATCAAATTTGTCATCCAAATCCAATACGATAAAGTCATCGTCATATTGGGTATCTTCTAGCGTATAGTGGATCTTCACTATACGCTTCATGACGGTTACGGATGCGCCTGTCGCAAGACGTACCGTCATCCTCGTAGGAGGTGTGTCACATTCACTGAATTTGAAGTGACCATCTTCTAGCGATTGGCGTCGCACAAAATTGTTGGACGCCCCACAATCGACTAGAGCTCGAAGGGACAACTTATTCGTCACTTCGAGTTTCAAGGTAATGAGTGAGACCTCATTACCTAGAGCAGCAACGCACAACGTTTGTGTGTTGGGAGCAACCTTCATCAAGAGGCCTACAAATTCTCTTGACGTTGCTAGACCAGTAGGGTGCTCCGCACCTACTGATCCTGTCCGTTTTTTGACGGTCCATCCCGTTGTTGCGTCTTTGCACCAACTGCGGACCCTCGTCCCTGCCCTTTTCTCATGGGTGGACGGTCACTACGCCCAGTGTCGCGAGACACTGGACGAGGGGCACTACACTCGTAAGCGTAGTGTCCTGTCTTTTGACATCTGTTGCATCTCTGCAACTTCTTGTATCCTGTAGAGCGAGCCTTCTCGCTCTCTACATAACAGAGTTCCATCGGCTCTGGACCTCCGTTGTCATATCGTCTCGGTTGACGATATGATGTCGAGCTGGCGCGAGCCTGTCTCAGACTGAAGTCTTCCTGCTCCGCAATGGAAATGGCTTGTTCTAGTGAATCTAGTTCAAGCCGGAACAGGTGAGTCTTGACGGGACCATCCGCAAGACCCTGCATGAACACCGAAACCAACGTGTGTTCATCCACCGGATTGGAACTTATACAACTCGTGAGATGTCGTATATGTTGAGCGTAAGCGTGCACATCACGCTTACCCTGCTTGAGCTTCAAGAGTTCGGTTCGAGCTCTGAACTCAGCTCTAGGCGGTTCAAACGTTTGTCTGAGCCGCGACTTGAAGACTTCCAACGACCCAAACGCATATGGGTCGTGCAACTTGAGCCCCAGTGCCCAAGTCTTGGCACGTCCTGCCAGATTTGACTGGGCAAATGCAACTTGCATATCCCCGTCGTCGATGCGACGCGCCCTTATGGCGTCATCCAATTCGACGAACCATCTCAAGAGGGAGTCTTCTTCGACCCCCTATACTTGGAGATGTCAATCTTCAAAGTCTCGGGTCGACGCGAGTGCATCGACCCGCCAGCAGCAGCCTGCTGCTGTCTCAACAGTTCAAACTGTTGAGCACCCTGTTCTCTCAACAACTCTGCTTGTTGAGAACCTTGTTGGTGAAGCAAGGCTACTTTCTCGCGTTCAGCGTCAAGTTCATTTTGAATGAACTTGGCGATAGTAGCATGTTGGGCATCTCTATTGAGAGCCTCTAGCATGACGCTAACAGCATGGATGCCCATGGTCGAACCCATCCGTTCAACCGCTTCCCATTCGACATCGCTCAAATGGGAGTAGCCGTCACGCGTAGCGTGAAAGCTTTGGTCATCTTCATCATCCAACATATTCATGTTGGATGTGAACGCGGTCCTTGGACGGACTACGAAGTGCTACCAGGTGTAACGGGGCACCCTGAAGCTTGTACTGGTGACAGTACAAGCTACTTATTCTGATGACAGAATAAGGCGGTGCCTCGTAACTTCACGTACACTCGTACGTGCAGAGGAAGACGGTAAGAAGAAGCGAGTACTTGGTTAAGTAAAAAGTAGAACTGTATTTATAATAGTTAATGTCTGCAATAAATCACTATTTATCTTCATCTAACTATGTCTAAATACAAATGTGTAAATCAGTTATCTGCTCACCACACATTGCGTGCGTCTGTCGTGGCGCGTCTTCGTTGGTTGATATAATGGCCTATATCAACCAATTAGGAACTACTCGTAAGTGCTACAGAATATTTGTCCTTATGACAATATTCTGAGAATATAACTCTTATAGCTATATTCTATTAACAATTTCTTATAAATTGTTATGTAACGATTCACCCCGTTACAGATGTGATGCCGTGGTCGTGATTCTGTCGTCGCGTAGAATACATATGTATTGAACTCGAGTGACTTATCGCTCCATGCGGGACGTGAGTCGTGATATTATGCTGCTACTGTAACGGGGTGGCCCGTTACATGATATTGACACCAAACGGTGTCAATAGGGATATTGTCTAGCATGACTATATCCTAATAATATTGTCTGAGATGGATAATATTGAAGGAATATTATTTCCTTTTATGATACTATTCATGCGCTGCTCCAAGATTGGTTGATGTAAGACTTATCAACCGTAGATTGCCACCAATTGCTGCTAGACGCGCGCAATGAGTGGTGAGCAGGTTGTCGTCATACGACGACGTAGTTGAACATAGTTATATAAAGATTAAAGTTATGTTGATAGCTTATCTATATTGAATACAGTTCTCTTTTTAACCTAAACTCAGCTTAGTTGTTGAGTAGATTAGCTTCCTCTGCACGTACGAGTGTACGTGAAGTTTCGTGGCACCCCAAACAAAGGATTCCCCGTTACACCTGGTAGCACTTTGTAGTCCGTCTAACGACAACTTAGTGTTTGTATCAAGTAAACATATTGGTTGTAGAATACGACAGCTTTCACGTCACACGTGAAGGCTACTACCATTTGAGTGACTCAGAATGGGAAATAGTCGGCCGCATGAGTGTGCTGAAGGGCGAACCCCCCATCAGTGTCATGTTGGAGTCTCTAAGCATAGACCAGCAACATGCTGATATCAACAAGTACCTACAAGGGGAACTTGCCGTCGAAAGACAGAAGATAGCCTTGCTACAACACCAAGGCTCTCATCAGTCGATGGGCGGCCGACGCACATGCGTCGACCCGAAACCTTGAAGATAGATATCTCAAGGTACAAGGCAGCCGATGGAGATTCCGTTTTGAGATGGTCCGTCGAGTTGGACGATGCCATCGGGGCCCGTCACATCGAGGGTGAAGAGACGCAAGTCACCTTCGCCCTGTCAGATTTGACAGGACGAGCAAAGACTTGGGCCTCTGGTGTAACGGGGTGAATCGTTACATAACAATTTATAAGAAATTGTTAATAGAATATAACTATAAGAGTTATATTCTCAGAATATTGTCATAAGGACAAATATTCTGTAGCACTTACGAGTAGTTCCTAGTTGGTTGATATAGGCCAGTATATCAACCAACGAAGACGCGCCACGACAGACGCACGCAATGAGTGGTGGGCAGATAACTGATTTACACATTTGTATTTAGAAATAGTTAGATGAAGATAAATAGTGATTTATTGCAGACATTAACTATTATAAATACAGTTCTACTTTTTACTCTAACCAAGTACTCGCTTCTTCTTACCGTCTTCCTCTGCAAGTACGAGTGTACGTGAAGTTACGAGGCACCGCCTTATTCTGTCATCAGAATAAGTAGCTTGTACTGTCACCAGTACAAGCTTCAGGGTGCCCCGTTACACCTGGTAGCACTTCGTAGTCCGTCCAAGGACCACGTTCACATCTAACATGAATATGTTGGATGATGAAGATGACCAAAGCTTTCACGCTACGCGTGACGGCTACTCCCATTTGAGCGATGTCGAATGGGAAGCGGTTGAACGGATGGGTTCGACCATGGGCATCCATGCTGTTAGCGTCATGCTAGAGGCTCTCAATAGAGATGCCCAACATGCCACTATCGCCAAGTTCATTCAAAATGAACTTGACGCAGAACGCGAGAAAGTAGCCTTGCTTCACCAACAAGGTTCTCAACAAGCAGAGTTGTTGAGAGAACAGGGTGCTCAACAGCTTGAACTGTTGATACAGCAGCAGGCTGCTGCTGGCGGGTCGATGCACTCGCGTCGACCCGAAACCTTGAAGATTGACATCTCCAAGTATAGGGGAGTTGAAGAAGACTCCCTCTTGAGACGGTTTGTCGAATTGGATGACGCCATAAGGGCGCGTCGCATCGACGACGGGGATATGCAAGTTGAATTTGCCCAGTCAAATCTGGCAGGACGTGCCAAGACTTGGGCACTGGGGCTCAAGTTGCACGACCCATATGCGTTTGGGTCGTTGGAAGTCTTCAAGTCGCGGCTCAGACAAACGTTTGAACCGCCTAGAGCTGAGTTCAGAGCTCGAACCGAACTCTTGAAGCTCAAGCAGGGTAAGCGTGATGTGCACGCTTACGCTCAACATATACGACATCTCACGAGTTGTATAAGTTCCAATCCGGTGGATGAACACACGTTGGTTTCGGTGTTCATGCAGGGTCTTGCGGATGGTCCCGTCAAGACTCACCTGTTCCGGCTTGAACTAGATTCACTAGAACAAGCCATTTCCATTGCGGAGCAGGAAGACTTCAGTCTGAGACAGGCTCGCGCCAGCTCGACATCATATCGTCAACCGAGACGATATGACAACGGAGGTCCAGAGCCGATGGAACTCTGTTATGTAGAGAGCGAGAAGGCTCGCTCTACAGGATACAAGAAGTTGCAGAGATGCAACAGATGTCAAAAGACAGGACACTACGCTTACGAGTGTAGTGCCCCTCGTCCAGTGTCTCGCGACACTGGGCGTAGTGACCGTCCACCCATGAGAAAAGGGCAGGGACGAGGGTCCGCAGTTGGTGCAAAGACGCAACAACGGGATGGACCGTCAAAAAACGGACAGGATCAGTAGGTGCGGAGCACCCTACTGGTCTAGCAACGTCAAGAGAATTTGTAGGCCTCTTGATGAAGGTTGCTCCCAACACACAAACGTTGTGCGTTGCTGCTCTAGGTAATGAGGTCTCACTCATTACCTTGAAACTCGAAGTGACGAATAAGTTGTCCCTTCGAGCTCTAGTCGATTGTGGGGCGTCCAACAATTTTGTGCGACGCCAATCGCTAGAAGATGGTCACTTCAAATTCAGTGAATGTGACACACCTCCTACGAGGATGACGGTACGTCTTGCGACAGGCGCATCCGTAATCGTCATGAAGCGTATAGTGAAGATCCACTATACGCTAGAAGATACCCAATATGACGATGACTTTATCGTATTGGATTTGGATGACAAATTTGATGTCATCCTTGGAATACCGTGGCTCAGAAGGTACGAACCACGGGTAAACTGGCAACATCGAACAGTAACGATGCCTGCCGCTTGTTCATCAGATGGCCATCTGATGAACGTTTTGGAGCGTCCACAAGCGTGTGGATGTACTATGAGTGAGTGCGATGGCCTCACTTGTGGTACGGTCGTTAGTACGACTGCACAAAACCTTAGTGTACCAAACGGTTACACTTCGGAGCAAAGTTCCGGCGGCTGTGAGGAAACACAGGCTGCGCCGAAGGTCCACCACTCGAATAAGTCGGGTGGACTGGGACAAAGATGTATCCCTAGCGGGGAACATCTAGAAGAGAAACAATCGATCGCTCAGGTTAAGCGAAACGATAATCCTAGATCGACTGGAGAGTCTTTCGTAGAGGATCTCGCTGTGGTTGCGCAACCCCAGCTAGAGGAAGTAAAGGGAATAAGTCCCAAGATTACAAATACGGCGGAAATAAGTTCCCGAAACCCGCGGGAATAAGTCCCCGGGAAGCCGAAGGAATAAGTCCTTCGAAGCCTGAGGGAATAAGTCCCCAGGAAATGACAGAGACATTGAATGTCATAGTCAATAACGGATCAAGTGTAGGCGCTTATACACTTGATCTGATTGCGCCTCCGAAGTTAACTTCGGAGATCACTCAGTTGCCAACGCTCGAACATAAAAGGTTCTTGCGTGATCTGCGTAGTGGCAAAGTCAAGCAGATCTGCATACTCGTCGCTGACGACGAGTGTGTAATCGACATAAGGTCAGCAACAGTGTTCACTGAGAACGAGAGAGTTCTCAGTAGTTCATCTATGGACGAAAGTGTCCTAGATGAAAAGACACGAATTGAGCGATATGACTCCCAATCGTGGGAATCGCTCAAGACAAATCCTCTTTATGAAGATTTGGTTGAATTCAAGGATGTATTCCCTGAAACTGTTCCGTGCGAATTACCGAAGGATAAAGGTATTCGACACGAGGTCGAGCTTAAACCAGGCTCGAAGTACTGTGTCATGAAGCAGTGGCCACTGCCTCGTGAACAAGTACTTGCGATCGACAAGTTCTTTGCCGATCGTTTAGATGCGGGCCATGTGAGGGAATCAACTTCCCCACATAGCTCTCCGACCTTCTGTGTGCGAAAAGCAACAGGAGGGTGGCGGATAGTGCACGCGCTCAACAAATTGAACGCTGCAACGGTACTGGCTCAGACGCCGATACCGAGGAAGGACGTAATCATTGATGGTATGTCAAAGAGTACCATCTTTTCGTCCATGGATTTGATGGATGGCTATCTATCAAATCCTTATGCGGGAACGGGATATACCCTATACCGCAGTTAGCACGCCTAGCGGCATGCTCTGGGAATGGCTAGTAATGCCACAAGGGCTTAGTAATGCCCCTGCCACGTTCAACAGATGTGTATCACATCTGTTGAGACCAGTACGAGAATTCGCGCCGAGTTATTTCGATGACGTATTCATCCATAGTCGAGCTATGGATGGAAAGTCGGACGTTGAGGTTCACAGGTACCACGTCCGACAAGTTCTTACAATCATGCGAAAGCATCAATTGTATGCTAACCTCAAGAAGTGTATATTTTCAGCAAGCGAAATACCACTTCTTGGGTGCATCGTTGGTAAGAACGGTGTACGTCCTGATCCCGAAAAGATCAAGGCGATCACCGACTGGCCTGTGCCGGTTGATGTCAAAGGTCTTCGAAAGTTCCTTGGGCTAGCGGCTTATTTGCATAAGTATTCACGCAATTACGCCGAGATGACTGTGCACCTTTCTCGTTTGTTGAAAAAGAACGAGAGGTGGTTATGGAACGCTGAATGTCAACGCTCCTTTGAGGGTATCAAGCAAAGCTTGATACAATCCCCAGTCCTAGCAATAGCCGATCAGGACAGGCCATTTCATGTGGTCTGTGATGCCAGCGATTTCGCAATCGGCTGTGCATTAATGCAGTACGATCTTGAAGGCGTTGAACGCGTCGTCTGCTATCAGTCGCGTCAGCTGCAACCAGCTGAGCGGAACTATCCAGTGCATGACAAGGAACTCCTTGCTATGAAGTATGCACTCGCGAAGTTCAGAGTCTATCTATTAGGAGATAGACCCTTCATTGTTTACACTGACCATGCGTCATTACGCACGGCAGTGAACAGCCCGCACCTTTCACAACGAATGGCGCGGTGGTTGTCATTCTTTGCGGAATACAACTTTACGGTCGAGTACAAACCAGGACGACTTAATGTCGTCGCTGATGCACTCTCACGTCGTCCCGACTTTGAAACAGTCGCGAAACCCAACAGTGAGACAGTCAATGTTGCGGTTATGACGTCCTCAGTCCCATCTACAACGTTGTATGATGATGTGAGGCGGGCATACGCCCAAGATGGTGAGATTGTGAAGTTGCTGACACATCTCTCCCAACCATCCCGAGAATCGTTGAAACGATTGTCGCCTGCGTATCGATCTGCATCAGATCGATACACTACTCGTAACGGTTTACTATATTATACAGCCGTTTCTGGTGACACACCACGTGTTGTCATTCCAGATGATACTGATCTGCGTTTGCGGATCATGTTCGAGCATCACGCTGCTCCCATAGGAGGACATCGTGGCCGAGAGAAAACATATCTCACGGTAAGTCGAGACTTTTACTGGCCCCGCCAGTATCAGTTTGTGCGAAAGTATGTTCGCGCATGTGAAGTCTGTCAACGAGTGAAGTCAAGTCCTTCACTGCGTGCACCTTTACAGCCCATACCGGTTCCGGGTGAGTGTTGGGAATCCATCTCAATGGATTTCGTCTTCGGGTTACCCAAAGACGCACGCGGGAATACGGGTATTCTCGTATTTGTTGACAGATTCAGCAAAATGGTACACCTTGTGGCTGTACCAGAGAGACAATCACGGCAAGTGTCTGTGCTTGTGTCTTTATTGACACCATCTTCCGACTTCATGGGTTGCCCCGTGAACTCGTATCAGACAGAGATCCACGATTCACTGCTGATTTCTGGCGTTCCGTGTTCAAATCACTCGGAACGCGCTTGAAGATGTCAACATCTGATCATCCAGAGTCAGATGGTCAGACGGAACGTGCCAATCGTGTCCTTGAAGAAATACTTCGAGGATACGTACACTCCTTTAAGAGTTGGAGTGAGTTTTTGCCAATGGTAGAGTTTGCCATCAACAACTCGGTGCATGCGTCCACGACACATACACCGTTTTACGTGAATGGCTTGCGTCATCCGCGTGTACCCACCTTACTAGAGTGTAACTCTGGTTTAAGGGGGGGAGGGACTCGCGCGAGAAAAAACCGAATTGGTTCACGCTCATCACGCTCTGACGAAGAAGTCATTGCGTTTGATGCCGATATCGATAACATCGATATCGAAGTAGATGATGCCAGTGAGAGTGCGGAAGCCCTCACTGAATAAAAGGTTGATGTTGCTGCAGTGCGCTCACAGCACACTGAATCTAACGAGTCACCAGATGAGTTCATACTGGCTCGTGAAACGGTAGTCCGTTTTGTGCAAGACTCCATCGCCGAAGCGGTGGATAAGCAAAAGCAAAACGCTGACAAGAATGGAAGGGCAAACACTCTTTTTTTTTAATAAAGGTGACTTGGTCCTATTGTCTACGGTTAATCTACCAAAGCATGTAGTGACTAACTTGGGTAGCAGTAAACTACTACCCAAGTACATCGGCCCATTTCGTGTATTGCACCGCCTAGGCAATGCATACACGATCGAGTTACCACGTAAGATGCGAACGCATCCCACGTTTTACGTTGGTCGGCTTAAGCCGTAATATCAGTACGCTGCTTCTTCCGATGAAGAACGCCCTTGCGCTCAAGCATCTCGCAGAGAGCCTTGTGCTCCCGATGGTGGGCATCAACAAGGGTCTGAAGAGCAGCTATCTCATCCCGAGACCGATCAACAATCCCACGAGCTACCCTTAGCTCGTCACGAAGAGATGTCAGAGATCTCTCGTTCTCAAGCTGAGCAAAGGCAAACTCAGCTCGATGCTTCGAGGCAGTGCCCGCCATTTGGAGACGCCTATTCCGCTCATGTTCTAGATCGTCGCGTAACCCTTGCGTTACGCGATCAAAGAAGCTCTCGGGAACACACCGATCCACATGATCGTGTGGAGAGCGTCTTTCCTCCTCCTCCACCTCCATTAGAGGACTCTTGCGGTGGCCAGCGCTATCTAGTTGAGCAGCTGTTGAACCACCGCGACGTGAACGGACGTCGAACGAGTTATCTCGTCCGGTGGCGCGGCTATCCCCCGTCCTGGGATTCTTGGGAGCCCCGCGCCCAACTGATGATCGACGTACTGGGTCTGGTTGAGCAGTACGACGCGGCACATCCTGTGCCGCAGAAGGACCGCCGGAGAAAGTCTTCCCGGCACGGTCGTAAAGGGATTTCAGATTGTCAATCCCTTCGTACATCTCAGTAGAGATACGTACGCGCCACCACGGGCTGGTAAGGAGGTAAGCCTCCTTAGGTGCTCGTGCAGAGTTGTTCACACAACACGGGGACGAGTCTCCCCAAGAGAGGCAGGGTAATCCCTTCTCCCTTGACAGACGATGCAGCTTGTAGCGTGCACCTGTCGGGGTTCGCTTTTCAAACTTATCACGAGCTTTGATAAGTTTGTCGTTCCAAACGTCACGACCTACATTTTAAGGTTATGGATGTAGGCGTTCCACGCCTGAAGCAGTGAGGGACCATCACGCTTGTGATTCCCACTGTACCATCGATGTCTAAAGAAAGCATCGATGAAGAATTCATTCTCAGCGCGATAGTTTTTCGCGCTGGGGTCAAGGTGATGGAGCCTTGACGAATCGAACAATCGTGTTCGATAGCGATCACTCGTCGTCGCCGACAAGTGATCCATGACAGAATTTGGGAGGCATCCATGCCTTCTTCTCAGGAGCGAGACGCAACACATTGCGGTCACGCTCTTCCTGCGATGTGCCGACAGAAGTACTGGCACCTCGATGTGAAGTGGTGTCCATAGGAGAACCGACACCACTATTAGCGCCCGAGTCTCGCGACCTCGAGCGCCTTCGCTTCGGCGATGGTTCATCTGATTCATCAGATGAACCAAAGATGCTGCGACGCAAAGCATCATCCATGCCACGCTTGGCAGGCGGCTTTTATTCAATCGCCGTCGATACGGATCCGTCTTCCGTATCAGGAGAGTACGAGACACCGAGCTCGTACTCTGTGAAGACATGAGTGTCTTCATGACCAGCGTCTGCATCACCAAGTGACACAGGCTGGGTCGCTTCAGCAACCGATGAGGCATCAGTTGCTGAGGTTTCTGCTTCGGCGTCCGCACAGAGACGTGCGGACGCGCTCTCGGCGGCCTTGCTCGCGCATCGCATGGGCTTGTTTACCATGCGATGAGATGTTGGAAAGTGGACGCGGACCAACAAGTGCAAACCCTGTCCCAAATGATTTGGGACGAGTATCCATTTAGTCAATCAGTCACTAAAGTGACTAATGGTTAAGGGGGGTGATGTAACGGGGTGAATCGTTACATAACAATTTATAAGAAATTGTTAATAGAATATAACTGTAAGAGTTATATTCTCAGAATACTGTCATAAGGACAAATATTCTGTAGCACTTACGAGTAGTTCCTAATTGGTTGATATAGGCCATTATATCAACCAACGAAGACGCGCCACGACAGACGCACGCAATGAGTGGTGAGCAGATAACTGATTTACACATTTGTATTTAGACATAGTTAGATGAAGATAAATAGTGATTTATTGCAGACATTAACTATTATAAATACAGTTCTACTTTTTACTTTAACCAAGTACTCGCTTCTTCTTACCGTCTTCCTCTGCACGTACGAGTGTACGTGAAGTTACGAGGCACCGCCTTATTCTGTCATCAGAATAAGTAGCTTGTACTGTCACCAGTACAAGCTTCAGGGTGCCCCGTTACAACATCCTAACCTCGACAGTGCTTCTCCCGCCGCGAAAATGCTTTTCACGCAGCGCTAAACTCTATCGTTATCGGTTTATCATGAAGCACGACAATTACCCTCACGCAGGCAAAATGTTTTTGTGTCTGGGTGATGAATGGAATCACAGAGCTCGACTCAAAAGCACTTTTCTGAATGATTGTGTTTTGGAGTGTACAATAGATGAGAGGATGTCTATAAAAGGAGAATGTATTAATCTGACCAAGGATCAGGGGGTCCGGCTATATACTTTAGTTGTAAAATCATAGCTGACAAGGTGCGTTATTACCGATATCACTCTTAACGGTTTTACATCCCATTGTACTTCGCAATATAACAGCAACTAAAATGGATGTATTGTGACCGCGTTATCCAAATAATCTGAGCCAAATGATGGAGATACTGGCGAACAAGCAGCGGAGCAAGACTGGCTGCACTACGATCAATTGCACGTGAAACAGGAGTTACACTTGCTCAACGCGTGTTTTCTAGTAAAACCTATCGACTTTTAATCCTAACACTATTTAGTGATCGTATAGATGTTGCCATGTGGTCACGGCCTATTCAGTATTGTACGTTCGTGGCGATAATTCGAGTACATTAACATTGAGCATGTCTAATTTTGGTCTAACGAACAAATGATCAAGTTGACACTGTGTGTAACGGGCACCCTGAAGCTTGTACTGGTGACAGTACAAGCTACTTATTCTGATGACAGAATAAGGCGGTGCCTCGTAACTTCACGTACACTCGTACGTGCAGAGGAAGACGGTAAGAAGAAGCGAGTACTTGGTTAAAGTAAAAAGTAGAACTGTATTTATAATAGTTAATGTCTGCAATAAATCACTATTTATCTTCATCTAACTATGTCTAAATACAAATGTGTAAATCAGTTATCTGCTCACCACTCATTGCGTGCGTCTGTCGTGGCGCGTCTTCGTTGGTTGATATAATGGCCTATATCAACCAATTAGGAACTACTCGTAAGTGCTACAGAATATTTGTCCTTATGACAGTATTCTGAGAATATAACTCTTACAGTTATATTCTATTAACAATTTCTTATAAATTGTTATGTAACGATTCACCCCGTTACATCACCCCCCCCCTTAACCATTAGTCACTTTAGTGACTGATTGACTAAATGGATACTCGTCCCAAATCATTTGGGACAGGGTTTGCACTTGTTGGTCCGCGTCCACTTTCCAACATCTCATCGCATGGTAAACAAGCCCATGCGATGCGCGAGCAAGGCCGCCGAGAGCGCGTCCGCACGTCTCTGTGCGGACGCCGAAGCAGAAACCTCAGCAACTGATGCCTCATCGGTTGCTGAAGCGACCCAGCCTGTGTCACTTGGTGATGCAGACGCTGGTCATGAAGACACTCATGTCTTCACAGAGTACGAGCTCGGTGTCTCGTACTCTCCTGATACGGAAGACGGATCCGTATCGACGGCGATTGAATAAAAGCCGCCTGCCAAGCGTGGCATGGATGATGCTTTGCGTCGCAGCATCTTTGGTTCATCTGATGAATCAGATGAACCATCGCCGAAGCGAAGGCGCTCGAGGTCGCGAGACTCGGGCGCTAATAGTGGTGTCGGTTCTCCTATGGACACCACTTCACATCGAGGTGCCAGTACTTCTGTCGGCACATCGCAGGAAGAGCGTGACCGCAATGTGTTGCGTCTCGCTCCTGAGAAGAAGGCATGGATGCCTCCCAAATCTGTCATGGATCACTTGTCGGCGACGACGAGTGATCGCTATCGAACACGATTGTTCGATTCGTCAAGGCTCCATCACCTTGACCCCAGCGCGAAAAACTATCGCGCTGAGAATGAATTCTTCATCGATGCTTTCTTTAGACATCGATGGTACAGTGGGAATCACAAGCGTGATGGTCCCTCACTGCTTCAGGCGTGGAACGCCTACATCCATAACCTTGAGGATGTAGGTCGTGACGCTTGGAATGACAAACTTATTAAAGCTCGTGATAAGTTCGAAAAGCGAACCCCGACAGGTGCACGCTACAAGCTGCATCGTCTGTCAAGGGAGAAGGGATTACCCTGCCTCTCTTGGGGAGACTCGTCCCCGTGTTGTGTGAACAACTCTGCACGAGCACCTAAGGAGGCTTACCTCCTTACCAGCCCGTGGTGGCGCGTACGTATCTCTATTGAGATGTACGAAGGGATTGACAATCTGAAATCCCTTTACGACCGTGCCGGGAAGACTTTCTCCGGCGGTCCTTCTGCGGCACAGGATGTGCCGCGTCGTACTGCTCAACCAGACCCAGTACGTCGATCATCAGTTGGGAGCGGGGCTCCCAAGAATCCCAGGACGGGGGATAGCCGCGCCACCGGACGAGATAACTCGTCCGATGTCCGTTCACGTCGCGGTGGTTCAACAGCTGCTCAACTAGATAGCGCTGGCCACCTCGAGAGTCCTCTAATGGAGGTGGAGGAGGAGGAAAGACGCTCTCCACACGATCATGTGGAGCGGTGTGTTCCCGAGAGCTTCTTTGATCGCGTAACGCAAGGGTTACGCGACGATCTCGAACATGAGCGGAATAGGCGTCTCCAAATGGCGGACACTGCCTCGAAGCATCGAGCTGAGTTTGCCTTTGCTCGGCTTGAGAACGAGAGATCTCTGACATCTCTTCGTGACGAGCTAAGGGTAGCTCGTGGGATTGTTGATCGGTCTCGGGATGAGATAGCTGCTCTTCAGACCCTTGTTGATGCCCACCATCGGGAGCACAAGGCTCTCTGCGAGATGCTTGAGCGCAAGGGCGTTCTTCATCGGAAGAAGCAGCGTACTGATATTACGGCTTAAGCCGACCAACGTAAAACGTGGGATGCGTTCGCATCTTACGTGGTAACTCGATCGTGTATGCATTGCCTAGGCGGTGCAATACACGAAATGGGCCGATGTACTTGGGTAGTAGTTTACTGCTACCCAAGTTAGTCACTACATGCTTTGGTAGATTAACCGTAGACAGTAGGACTAAGTCACCTTTATTAAAAAAAAGAGTGTTTGCCCTTCCATTCTTGTCAGCGTTTTGCTTTTGCTTATCCACCGCTTCGGCGATGGAGTCTTG
The DNA here is from genome assembly GCA_921007115.2 of Peronospora matthiolae. Taxonomy (NCBI): domain Eukaryota; phylum Oomycota; class Peronosporomycetes; order Peronosporales; family Peronosporaceae; genus Peronospora; species Peronospora matthiolae. Next base: position 231,584 of record CAKLBY020000308.1, read on the forward strand.
CACAAAACGGACTACCGTTTCACGAGCCAGTATGAACTCATCTGGTGACTCGTTAGATTCAGTGTGCTGTGAGCGCACTGCAGCAACATCAACCTTTTATTCAGTGAGGGCTTCCGCACTCTCACTGGCATCATCTACTTCGATATCGATGTTATCGATATCGGCATCAAACGCAATGACTTCTTCGTCAGAGCGTGATGAGCGTGAACCAATTCGGTTTTTTCTCGCGCGAGTCCCTCCCCCCCTTAAACCAGAGTTACACTCTAGTAAGGTGGGTACACGCGGATGGCGCAAGCCATTCACGTAAAACGGTGTATGTGTCGTGGACGCATGCACCGAGTTGTTGATGGCAAACTCTACCATTGGCAAAAACTCACTCCAACTCTTAAAGGAGTGTACGTATCCTCGAAGTATTTCTTCAAGGACACGATTGGCACGTTCCGTCTGACCATCTGACTCTGGATGATCAGATGTTGACATCTTCAAGCGCTTTCCGAGTGATTTGAACACGGAACGCCAGAAATCAGCAGTGAATCGTGGATCTCTGTCTGATACGAGTTCACGGGGCAACCCATGAAGTCGGAAGATGGTGTCAATAAAGACACAAGCACAGACACTTGCCGTGATTGTCTCTGGTACAGCCACAAGGTGTACCATTTTGCTGAATCTGTCAACAAATACGAGAATACCCGTATTACTGCGTGCGTCTTTGGGTAACCCGAAGACAAAATCCATTGAGATGGATTCCCAACACTCACCCGGAACCGGTAGAGGCTGTAAAGGTGCACGCAGTGAAGGACTTGACTTCACTCGTTGGCAGACTGCGCATGCGCGAACATACTTTCGCACAAACTGATACTGGCGGGGCCAGTAAAAGTCTCGACTTACCGTGAGATACGTTTTCTCTCGGCCACGATGTCCTCCTATAGGAGCATCGTAATACTCGAACATGATCCGCAAACGCAGATCAGTATCATCTGGAATGACAACACGTGGTGTGTCACCAGAAACGGCTGTATAATATAGTAAACCGTTACGAGTAGTGTATCGATCTGATGCAGATCGATACGCAGGCGACAATCGTTTCAACGATTCTCGGGATGGTTGGGAGAGATGTGTCAGCAACTTCACAATCTCACCATCTTGGGCGTATGCCCGCCTCACATCATCATACAACGTTGTAGATGGGACTGAGGACGTCATAACCGCAACATTGACTGTCTCACTGTTGGGTTTCGCGACTGTTTCAAAGTCGGGACGACGTGAGAGTGCATCAGCGACGACATTAAGTCGTCCTGGTTTGTACTCGACCGTAAAGTTGTATTCCGCAAAGAATGACAACCACCGCGCCATTCGTTGTGAAAGGTGCGGGCTGTTCACTGCCGTGCGTAATGACGCATGGTCAGTGTAAACAATGAAGGGTCTATCTCCTAATAGATAGACTCTGAACTTCGCGAGTGCATACTTCATAGCAAGGAGTTCCTTGTCATGCACTGGATAGTTCCGCTCAGCTGGTTGCAGCTGACGCGACTGATAGCAGACGACGCGTTCAACGCCTTCAAGATCGTACTGCATTAATGCACAGCCGATTGCGAAATCGCTGGCATCACAGACCACATGAAATGGCCTGTCCTGATCGGCTATTGCTAGGACTGGGGATTGTATCAAGCTTTGCTTGATACCCTCAAAGGAGCGTTGACATTCAGCGTTCCATAACCACCTCTCGTTCTTTTTCAACAAACGAGAAAGGTGCACAGTCATCTCGGCGTAATTGCGTGAATACTTATGCAAATAAGCCGCTAGCCCAAGGAATTTTCGAAGACCTTTGACATCAACCGGCACAGGCCAGTCGGTGATCGCCTTGATCTTTTCGGGATCAGGACGTACACCGTTCTTACCAACGATGCACCCAAGAAGTGGTATTTCGCTTGCTGCAAATATACACTTCTTGAGGTTAGCATACAATTGATGCTTTCGCATGATTGTAAGAACTTGTCGGACGTGGTACCTGTGAACCTCAACGTCCGACTTTCCATCCATAGCTCGACTATGGATGAATACGTCATCGAAATAACTCGGCGCGAATTTACGTTCTGGTCTCAACAGATGTAATACACATCTGTTGAACGTGGCAGGGGCATTACTAAGCCCTTGTGGCATTACTAGCCATTCCCAGAGCATGCCGCTAGGCGTGCTAACTGCGGTATAGGGTATATCCCGTTCCCGCATAAGGATTTGATAGAAGCCATCCATCAAATCCATGGACGAAAAGATGGTACTCTTTGACATACCATCAATGATTACGTCCTTCCTCGGTATCGGCGTCTGAGCCAGTACCGTTGCAGCGTTCAATTTGTTGAGCGCGTGCACTATCCGCCACCCCTCCTGTTGCTTTTCGCACACAGAAGGTCGGAGAGCTATGTGTGGGAAGTTGATTCCCTCACATGGCCCGCAGCTAAACGATCGGCAAAGAACTTGTCGATCGCAAGTACTTGTTCACGAGGCAGTGGCCACTGCTTCATGACACAGTACTTCGAGCCTGGTTTAAGCTCGACCTCGTGTCGAATACCTTTATCCTTCGGTAATTCGCACGGAACAGTTTCAGGGAATACATCCTTGAATTCAACCAAATCTTCATAAAGAGGATTTGTCTTGAGCGATTCCCACGATGGGGAGTCATATCGCTCAATTCGTGTCTTTTCATCTAGGACACTTTCGTCCATAGATGAACTACTGAGAACTCTCTCGTTCTCAGTGAACACTGTTGCTGACCTTATGTCGATTACACACTCGTCGTCAGCGACGAGTATGCAGATCTGCTTGACTTTGCCACTACGCAGATCACGCAAGAACCTTTTATGTTCGAGCGTTGGCAACTGAGTGATCTCCGAAGTTAACTTCGGAGGCGCAATCAGATCAAGTGTATAAGCGCCTACACTTGATCCGTTATTGACTATGACATTCAATGTCTCTGTCATTTCCTGGGGACTTATTCCCTCAGGCTTCGAAGGACTTATTACATCGGCTTCCCGGGGACTTATTCCCGCGGGTTTCGGGGAACTTATTTCCGCCGTATTTGTAATCTTGGGACTTATTCCCTTTACTTCCTCTAGCTGGGGTTGCGCAACCACAGCGAGATCCTCTACGAAAGACTCTCCAGTCGATCTAGGATTATCGTTTCGCTTAACCTGAGCGATCGATTGTTTCTCTTCTAGATGTTCCCCGCTAGGGATACATCTTTGTCCCAGTCCACCCGACTTATTCGAGTGGTGGACCTTCGGCGCAGCCTGTGTTTCCTCACAGCCGCCGGAACTTTGCTCCGAAGTGTAACCGTTTGGTACACTAAGGTTTTGTGCAGTCGTACTAACGACCGTACCACAAGTGAGGCCATCGCACTCACTCATAGTACATCCACACGCTTGTGGACGCTCCAAAACGTTCATCAGATGACCATCTGATGAACAAGCGGCAGGCATCGTTACTGTTCGATGTTGCCAGTTTACCCGTGGTTCGTACCTTCTGAGCCACGGTATTCCAAGGATGACATCAAATTTGTCATCCAAATCCAATACGATAAAGTCATCGTCATATTGGGTATCTTCTAGCGTATAGTGGATCTTCACTATACGCTTCATGACGATTACGGATGTGCCTGTCGCAAGACGTACCGTCATCCTCGTAGGAGGTGTGTCACATTCACTGAACTTAAAGTGACCATCTTCTAGCGATTGGCGTCGCACAAAATTGTTGGACGCCCCACAATCGACTAGAGCTCGAAGGGACAACTCATTCGTCACTTCGAGTTTCAAGGTAATGAGTGAGACCTCATTACCCAGAGCAGCAATGCACAACGTTTGTGTGTTGGGAGCAACCTTCATCAAGAGGCCTACAAATTCTCTTGACGTTGCTGGATCAGTAGGGTGCTCCGCACCTACTGATCCTGTCCGTTTTTTGACGGTCCATCCCGTTGTTGCGTCTTTGCACCAACAGCGGACCCTCGTCCCTGCCCCTTTCTCATGGGTGGACGGTCACTACGCCCAGTGTCGCGAGACACTGGACGAGGGGCACTACACTCGTAAGCGTAGTGTCCTGTCTTTTGACATCTGTTGCATCTCTGCAACTTCTTGTAGTCTGTAGAGCGAGCCTTCTCGCTCTCTACATAACATAGTTCCATCGGCTCTGGACCTCCGTTGTCATATCGTCTCGGTTGACGATATGATGTCGAGCTGGCGCGAGCCTGTCTCAGACTGAAGTCTTCCTGCTCCGCAATGGAAAAGGATTGTTCTAGTGAATCTAGTTCAAGCCGGAACAGGTGAGTCTTGACGTGACCATCCGCAAGACCCTGCATGAACACCGAAACCAACGTGTGTTCATCCACCGGATTGGAACTTATACAACTCGTGAGATGTCGTATATGTTGAGCGTAAGCGTGCACATCACGCTTACCCTGCTTGAGCTTCAAGAGTTCGGTTCGAGCTCTGAACTCAGCTCTAGGCGGTTCAAACGTTTGTCTGAGCCGCGACTTGAAGACTTCCAACGACCCAAACGCATATGGGTCGTGCAACTTGAGCCCCAGTGCCCAAGTCTTGGCACGTCCTGCCAGATTTGACTGGGCAAATGCATTTTTGCATATCCCCGTCGTCGATGCGACGCGCCCTTATGGCGTCATCCAATTCGACGAACCATCTCAAGAGGGAGTCTTCTTCGACCCCCCTATACTTGGAGATGTCAATCTTCAAGGTTTCGGGTCGACGCGAGTGCATCGACCCACCAGCAGCAGCCTGCTGCTGTCTCAACAGTTCAAACTGTTGAGCACCCTGTTCTCTCAACAACTCTGCTTGTTGAGAACCTTGTTGGTGAAGCAAGGCTACTTTCTCGCGTTCAGCGTCAAGTTCATTTTGAATGAACTTGGCGATAGTAGCATGTTGGGCATCTCTATTGAGAGCCTCTAGCATGACGCTAACAGCATGGATGCCCATGGTCGAACCCATTCGTTCAACCGCATCCCATTCGACGTCGCTCAAATGGGAGTAGCCGTCACGCGTAGCGTGAAAGCTTTGGTCATCTTCATCATCCAACATATTCATGTTGGATGTGAACGCGGTCCTTGGACGGACTACGAAGTGCTACCAGGTGTAACGGGGCACCCTGAAGCTTGTACTGGTGACAGTACAAGCTACTTATTCTGATGACAGAATAAGGCGGTGCCTCGTAACTTCACGTACACTCGTACGTGCAGAGGAAGACGGTAAGAAGAAGCGAGTACTTGGTTAAAGTAAAAAGTAGAACTGTATTTATCATAGTTAATGTCTGCAATAAATCACTATTTATCTTCATCTAACTATGTCTAAATGCAAATGTGTAAATCAGTTATCTGCTCACCACACATTGCGTGCGTCTGTCGTGGCGCGTCTTCGTTGGTTGATATACTGGCCTATATCAACCAATTAGGAACTACTCGTAAGTGCTACAGAATATTTGTCCTTATGACAATATTCTGAGAATATAACTCTTATAGTTATATTCTATTAACAATTTCTTATAAATTGTTATGTAACGATTCACCCCGTTACACTGTGCTTCGTTTCGTACGTTGAGATAGAGAAGCAAGCTCTGGAGCTCGCCTTTGTTTAAAGTTATTTAGTTCGTAGGACTGAGTTATATGTTACACTGTACGACAGCAGTCACTGAAATATGTGCATGAAGCTTGTAACGTCTGCATTAAACCAGTACAGTAGGCTAGGGCAACGCGATCGGCCTTTGCTGATGCGTGTCTAACATCTGCTTATGTGATCGTTTTCACCTTTGATCGATTTTAAGCCAATCATGTGCGTGCATCACAATATTGACCCAGCCAAAAAGTGACTTTGAATGTCCCCCTTTCAAAGGTATGAGGGGGGGGACAGGCTCGATCGTACTTAGAACGTGCGAGGTACACCTAGCCGCGTCGTTTACAGACACACAGACACAGATAGCCAGACAGGCAGACAGATAAGTACGATTTTGAAAGCTCGGCATTCGATATTGCGCACACTCACTACTACTAGCTTCACCCTTCGGGCTCGCAATAAAGCCTGACTCAGATGGTCCATTTCGCATGCTGAAGCTGTGCACGTCAGTGACGAACCTGTTTGCTCAGTGAAAATGCGCGTATTGTGGAACGAGGAGTTTGTATTGTTGCGCCACTTTTTCAGTATGGCGTCATGTTAGCTCTCAGTTTTGAGGCCAGCTCATACGTGTCCATGGTCAGAGATCTCAGCAATACTGTGGCGAAGAACAGGGTGGACAAAGGTGTGACATTGCATTCCTAAACACAGCAAGTTGTAGCTGAGCATGTCAGGAGGTCTTTATCACTACAAACACTTTCAAGCAATGACGATAAATCGACCGGACAAATGACATTACGAAAACTGACCACCGCTTTTACGCCTACATGACGTCAGACTGCCGCTGCCTCATCACTGTCTCGCTCTAGCTAGCGGTCGATAGTCAATCTTACACGTTATCTGGACGACTGATCCGTGCTGCACAATCCCATAGATACCAGAGCATGTTTCAATATGTGAGGACAACTCCACACAATATCTGCGTGACTGTATACTTCGAAAGACGTCGACATCGGAAGTGTACGGACAATTACTTCCCTGACGCGTTTGGCGCTCGAACCGCTTCATGCGCGTCTTACAGCACCACGAACAAGGTCTATTTGGGCATTCCTCTCTTTACACTCCGTACAGTTTTCACCAGATCGTCCGTATCGAAGTTTTTGTGGGTAGGCAGTTGGTTCGAGCCCGCTCGAAAGAGACTATGCGGTCGAACGTACCGACGACCAGTCCAGGGCGGCATGTTCGCCAGCTTGTCTTTATGCAATTTCTTAGGAGTGAGTGGTGTCCGTGGATGAGTCCTGCTACTAACAGTGGCGGAACGCAATGCTACAACAGGACGCCAAGCACGTTCGAAGGCGGTTCAGCACTCACTTTACCAGGCACATGTGCTAACATAAAATAGACCGACAAACAGCAGTCGTGCAGCGAACAGCTAAAGAACGGCATGCGACAGCACCTTCAGTACCAATGGACGGTTGCAAATTGTCCTCAAGTGTGAGAGACTGAGCAGATGAAAGCATCTGGGACGTTTGTGTTAGCAACGATGCTCCGCATGGTAATTTCTAACATGTAACGTCGGGATGACTGCATGCACATTACTGGCTTGGCTCCGTTCGCGACAACGTGATACAGCGTCGCTTCCAGTAGTAAGAACCGACTTCCACATCACGTTGCGAAATGATCTTGGTTCCCGCCACACACGGCCGCGCTCAGCTTGGATTTCTGGACACCAGCACGGGATGGTGCACCCTTTACGCTCCAACGTCGTCACGAGCGACGCCATCTGCTATCGAACGAGCTGGTGTGTGTGGGTGATCTATCGACCGTTTATAAAGCGTGCAGTGGGTACAGAACAGTGTCGACCTCGACCTCTGTTGTTGTAGTTTGTATACAAGACGTCTTTTTCGCTAGATGAATGGCACAGTGCTTTGGAAGGATACATCGGCTTACGAGTAATGTAGCGCAAATGGATGCGTCAAGTTAAGCTACATCGGCACTGTCAATCCTACTCGGTTTGGGTCCCACTCATCTCCATAACAACCTCGCGTAACAGACACAGAAGTGTGTCGACAGTAGCTCAGGGTGATGTGCAAACTTAACCACGGCGTCTGGTGTTCTTGGCGCGCTTTCAATTAGCTTTCACTAACCTACGCTACACGACAAGTATCTTCTCCCCAGTAGCTCATATTCCGTATTACTCCAGAACGTTTGTGATGAGCGCTTGTCGCTCATTGAATGCGCTCTCAGCACTTCTGTTTGCCGACGATCTCTACCGGAGTATTGCACGCAGGACACCATTGCAAGAGCCACATCGACAGCCTGCGAACAATGTAAGCACGAGCGCAACAAAGACGTGGCAACAGCTTGCTCTCGCTTACAGACACATACCATCGATGACGAATGTAACCGGTGTCTCTCTATACTAATTACAACCACGTGCTCCATATGGTGATGACGCGGCCGCGAGATGATGTTTCTCGTTGGTAAAACCGCAGCGATTACGGCGTTGAAGCCTAAAGGCGAGCTTTGCAAACATGTCTCACGTGCTGTGGCCATGCAAAAACCATTGGGCAACACCTTCGTCCATTTGCTGCTGCCTGTATCAGAAGACCCGCACATCCACTTCACACTTGGGGCATTTCATTGCCTCCCAGCGACCATCCCGTGTTGCGTATGGGTCCATTCAAAGTCGCCACATCAGAACAGACCTAGAGTGTGGCACGATTGCACCCCGTGACTTCCACTTCGTCCCCGCTTGACTTCCCTTTCTTCCTACTTCCCGCCGCTCGCAAGTGAGTATATTTCAATCGACTATGAACTTTCGCGAGAAAAAGAGCGTGTCGTCCTGATGATTCGCCTCAGTCTAAAACGCTGCGACCCTGTCCCCTCCTTCATCCTGTCTGATCCAGTCAGAGTTGTAAAAACACCGACAAAAACCGACAACGCAGCCACGCAGCTGTTGTTGCTGCTGCTGCTGGTGTCTGTCAACTTCATCTGCAAAGTTGCCACTCGTCGTAACTTTTATTACCAACTCGTCGCTTGCGCTACTTAACCGAGTCCACCCGCTTACCGACATATTGTGCAAAAAAGACCGTCCAGCCAGTCAGTCAGTCAGTCGTCAGTCAGTCTCCGAATTCACTGCGAAAGCTCACACCGTGAAGGGCACGAGTGAAAGAACTCCGAGAGCAGAAGCCAAGCGCGTGACCACGCTCCCTCCTCCCCCCTAATCCCTTCGAAATCGTCATGTCGCGACTCGTCGAGTCCGTCGTGTCTTTCGCGTCATCCCGGGCGCCCCCTCCCCCCGTGCCAGTGGTGACAAGTCCCCAAGTAGTTCCCGATTCCGTGTCCCCACCTACCGAAAAGAAGAAGAAGAAACCCCATCGAGGTCTCATTCGGGCTGTTGGCGTCTTTTTCAAGCGGAAATGCAGTGAAGGGGACGCCACCGTGAGGCCTCCCGTGGTCAGCGACGCGTCCCCGAATCGCATGGTGCAGTGGATCCATGGCTCGCAACGTCAGTCCATGCCGGACATGCCACTGGAGGCGGTGGAGCCTTTGCTGTATCAGGAGCGAGAGACGCTGACGTCCGTGTGCCCCCTGATGGAAGAAACGCCTGTTCCAGTAAACAACAAGCGAGTCAAGCAGGAGACGAAGGCGGACAAGGGCGAGCGAAGAAAAGTCGAGGCGAAAGCAAACGCCTCGTTCGTCAAGGCGAAACCGTCACCTACAGACAGTCCGGAACTGCTGCGAGCTGAATCGTCCAGTGGCAACGAGTCCAACGTGGACCCGTTGCGCGTGTCGTTCCTGATCTTTGGAGGCAGTGAAGTGGACAGCACGTTCGAGCCCGAGTTGCACCCGTCGGAATTCGACGACGTGCATGGGAGCGAGATCCGGCCAGTGCTGCAGAACAAGATGCCGCTGTTTTTCTCACTGCCACTGGCGGAGCGTTTGCGTCGCAGCAGCGCCAAGTCGGACCCGAAAGAGTACGAGTTGTAGATGGGATTGGTTGAGCAAGCGAGCGAGCGAAGGGGGAACGTGGGGAAGAAGAAGAAGGAGGAGGCAGAGGTCGACGATGATTTAATATTGTTTGTTGGTTGTAGCAGTCGCGTCGTTACGAGTGGATGAAGTTGAATCGCTTACAATGAGAGAGGGGGAAGGAGGGATTGACCTCATCTCCGAAATGGTGGTGGCTAGATACTTTATGGTGTCAATAGATTGCAGTGTAATATACGACAGTGCGTTTTGAACTATGCTGTCAGCGATGCTTCTCGAGTCCGAGAAGGAGCATGTGGACGGATATATCCCGTGTGGTACTTGTAAACCCACTTCATGGCGGGCGATTGGTTATCATACGACGAAGAGGTGTGTAAAGTCAACAGCCACTAGGTCATTCATGGCAACTCCATCGACTGAGCAATTGCTTCGCATGCAAAGAAGACGAGAATATCGATTGCCAGTGAACCAGCGCAGAGACGAGCTGATGCAGCGCAAAATTGAAAAGAGCTCGGAAGACGGGGCTGAGACCAAAGAAGAAAGGTCAAAAGAAAAAGAGCGGAACGCGCAGAGGGGCGACAAGAAAATCAGGAAGGGGTACATGAGGATGGAAAGTTAACGTAGAAAGCGCATCGTGCTGAAGTAAACCGCATGTGTTGACGTGGCCCCAGCTGCCCAACAAGCAGCTGCATGACCCTCTTTGAACTCGACTTCTGTTGCGACTACACGATCACCTGTCGTTCTTTACCATCTGGTGTTGTGTTTCGAGATGCAGCAACAACCTTCGGCGCTGGACATGCTCGTTCTAGAGTCATGGCTCTATAATGGAAGTGTTGTACAATCTTGCATCGAAGTAATGCACCAGCCGCGCAGGACGCAGATTAACTGTAAACTGTAAATGGTTCCCTCAATGTGTGACCATGTCGTCAGTCGCTTCTTCATCAATTTACTTGTAGCCAACAGCACGTAGAAGCTTTACAGCCGTCACATCGAGCATTAAAAGAACAGGCCAGCGGCATGCAGAGCTTGAAGACAAACAACGATATCGGAGCAGAAAAAAAAGCCATGTGCAATAACGTCTCGCCTGCAAGTCTAAGTGCACCTCTGGCAGCGAGCGACAGTGTTTCATTTTCATCCGACACCTCTGGGAGCATGCAGGACGACGAGAACGAAGTTGAAGTGACCGCGTAGTAAGGTGACGTTCCGGAGATCCGCTCTAGTCTGAGCGCTCTTGATCAGATCTTAATGAGAAGGCCACCGTTTCGTCGGTGCTGAGTCCGATGCAATGGATCTGGCCGAGTCGATGGCGTGCACGTGCCGCACGGCCATTGCATACGTTTGATAACCTTCGCAGACATACGTCCTGCTCTGCGAAGGCGCCTTGATCGCTATCGAGCAGAAATACTCCATCAGGTACGGCTAACGTTATGCAGCGGGTGATCAGCGCATGTCACGTGCTCCAGAATCGTGTTTCTCAACTAGCATAAACGAAGGAAACCTAGTCTTCTTTGCCCTAGAAAGCAAAACTGGTAGGAGACACGTAAGCTCGGACATGCGGTAATTTAAAAACGTGTCCTCTTTTGGGAAGTCAAAGCGGTGTGGAGGGCTTTCTGTCACTGGACGGGTCTCGAGATGTAGGGTCTGTTGATGAGACCTGGTATTTTGGCAGTGTGAATCGTCAGGCTCCTGCATTACCGGCAAGGCAGCGACAACGCCTACATGAACATTTACAAGACGACTTGGAAGCAGGGGTCATGGTTTGGAATGCATATGGTTTATTATGTGTAGCGTCTGTTTAACTCACTTATGGAGTGATCGAAACGACGCAGTATTTCAAGGTGTGCGGACGACGGTTATTCACAGCGTCACCCGTTTTTGGAAGGTGGGGATTCGGCATCTCAGCGCGTTAGCGAAACGCGAACATCGTGGTCCCGACACAGTCGTCGCCGGGGCTCTCTTACATGCCTGTCTTGACCTCTTCACTCTCGAACCGCGGGATGAGGTGGTCTTCGCAGGAAGCAGCTACGACAAGCTACCGGATCCGGAGCTCTTGTCCTGGCTCCAGAGTTTTCAGACATCTTGTACATAGGTAAATGTTAATAGACTGTCATGAAATCTCTCTCTCTCTCGGACATGCGGTAATTGACACGTCACTTCTTCGTATCAATCAAAAGCATGTTAACTGACAATTGGTTAGATGCAAGCGCTTTGAAACGAGCGACCTCAACAGCTTCCCAGGGACGCATGTAGTGGCATGATAATCAAGCACTGATTCAAGTCTTTTTCATCAAGGCTTACTTAAAACTAAATCTGAACATGAACCACAACAAAGTTATGTCCAAATCCCAGTCAGACTAGACATTCCAATATGACGTTGATGCTACAAGACTGACTACCAGCGATGCAGTAAGGTCGACAGGCTATTACCATCCCTCCTCAAGGCCAGCAGCAACCTTACACCACCTCGACGCTCTTATCCACCTATAACAAAGACCGTCCCGCCCCACCCCTCTCTACTCTTCCCTACCACCCGTTCCTGACCTCATACGTTCCTTCGTCATCATCGTCATTGGTGTTATAAAGTCACTCAATAGCCCCGACACGTCTTCAAACCGGCCGCAAGGGTCACACCCGGACCGATAGGACATATCTCTAGCAGCGTGCAGTAGCTGGTCAATAAACACACCGAGACGCTGCTCGCGACTGCGGACTAGCGTTTTGTATAGAAACCCCGTGACAAGAGCCAATCGGCCGCGGGTGGGACATCGAGAGGGGAACGAGACTGACCGTAGCACTTCCCGGACACGCGAACAGTAGGGACACCAATAGGGATGGGACTTGTCTTTGGGGGCTGCAACTGCCTCGCCCACATGTTCTCGCAGCTTGCGGAAGGCCGAGTAGCGGTGCTCTACGTGGTAGTCAGCACGACCATTTTCTTCTTCCTCCTCCTCCTCTTCTTCTTTCTCGTGCCCCTCGACCCGCCGACGTGGACGCCTGCTCTGTCTGTACGTGGTCCGACGTCCTTTTATCGTCGTTGTCTTGGGTAGACCCCTCGGTGTGGCCTGCAAGTACACGTCAAGTACGTATACAGTCACGTGCTTCTCGAGCTCGTAGGTTGTATTCATGCGCACGTGGTGCACGCTATTGAGCGCCACGGCTCCTTTGGCTCGAGAGAGCTGCGACAACCGTCCACCAAGACTGAGGGTATCTAGACTCGAGTGCTCGCTTGCCGTGTCCAGCATAACGAACGTCGTTCGTCCGAGCGATTCGAATCGGAAGGTAAATTACGTGGAGTTGAAGTGCTACTTGTCCAGCTTTACGTCCGTGATCGCTCTCTCTCTCTTCGGTCGCCTGATGTTTTCAGGAGGAGGTAGGAGCGACTGTGCTGTAGCGTGTGCGAAGGGAGATCGGACACGGACGCACCGCATGTTTCCATGGATAGTTCGAATCCGTTGTCAACTGCATGAAGCAGGTTGGCTGTCAAATCTATTTAAACCGGAGGAGACTGCAGCTGAACGGACACTTAGTGGGATGCGGTCGGTGTCGAGGCGACAGGCTCGTGGATGATCCGGGGCTCTGGATCATTTTTGCTTCGCTTAAGCTGTCGCACGGTCGCATCGAGCGCCCCTTTCGATGACGACCGTCCGATTCCATGGCGGCTACTGTAGCAGTTGGTCTTTCTACAGGAATGGCTCGATCTTCTGGAAGATTACGGCCAAGTGACGCATGCTACTGTCAGTAGATTGCGACGGTACGATGCTGCACCCACCAGTAGCCAGCGTTGCAAACTCAGCGATCGTAGCCTCGTTTATGCAGTAATTGTAGTAGTTTTGTATCGATGTCGAGGTACCGGCGGCTGGAATAGCAGTAAAGTTGCCGCTATGATGCGATTGCAGCAGTCTATGATATTGTAATGGGAAAGGTTCAACGCACCAGTCGCGAGTGGGTCATTGTACCGCGATTTGGTTTAGCCAATCAAAAAACGACTTCCTATTCATAATCCTACCAGATCTAATCATGACGACACCATCCTAATTTTGACCTTCGCGTTGTAGCTCCTCGCCTTCCACCATCGCCATTACAGCAAATACGATTAAAAGTTTGAAGAAGGGTGGGTGTTATTATGACGAAACCAGCCTAATTTTGAAAAACTCATCTCAAAACTAGGCTGGCATCGTCATAATTGGATTTGAAATCACAAATTATGAGGAGAAAATCGTTTTCTGATTGGTCAAAACAAATCGCCGGTACAATGACCCACTCGCGACCGGTGCGTTAAACCTTTTCCTTTTGTACTATCGATCCGGCAAGAGCTCACCATTAGATCGCTCCATCACGTGCCTAAAAGATTGCGCGACGCTGATCACGCATACGTATATCTTGTTCTGCGGGAACGTATGATGAGTCTGCATCATCGACGACTTCGGCACCACAGAAAAGTCATCAAGTTGCATCAAGTGTCGAGGGAGAAAGGAGGACGGAGGACGCGTTACTTCACAGGAACATCGACTCCACCACTTTGACAGCTTGTTCAGGTTATTCCAAGTATCCCATGCATCTATCTATCCATCTACGTCCCGATAGCATTTTCTTCCTCGCTCGTCTTTGACACCCTCATCCTTACCTGCAGTCCAACACGACGCGTGTGCGCGCTTGGCCAGCTTGCATCCGTTGAAACACGTCCGGCAGATTCACTAGTTGATCCAGTGTGAACTTGGGTCGAACCTGTTCGTCTGCAACGAGGTTCACTGCCTCGATCGCGTCCTGGCGACTAGCAACGTACGAGCCAACGATACGGAGCTCGAGCGAAATCATGAGACTCAATGGGGCCTCGATCGCAGCATCTTTAGGAACACCCACTGCAACTAGCGTCCCCCGAGGACGGAGGAACAGGAGGGCGTCCTTGTACGCCTCCGTTGACCCAGCAACCACAACAACAGCATGAGCACCTTGACCGCTCGTAGCTGCTCGAACCTGCTCGACCACGTCTTGTGTGGTGTAGTCGATAAAGTGCTTGACTCCATACGACTGGACCAGCGCACGTTTATCTTTGCCCGAGTCAATAGCTACGACCTTGTAGCCCATGGCTCGAGCATACTGACACGCCAAGTGCCCCAACCCTCCGCCTGCGCCAGGGATCACGACAGTCTCGCCTGGGGAGCCACGAATTTGCTTCAAAGCTTTGTATACAGTCAAGCCAGCACACATGATTGGAGCAGCTGAAGCCAAGTCGAGGGTCGCAGGGATAGGTGTGACATGGTCAGCAAAAGTCACGCACCATTGCTGGAACGTTCCGTGGCGCGTCAAGCCGTGCACTTCCGCAGACGCGCACGTTGTCTCGTGCCCTTTTCGACAGTCTTCGCAGCCTAAGCAAGTGTGTGCGAGCCACTTGACCCCCACGGCGTCGCCGATTCGAAGGCAGGTGCGAGTATGGTCTCCGATCGCAGCAATGTGACCAGTTCCTTCGTGGCCACCCACCATTGGGAACTGCTTGGAGAGAGGAGGTCCTTCGCCTTGCCAGACCGAAATGTCCGAGTGGCAGACGCCCGTGTATGCAATGCGGACAAGAACTTCCCCAGGCTTGAGGTCCTTAGGCTGGACGACAGGCCAGTCCTTACGCACTTGGAGCTTTTCCCAATTAGCTTCGTAGATGACGGCGGTCTGCGTCATGGGGATGGTTTCGCTGCAATGGGATGTCATGCTGTGATCAGGTATCAATGTGCGGGTGAATTGACGAATGGATTGCACCGGATGCATGAGTCCTGTTTACGAGCTAGCGAAACATGTACAGGTCCATGGTCTGAAGACTGAGCTGAATATATGTATACACGTTGACAGCTGCTACTTTCGAGGAGAAAAAAAGGTATGCGCGGTACTCATGTATCCTAGACTAACGTGGTCCACGCATACACAACACTCACTTACCGACTGTGCAAGCTACTTTTGAGCGGCAGTCTGCTCTATGCTTATACAGCATACGAGGATTTACTATCGATCCTTTCGTAAGGAATGGATATCCAGCTCCAGCACCAAATGATGCATGCTGGAAGGCCGGACATTGTGCCGCCAAACACCAGCACTGCTAACGACTCTCCAGTTCTCTCTAGTCATCGACGACGTAGAAACGATCCAGACGGTGATCGAAAGATTGAATGGCAGCGCTGAGATTAACGGGGGTGTACGATGCATAGACAGCTCGAGTGTGTAAGTGAGTGAGCGAATGCTTGAACACTCATGATATATGAGGTATACGCATGAAGTCAGCGCACTTCAACCGAAGCTCCACTGACGTCTCTATACCCTGGAATGACGAGTGTGTACGTTCGTCACTCCAGAGTCAGCATAGACTTCGTGGGAGTCTAGTCACTTCACCGCACCATTGATGGACGAGGTTGGGATCAGCCAATGTGACTGCCTGTTGAGCTTCGCTGTGTGTACAACTTCCACCGCGACAATATCACAACCAGCTCTCGCTTGGTCTAGTAGCCATGTCGCATCGTGTACGATATCATCGCGAGTCTCTGCTATCGCATACGCACTCCCATCACGTGCAGAGGCTACAGTTCATTTTTTGAAATTTTTGGCTACGCGCTCTGTCCGTCTGTAAGGAGAGAGCGTCAGTCAATCTTGATCCTCTAAACCCAAGAAATGAATCAGCATGAGCTTACTTACTACTTGCAATCATCATTGAATGCATGATGCATATCGCGCATTCGCTGTTCCGAGTAAACCTGCGACTTTAATGCTTGTAGTAGGCGCGCTGATGTGGATGGAGGACCGCAACCGCTATCAACCGTACTACTTGTTGTAGTTAATGATGGTAAGTTGCATCGAATGCACATGATGAGGTTCGGTACGAGGACGATGACGGCAATTGACGTCGATTGAGACCACGAGGAGACTGCGCTGACCTCAATACATTACAACACATGATCATGACGGGTGGCTGCTGCTGGAGTAGTAATGGATATTGATGTCCTGAGCTGGCAGCTGCAAGTCACTTCGAGCATTCTGAGGTAGGAAGCAGTAGCGGGGGACATCCGTCACCTCGTCATCAAGGGAGAAGAGAACAGGCAGAGAAGCGGACAAGGGATCGAACAGTGATGGCCCTTGACTCGCAACCTGGGATGTCACGCCTCCCTAGTTGTTCATCTCGTCTTCAGCCAGTCGATACCCACTGACTGGTTCGAATAGAGAGTGCGGCTGACAGAGAGAGAAAGAGAGAGACTGCTAGTCAGCTTGAGTGATGTGATCAACCGCGAGTCAGTCGGAGGGTTTGCCTAAGCTTGTCTAGACTTTGCATGTGATGTCCCAGCAACCACGATATCGGGCCTCAGAGCTCGAGGATTTCTCCACATGTTCTCGAGTAGCCTTTGCAATAACTCACTGTGTCATGGTCGTCGATAGATGAACACCTTACACGGCTTCGAGTCCACATGTACCGGACACTTCATTCTTTATCAGACCTTGACAAACTACACGAATGGGAGCTACAGGCGCGTTCAACAGCGATATTTCATCCGGATCAAAACGAAGAAATGCCTTCGAAGAACAGGAGGAGCCGCAAACTTGGTCTCAACATAACAAGGATCAATCCACACCTCTCTGAATCGTGAAAGATGTGACTCGACTGTTCGGCCCAGTCCACCACCTCTCTCAAAAGCTTCAGACTGTAACTTGTCATGTCAAAAGTTGACGACTGCATCGAGGACGAGGTGCCTGCAGTACGAAGTGCCAGCACGTTTGACACCTCCTCAACGTCGATCGATACTAGCAGTAGCAGTAGCCGTAAAACTCGCCAAAAGCTCATGAGGTTCGAGCCATCGAGTTGCTCACTAGCATCGGAGATTATCCTCTTGCGGGAGCTCAAACTCGTACCGGTGAAGCTGTACCCGTTGCAGCTCTCTCGAGCAATGCACGTCCGTCTCTTCTTGTCGCGCATCGAGTGGATCGCCATCCACGAGGTCCTCGAGCGTGACGAAGGGGTTGTGTACTACGTCCTGAACGTGTACCAGAAATGCCAGCAAAAGGGACTACCAGCTACTGCTGCTCGCAACCGATCGACAAGACAAGTTCGGTCGTACAAGACCTTACCGGATTCCGAGCCGGAGACTCGACGTCCGGACTACCAGATTGAACAGCGCTACTCGAGCTTTGCCAGACTGCGGTCGAACGTAGCAAGTGCAGCACGGAAATACCATCCCAAGTGTCGAGTGTGTACGTACTGCGTCAGTGTCCTGGACTTCCTGCACACTTCGCCATCGAGACCCAATCTCAAGGTCAAGTTTACAACGCAACCTGACGAGCGGAAGGCTATCCTGAGCTCGTTTATTAACCAACTGGTGCAAGTCGTACGTGACGACTACTTGTCGTGTCCTCGGACGTTAAAGCGGGGGTTTCCACGTGATTCCAGCCCTTGTCCAGCGGTTTCTAGCGGAACAAACTGGTGAGTCGTACTTCTACTCTTGATGTCTGGACGAAAGAAGAGCGTCAAGTGCCGAAGAAATGTCGTACATCGGAGAGATAAGCAGTTAATGGATCGATTCGGTGGCAAGGACTTGAGTTGAAGGAGAGAGAGATCGGTGAAGGTTGTTCACTTGCATGTATTCACTCATTTCCTTCCTCCCTTCATTTGTCTGGATGAGGTCTTTCTTCACGGACGGTACTAAGCTGTTTGTGCTGTCAAGACACGCAGGTCGCTAGTGGTGGTTGACTTCTTGTTGGATTTCATCCAGCGTCTTGCCCTTCGTCTCGGGTACAAACTTGAGGGAGAAGGCCAACGTGAGGGACAGCGTGATGGCAAAGGGGACGTAGATAAAGTTGCCCAGCGCCCTTTGCATGGTTGGAAAGACAATGCCAATGATGAACAGACCCAACCAATTGACCATCGTCGCAATGGACGTCGCTGCAGTACGTGACTTGGGTGGAAACATTTCGGCTGCAATCAACCACGGAATGGGACCGAGGCCGATCTCGAAGAACCACACGAAGCTCATGACGCCACCGACACTGAAGAAACTGGACATTGGCAGGAGGTTCGAGAGCCCGACCGTCAGAATTACTGTCGACACGAGCATGCCAACCATTGACCAGATCAGGAGCGGGCGACGACCAGCAGAGTCCATGAGCATCAAGGCAACAATCGTTGAGAGCACGTTCACAATGTACACGAGCGTGATGCCAATGAGTGGGTTTTCCAGTCCCGCATTCTGAAAGAACGAGCTCGCGTAGAACATGACTGCACTAATGCCGCTCAGCTGCTGTCCAAATTGCAAGACGACAGCGACGAGGAGAGGCAAGCGGATGCTCGGGTCACGCAGGACGTCGCCAATACTCTGGACATTGCCCGATTCGCTCGTGCTTGCCGCCGAGATGCTGTCCATCTCTTCCCCGACATTGTCCAACTGACGTAGATTTCGCAACGTCTCCTCTGCATCCTTTGGATTGCCATTGTTAAGGAGCCATCGCGGACTTTCAATCAGTAATGGAGCAAGCACGAGTTGCAAGAGTCCCAGAAGTCCCGTGAAGCCAAACATGAGACGCCATCCAGGACGTGTCAAGCTGTCACTTTCCCCTGCAAAGCCGAACGCCAGGAGATCCGTCACGAGAATACCAAGCACCATTGCAACTTGGTAGGTCGTGCCCAAAGCACCCCGAAGATTTGGAGGTGCGAGCTCACCGAGATAGAGTGGCACGAGGATGGTTGCTGCACCTGAGGCAATACCGACAAGAAAGCGGCCGAGGATCAGCATGTACATGTCGACGGCAAACGCCATAACCAGTCCAGAGACCACAAAGAGGCACGAGTTGGCCGACATCGTCATCTTGCGACCCAGCGAAGCGTTCAGCTGCCCGCCAATGACGGATCCAATAGGTCCACCGACGGCAAAACTCGACACGCAGAGGGCCCAGAGCATGTCCGAGTGTCCAGGAAAGACCACGTTGGCATTCATGGCGCCGGTTACTGCCGTATTGTAGCCGTACTGAAACGCGTTGAGCACTGCTACCACGCACGATTGGAGCAACGGGTACGTGTAACCTGGCTCGAGCCTCTCGTCTGGTTCCTCTTCAAGCAGCGGTTTGATCTCTCCATTCTGTGCACCCGACATGGCAACAAGAACCAGCACAACAATAGCATCAGAACGCGACTCGCCAAGCACTCAACCTGCTGAACTCGAGCGGCGACAGCACGCACCTTTTTGACCAGTCGCGACAGATTTGCCCAGGAGCTGCGAGTCCGGAGTTGCGGGAACTCGCGCTCGCTACGGAACGACCGCCGCCGCATCCCCGGCAGCGCTCGGAACGGAAGTTCTTGGTACAAAAGTTTCTGCTCGTCATCTGCACCAGAGCAAGCACGAACGGAAGAGAGTGGGCACTTAGTGTCAGCAGTTGGTTGGTCCCTCTCGTTGCGAGACATCGTCAGTATCGTCAGTCAGTCAGTCAGTCAGTCAGTCAGTCAGTCAGTCCATCCATCCGAGCTCCTCGGTTCGTACGCTGGTCGTTCATGTTCTGCACGGTACTCGCTCGTCCCTTGAGTCCTTCGGCCTTCTTGAGGTTTTCCCAGCTCCTGTTGCCGCCTTGTTCCAGTTCCCGGCGGAATCCGGTGGACGCCATCACGAGCTCCGATGGAAAGCGGTTCTTGAACGAAGGTGAGGATCCCGTTTGGTTGTCTGGACGGAAGCAAAAGCTCGAATGGAAAAGCTGAGAGCGCGTGACGGGCAAGTGGGCGATCAAAGAAAGACGCGGCTGGTTGGAAGTATCTTGGAAGCTGAACAGGTGCGGGTGCTGTGAGTCTTCTTGTTGGCTTGATTAAGTTGGGAGAGAGATAAGGTCTCGGATGTGCTTTGGGATTGCAATGGCTCGCTTTTGACTTTTGGAAGAGGATGAAAATGTAGATTGTATTATTCTAGACAGGTTTCGTGGGATGAGGAGCATCCTCGTGGAGATCCAGTCAGCTAGCTCCCTCTATAACGTCCCCTGATAGAACGTCCTCCCTTGATCCGATTTAATTTCCCACAGCCACTAGCAAGCAGCCTGTCACTACATCGAAGTGGTGGACTTGGACCCTGACATTTGATCACGCTCCTGCGAGCTTGCGTGCCCAAAATATCCGAAAGTTGACGCACCGGGAACACATGAAACCGCCACGTCCTTCCGCAGCGAAGCGACGCGAAGCGGTAGAGGTGCCCACGAAGTCGAAACGACGGATCGCATGCGACTCCTTTTTTCGCAGTGTTATCAGGTGATTCTCAACCGACTCTAATGAACGATAGGCCACGGTCACCAGTGAACTCCCTGCCACTTCCTCTTGTTGTCGTTACCTGGTCAGTGCTGTAAAGTAATCCGAGCATCCTTAAAACAACAAACTCAGCTTCACCTTGTCTTACCCGATCATTCATCCTCCCGCGATCGCCGTATCGTTTTTCGAGCGAGCGACGGTTTCTTGGCAATGAGCTGACGCTTGGGAGTCAGACAAGAGATACCGCACTCAACACCTCGAGTTTGTAAAGTGATCGCGCGGCTTCGATCGACGTTGCCGTCCGTCGATTAAGTCCCTTACGTAAACGCAGATCCTCTTCATAGTGTAGTTAGTTGTCCATCTACAAGAGCGGAGTAACGCCGTCCAACTACCATTCTGAGACCGAAAGCGTTGGGAACTCTACATCACCGAGTCAGGTTCTTCGAGCACTATCGGAGCTTTGGACATCCAGACATTGATCGACTGACGGCTAAATGTTCCGAACAAGCGCCCGACGAACAAGCGCAACCTCGTCAAACGAAAGCAGTATGACATCATAACCGCGTGATATCGTCTCTCCCAATGACTGCACAACAAGGTACTGACTTTATGCGATCGGAAGCTTTCTTTATAACATCAAAGACAGGAATCAGAAAAAGCATTTTTCCAAAAAAGCGTTCGTGAGGCGGGCGGTCTCTGCCGCATCACAAAAAAGACGCACTTGGATCAGAGACAAGGCCTCACAATGAAACGCAGCAATATTATTGGTAGTCAAAAAGGTGAGGAAATGAGGTTCACGACCAAGTTGAGTAGTCAAGATATGATCAATGTACACGCATTGAACGGGTTCATGTTCTAGTTCCTTCCTTTTCCTTACCACTCACACACTCGACAACCATAGCACGTTTTCCTTGTTCCTTGCCAACTGCACCGATGTCGTTACCTTTACATCATCATCAGCTATACTTCATGCTAGTAAATTAGTTCCTGACCACTCACACTTCAGTCTCGGTGGATTCCGTGTCCATCTCAGGATCCGATCCTCTACCAATGTTAAACATTGCGTGGAGCGCTCGAGAACTTGAAGTCGCAAATTGATACGATTGACTCCGGTCGAGCATGGGAGCCCGTTCACGAATACTTTCCACTCTTGCAGCAGTAGTGTGAGCACCGGAAGTTCGCGTCGGCGAGAGTCGCCGCAAACCTGGCGTGACCATGTTGACGAAATCGCTCAAACCTGGTTCCGATTCCAAGCTCGGTTGAGACAGCAAAGGCACTTGACGAGTTGTTGCCCGATGCGATCGAGTGCGGACAGTCACTCGATCCGAACGTGTACGGGAAGACTCGCGCTCCTCAACGGACCTACTACTGTGCCGTAAAAGCAGGTGCTGGCGGCGCTGACTTGGTTGATCGCTTTCATTCAAGGCCTCGTTCTGTGCGAGCATTAGCAGTCGAAGGAGCTGGCCATACTCGACTTTCGTGCCCTTGAGCTCAAAGAGCATCATCGCGACGCTATTCAAGCGAAAGCGGGTCAAGCGGTAGTCGAAACCAGCTAGAACCAGACGTAGTTTCTCCACGTCAATCATCCCAGTCTGTCGCGGATCGTATGCGTGGAGCTCTCGTCGCAAATCAATGATCGTGTAGTCTCGTTCCTTCAAACAGTCGAGCAACGACGACGCAAACTCCGACCGGAGCTCCACAATCTCGCTGAAGTGCGACACCACTTCGCCCATTGTATTCGCATCCACGCGAACGATGCTGCAGATAATGACAAAGTACCGGAACAGTTGCTGCTGGAACACAAACGTGTTGAGAAACAACGGTAGGGGCACCACCAGAGCATGCACGAGTCCAAACTCTTCGTAAATGTCATCCAGGTCGTACACAGCACACTGGACCAGCAGCGCAATGAAGAATCCATTGAGAACGAGCATGAACATGACGGCCACGTGCCAAGCTTTCCGAGAAAAGAACCGCATCGGAATATCGGGAGTTCCGAGCTGGACGCCATTGGTAGCGCGACCCACGCGAGTTTTCTTGGGATCCGCCACCTGATTCATATTGCGGATACAAGTCGCAACGAGCTGCAGCCCAATGTCTTTCCGGAGTAAAGCGTGGCGTTCAGCATTGCGACAATCTTCCATCTCTTCCAGCTCTTCTTGGACTCGATTCATAGTCCGAAGAGCACTATCTGCAGCTTCCATTTGCCATGCCGCCACTTCTTGTTCAGCGACCAAGCGGAGGTTGGCAACCAACGTCGACTCATCGTCACTATACCCTGCAGCAAGCAGAAGCTGGTGGATACACGAGCGAAAGTAGAGCAGCACGGCAACATGCAGGACCACCAAGGCCCAGGCGAAAACCACGAACACTTCCACTAGTTCGTGCTTTCCAGGAAGATCCACGTCCAGTTCCTCGAGTGCATCGAGAAAGCCACAGATCATCCAGGCCACTGCCAGCAAGAGCACCCACATGGATGGCTCGACTTCAATCATGTGCGAGATCTGGTTGGCTTGAGCTCGACGAAGGTACTTGGAGAAGGGGAAGAGCTGCGGCAGTCCAAAGCGCCGTAGAAACAAGTGACGAAGCAGGCGACGCTCGACAACTTGCAGGTCGACCCCCTTTGTCGGTTTGCTCGACCAGCAGCTGAGCCATTGGAACGACGACTGGGCTGGAGCTTGGGCTGTAGCGAGCGGGGGCGTGCCAGCTGGAGGCGTGATAGCATTGATCAGATCTTGTGCCGTGATGAGCTCAATTCGATCGGCTTCAATGTTGTGCTTGCGGAGCTGCAAGAAGACGACTGTAGCTTGCAGGATGAGAGCTAGGGCCAGGATGAAGATCGTCAAGTCGGCGACCTGGAAGGCCAGCATGGTCTTGCTGTAGGCGTTGATACCCGGTACTTCTTTCAGGAGTTTGAGACCGAGACTCAGTAACCCCAGCACCATGAGCTCTCGATAGCCTTTCCGAAGCATTTGCTGGTACTTGTCATGGCGAGAGACCTTTTGCTCCACGTGATGGAGCGCAGCCTCAAAGAAAACGAGGCATAAAGCCAAGATGCTCAAGTGAATCAAGACGCGCCAGAATTCAACAGCTTGGCCGACTTGGAAGAGGGAGCCGCTACCCATGTCGCGCAAGTCAAAGTGAACGAGTCGACCCGACTGTGTTTTCCGGTAGAGACGTTTGAGCTACTGAACCACGTGACCAAGCGGTTTTCAGCGAGATTCCGAAGTCTGTCTATCTACAATGGACTGGATTGGGCTCGACGTCCAGTTGATGGCCGGGGGAGGATGGTGGGATAAAGAGCTCCTGCTGTTCATTGGCTTGACAGCCGATCGGTCGATCGATCGGTCGATCGCTACTCCGTTCAACTCCTTTTTCCATGCGAAGAAGAATCGGGTCAACAACGTGCGGTCGCTTCGAAGGGATGGGAACTCGCTTTCCCACCTTGTTACAGCTTGTGAAGAGACGTGGTGTCCTTGAAGAAGCAAGTCGTCAAGTCGGTAGTTGCAATGTTAGAGCTTCGTGGACAGGGCAGTGTCGCTTGTCCCGAGTGGCGAAGGACGTCAAGCACAGAGACGGTCGAAAGGGCCATGAAGTTCAGTGTGTGAACGCTCGAGCGGCGTACGACTGTGTCAAGAAAAGAGGCGTGGCAATGGACGTGCGGCATGGGTATCGACAGTGCGTTCAGAGAGGGCTCCAACCGACAGTTGCAGAGGATGCTGATGATAAGACGACTAGGGAGACAAGTGGACGAGGTGGTCATTGTTGGTGCTAAGACGTGCATGGGTTCGCGTCCACCAGTAGTTCCTAGACGTACGAAAAGGTTCGAAAGTGTATGGGAATGAATGGACTGCTGCAGGTTGTAAAAGACTCGATTGCATCTCGAGGAGAAGGTGGTGCGTGGATGCTGAAGGTCCTTGAGTTCCTTTCGGTAGGACTCAATGCTGCGGGCTGCGTCTGGTTTGATAGTTTAGCTGCTACCACTACGCAGTTGATCGTTATCCTGCTAGACGGGAAGTGAGGAAGGGAGATTGACACTTGTACGGCGGGGACGTCGATAGGAGTTACTCCCTCCTTCGTGTACGTCATGGAGGTCGTTGTTCACCGGGAGAACGATACGGTCAGGTTCGGCGTAAACGAGCCTGTTTCGGCGTGAACGTCGTGTACCACTGGCCTAAAGAACGCACGCGTTGACACCACGATCGACGCTCAGGCCTTTTCTCGTCCATCACCCCTGCCACAAAATGAGTCCGACAGGTCGGACAAGTGGTCTCGTAGCACGAGAAAAAAAAAAAAAAAGAAAGGAGTCGTGAGCACCTTAGGCCCTAGAGCACCTGCTGAACAGCGTCGGTGCCATGAGGTTCGTAGCTTCCATGGCAGCAGCATATCTGTAGTCCACGCTCTCGGCGTTAGTACGCAGGGATGATGTAAATGACGTTCCAACAGGTTGAGGTCGAATGACTCGCCCCGCAATCGACTGCAGCACACACCGTCGCAACTGTGTCTGAAGACCTGCTCTCTACGTCGTTTGCTGGTTTCTTCCATACGAATGGAGAGGAGAAGACGCTTTGATCAGTGAACGACTTCGGACTTTAAAGGCCATGAGTACGACCACACAAGCCTCGTGCAGCTTTTTTCGTGTCGGCATCTCCACATACGTCGTTAATAGCTGTCAGTACGTCCTAGACCAAGAAGCCGTGCCACATCAGATCGAGAGTCTACACGAATGCGAGCAATGGTAGGAGCACCGCGCATCTTGACGGACTCAGGAGCCAAGAGCACGACGCGGCAGATGGCTTCTGACGAGGTTTTCTCTTGTTGGCATACGCCATGACACGAAAATCGGGAGGACGACGGGCGTATCAAGAGTTCCCATCGACGTAGACGCAGCAGAAGACGTTGAGCTCCGTTTAAGCGTGACAACAAATGTCTGAGTACAAGTGTTGAGGCCAGACTAGTGTAGTAGGAACAAAAGAGGAACAGTCTATGCAATGTTTCGGTGCTCTCATGAGCTGACGCTACGTCCGCTGATCCTCGTGCTTCTCGCACAGTCTACGACGGACTGATCAACAGGTTGGTAGTAAACTGCGTGCGGAATGCGTAGCGGCCGACCAAATCCGCCTTTGTTACCCTCCTCTTCAAGTAGTAACCTACTTCAATCACTATTTTAAGATGGACGCGTACGCAACTACACTACGAAGTGTCCGCCCACTACAAGTCTGCGTAACTCGTTTACTAGGCTCAACCTCTAGGATCGTTGCACTTGCGTCCTTGGCGTATTGCAACCACATTGTACGCTGACGTTTTTCGATTCTTCTTCCCACGATAACTACCATACGGCATGAAAAAAATTGAGCAGTTCGGTAGATGACCCGTGTCAGCTGACGGTGAGATGCTGGCGTCGTTTCAAAGGGCGTGGGATGGTCGCCCTGTTTGTCCTGTGCAACGCTTCTCGTGCTTCTTTATTTGTTTCATCCTACTGTCGCTGTCGTTATCGAGTATCTTTCGAGGAAGGGCGGAAGGAAAATGGAGACTGCTCTGCAGTGGCTGGATATCCTTCCTTTCTTCTTCTTCTTTTACTGGTGGTCGCCGTCCGAGGGACAGCGTCGATGATTTACATGCGGTCCGATAGGAGTTCGCTACACCGACCGCTCGTGTCAAGTATCTAAAAAGTGCCAAGAATGGAAAAGAGGTGCAGGACTTGAAGGGAAGCACCGTCCGAACCTATGAATGAAATAAGTCACAAGTCATGACAAATGCCACCGTCTCCCAGTTGAATCAGGATACTGCTGTATTGTGCGATATTGCAATTTTTTTAGTTACACCGTACGTATGTAGGATGTCTGTCATTCACTTTAAAGCGTGACAACGTGCAATCTAATTTTGTCCTGAGGGATGACAGCAACAGTTGTTGTGCTGATTGGCTAACGCCAGTGCACCACCCCAAGCAAATCATATTTTCGAGCAGTCACAATATCACGGGCGGCTGACGCGAATCCCCGAGTCAACCGACGCGCAGGAGTTTCGAAACGATTACATTATCGATGCGTTTCCCTGTTCTAGAAGTAAGGTCCGGTGTCGTGTTGGCCAGCAGCACCACGTCCACACGCTACAACAAAACGATAGTGAACAAAAAAAACAACGACTCCTGTAAGCTCTGCTGCAGACGCTTGAAACTGCGTCGAACACCACGACCTTGCAAACGATTCTATGGAGTCTCGATTGCTGCCTACGAGAGCCTCAGATACTTGCGAACGATTGTTGCGGGAGCTTTGATTACTGCAGGTATCAGCCAAATGAGGGATGGGTCGAATGTCCTAAATTGTCTGCAGCCTAAAGTCTAGCTTCGTTAATCCGACACGTGGCTGCATTAACTCGCAAACAATGACGATCCTCTGCGGGGCGCGCTGTAAATCGGTGTCCATCGAAAAGGTGAGCTCGTGCGATCGTCCTTTTCGTCGAGAAGAGAGTGCGTTGCACCGATTTTCGACTGCCATTTTCACGATTGACGAAGACACGTAGGACCCAAGTTCAAGTAGGTCGTGCGTCGGGCACGACTCTACGACAGTCGCACTTTGTCTTGACTCCAGCGAAATTTACCCAAGCTGAGCATTTCAATGCAAAATTTGATCCCACAGGTTTACTTCAAACTAATATTTTGGTAGCCTAAATCTCAACGTTAAAAAGAGGAACGCCTAGCTTGTCCTTTAACACGTAACCAGAGCTCGCAATTACCAAAGGCGAATTCTAAATTTGGCATGCCGCGGCGCTTTGAGAGATAGCCAGTTAGTTTAATGAGACTGGTCGGAATCAGCTCGCAAGAGTCGTCGTTGGCTACGAGAGTCTCGTCGTGACGACCTGGAAATAGGCCATTCCACCGCATGTCGCACTACTCGCTTCCCGATCTTTTTTCCGTGCGCCCAATCTTTTGTCTCCTGTGCTTCACCCGTTTATCATTTTTCTTCCTTCCTAAGTCCCCACTTTCCATCCTTCATCCGCTCCTTCACTCATTACTCAATTCGACTCGGAGCTCCCCACCGACCGATGAGAACACGTGAACGCCTTGCAAACTGAAGTGAGACGACAGCAAATGGCAGTCAAATTCTCCTTCAAGGCGCTTGCCAAAGTGACTCGAGCGGCCCTCAAGATCTGGCACCGCGTGGCAAAGTACACGACCAAGCCACTGCTCAGTCAAGGCGTGGACGGCGACATGGCAATGGCCCAGGACTCTCGACGGGTCTTTGATACAAGGGCGCAACTCGAAAGGAGGACGCACATTGCGTTTGATGATAAACTCAAGCTCCTCACGCCGGACGAAGCGACCGTGTACCCGCCACCAGCATCCCCGACCAAGGTGGTGGCACTTGCCAATTGGGAGGCCGCACCCACGTTCGTGCTGGATGACCATTTGGGAAATGGCTTCCCCAGAGTGAGTGCCGATCGACTGCTGAACAAGTGTAACCCGTTCCTGTCTGGGAAGCGGAGGGCACGGAGTGACGACGACACGACGTCGGACGCCCAGACGGCATCAACCGACGGCTCGATCGTGCTCGAGAACGGTGTCAAGACCCGTGACGACGGGACGGACGAGGTCGATATAGCTGAGAAGCGGGGGAGTAGCACCCACCAGAAAGTAGCGATGCAAGCAAAAGGTGAGCAGATCTCGGCTCCGTGCTTCGATGCATGTGCAAAGGAGGACGTTGAGGCTGCTAAACCCAGCAAGCGGCCATCTTGCTGGGTCTGTGTTGGCCATGGTCGCTATGTCAAGCGAGGACGTCCGTTTCCACGAAAGCTCTGTCGGTTGAGTCCAGCCAAGAGCAAAGTCTTCGTGGGAAGCGCGATAGGAACAGGTTCAGAATAGGCATAGGCAAAGGAGAAGGACTTGTGTCTCAAAGTACAATACAAGGGGCAATTTTGTGGTAAACTGCTGCTACCGAGCATGACTGATCGGATAAATGGGTTCGTTGAGTCTCTTGTCACTTGTGTTTGTTCAGAATACGCGTTCGTCACTCAGTGGTCCCATTCCACCTTCATTAGTAGATACACTCATTTATTTATTCATGATGTCTGCAGTGCGACGAGGC
The DNA here is from genome assembly GCA_921007115.2 of Peronospora matthiolae. Classification (NCBI taxonomy): domain Eukaryota; phylum Oomycota; class Peronosporomycetes; order Peronosporales; family Peronosporaceae; genus Peronospora; species Peronospora matthiolae. Next base: position 260,503 of record CAKLBY020000308.1, read on the forward strand.
TCGGGTCTATGTAGTAGTTGCGAACTGTGATCGGCTACCGACCACGCGACCACTTCTCTTGATTGGCGCGTGGTCGGAGGTGGTGACAAGTGGAAAGGCGACACTCACGCCAGGTTTCGTGGAATAGCAGCCGCCGGCTGGTGATCCACGATGCGACAATAGGGAGGGTATGACGACTCGACGTCTGGAATCACGTGGCGTCAGTACTGTATCCATAATGAGCGAGGAGAGAAGAAAAGGAAGAAGAAGAAGAAGAAGAAGAAGAAGAAAAGACTGAGCGATTGCGGTGGAATCGGCGGTGATCAGTCATGATGAAGTATGCAGAAATCACAGCATCGACGGATGATCTCAGTTACATTCGACTGGATGGAATGGAGGTGGTGTCAGATAAAAAAGAACCGATTCAAACTGTGTGGTAACGTCGTCTGGGAGAGCGATATCTTGCCGAGCCTGCGTTTTAATGAGCCACGCTCTGTCGTATAGACCGCGCGGTCTACATTTGCTTTGTTGCAGCTCTTTTGAAAGGTGCTGGTGCATCAAATGTTCATGACTGAGCGTGACGCGAGAAAGGTTTTGTGTCTTCTTTCTTCCGCGCGCGTTCTGATCTAAATCAATCATCTTTCGCCTCTCGCCACGGGCAAGGCTGACGAGAAGCACATTGTCAGTGTAGTCTAGGTGCGTTGGGAAGGCGCAACTGTATAATTCAAACATCGTGAGCAGTTGATAAGATCTCGTGGACTACGAGACTGTTTGGAATGGTGCTTTCAACCTACAAAGCCAATGACAGTGTGCGAACCATTGACATTGATCTCGTGTAGACTCTGCTGTTTATCTTTTAGCACGCAACAAATTGTTTGCCAGGATTGTCGAAGCAGGAGATCAATACTAACATCAGCGTCTTCAGTTGCAGTGCTGTTGGTGTGGTTTTGGAGAGGATGGAAGCTAAAGCACATACCTGAATGACATTCTTGGTCTTGGCACCACCGTCAACCCGCCCCTGGCGTCACGAAAGCTCTCATTGCATCAAGCATTTGACGAAAGCCGATATCTAGTTTTGGTTTTCGTTACATTACGACAAATGTTGCGCCACCATTCCTCCGTACGAACACTACCGCACACTAATCTACATTTGCCATACGAGTATGAAGTGATTTACCGAGCGAACTTCACTTTGCACGCATGGACGACAGAAGCTCTTTGCATTCACAAATGAGTTGACCGACGACCACAACGCACTCGTCACTACGTGTCGGATACATCTGGGTTACTATTTAAATCTTTTAAAAATAGGAAACCCAGGTTTCAGCTGAGAATGGTACAAAAATAGATAAAACGGAAGTTCACGTTTCACCGAACGTAATCGGATACATCCGTCGCTACGAAAATTACCTCTTTAAACAAGAATGTGCGTTACACGGCTATGTGTATTTTTGATTGAGCCGATCCTGGATCTGAGTTAGAAAAAGGCATGCCCGTCAACGAAAAATCGATTGGTAAAATTACTTACCATTGTACGACGAGGTGCCAATTGCTGTGCTATAGTGGTCGTACTGAGAGATTGTGGCGCGATATTTGTTGTACGAACCGTTTTGTGGTTTGGCGTGGGTGTTGGGTATGGGGTGTATTTAGTAAAAAGTGAGGTGAATTTACCCGTTACTTTTACAACGATGCATACTTAATAATCGTACCAGTCTCGAGTAGCTGGACAGCTCCCGTGATATGGGCCCAGAGGAAATATAGTGACGCTTTTGTATGACGGTACTTTATCTCATCATATTAATTTATTCGATCATCAACGAACACTAGATGAGGGCGCTAATGAAGCCAAAATGTGCTTGTTTTGGTCACGTCAACGATTTACAAGTTAGACTAAGTTTGTAATGAGTAGCAAAGTATTTGACGAATACCATGATACGGCTAGTTGACGCTTCTACTTGATATTACGCAGACAAAATGTAATATGGTAACGATGTTTACGGAGATAGTATGTGCATGTACAACGAATCAAAAGTGTCATCTCTTTTTTTTCTTGATATTAATGCCGTTTTCAGACACCGAATGTTCAAACGCGCTCATATCTTCAAATGTTACATTACCATGCTAAGTCAGGTAGAATATGGATCGTAAACTAATTCGAGAGGATATAGGATACTCAGAATTGAAAAAGCAACATATCATTTACGATCAACAGTTCTACGGATCATCCGCACGTTGGTTGTGTTTATTTCTTTTTTATCGTATGAATCACCAAACCAAAGATACTTCGTAAATAAAGTCAGCAGGACAGTATCGTGTACATGCACCGTAGCCGTGACGTGCAATACGGTTCCAAGATGATGTGGTCGAGGCCGGAAGGGTCTGGAAGCAAATATGGCAAATCCCGGTAACGATATGCCAAACGATGCTGTGGACGGACAGCAGCAAAGCGGTCTAACCTTGCGACATCCGTTGATATACGTGGGAGAACAAACAGTTTCTAGGCTATCGGCATCTGTCACCGACGTGCGATCGCGAAGCGAGAGCATCAAAAAGTAGCAACCGCAACTTCGGGTGCCATTGTAACGGGGTTGCACGAAATTATGGTACGTTGTACCAGGGGTGTTACACACCTGAGGTTACTCCTTTGTGAAGATGATATCGAATATCTTATTGGTTTGTAGGGGCTGACGAGTGTCAGCCATTAGGTACGAAAGATTTTTTGAGTAGGATTAAGATATTCTATAGGCTTTAACAAAATAAAATCAGTTCCCATTTTGATCTGAAGGACACGTGGCTTGCGAGCCGTCTTGATCGTTGATCACTGATCACTAAGAGCTAGCGACACCTCCTTGAGGTAGCTACTCTTGAGCACTGAGTGCTGTCGATTCACTGAATCGTTAGGTCCCCCTGGAACAGGGATCTGAAGCTGTAAAGCTTGTTGACTCGTCAAGTCGTTAGTTCTTTAGAGCTAAGTTGCTCGTAGAATGTTAAGTCTTCCTCTGACTTAAAGAGATGTGTAGCTCCGCTACACTTAATAGCACTCGTAGTCAATCTACACCTGAGTCGTTAAGACTGATCCTCTGTGGGGATGGAAAACTCCACTCCCTATCTGAGGCCCAAAAGGTCGCACTTGATAAGCTGACCGCATCTTTGGGTCCAGAGTACGTGGAGTTCCTTGTTTCACAAGGTCCTGAAGGTGCTTAATGCACGTGTTGAAAGCTTCATGCAGTATGAAGCGACCCTTTTAGGGCAGGTCCAAGACCAAATAGCGTCGGCTATGCCTACACGCTGCGTGTCTGTACCAGACGAAGAGGCTAAGCCTCGTCCACTTAGAGTGGAAGTAAAAAACTACTCCGGTAAGGAGGGTGAGAACCTCATCCTGTGGATCCGTGAGATCGAGATGGTCATGAGATCAGGTCTGATCACGCTTGACCATCAACAGGTCTCGCTGGCTATCTCGAAGCTCGATGTTAGAGCTAGAGAATGGGCCTTGACGTGTAGCACGTCGGTGGACATAGCGTTTCCCACATGGGAGTCGCTCAAGTCACAATTGGTACAGGTGTTTTCTCCACCTAACCAGGCTTACCGCGTGCGTTCACGCTTTCTTTCTACCCGCCAGGGTAAAAATGAACTATCGGACTATGTCCAAGAGCTGCGAACGCTCATGGCTGCAATGCAGTCTGACCCTCTGCCTGAAGCAGTCCATGTGACTATCTTCATGGAAGGTCTACGTACTGGCATTGCCATAACCGAGGTTTTTCGGGTTCACCCCTCTACGTTTGAAGAGTCTGTGAGAATTGCTCTTAATGCTGAGCATAACTTCAAGTCGGCCAGACTTGGTTGGAATGGATTCAATCCTCGCTCTGTGAGAGCAAACTATTCGGGTACCACTGCCTACAATAGGCCGGAACCGATGGATCTCAGCTATGCTGAAGATGGAGGTGAAGCTGAGCTTCAAGCTGCTGAGCAGCAACACGTCGTACGACGATGCTTTACGTGCGGAAGCACTAAACACTTGCGGCCTGGTTGCCCTTTGCGTAAGCAACGCCAGGCTACGAGCCAACAATCGACCCCAAGTCAGAAGTCTGGCATGGCACGGGGAAATGCCGACACCCAGTAGGCGGGGGGCGCCCTACTGGGGAAGAACTATGTTCTGTTACACCTTTAGAAGGTAAAGGAATGCAGGGCTTAGCCCCAAAGAGTACCATACCAACAGGTATAATGCGTGGATACAAGTCTGGCTTGTTGGTCGCCGAGGCGAAAATTAAGGGCTTTGAGAAGCCTTGGTCGATATTGATCGATTCTGGAGCGTCTTGCAATTATGCTCGACGCCGTTCCCTTGAGGGAAGTCAGCGTTATGCTGAGGCGCTTACAGCGCATGAGGGTGATTCTATCACGGTTCGTTTAGCGACTGGAAGTCGCGTAACTGTGCCTAAAGTTCCATTGAACTTAGGTATAAAGTTTTTAGACTTTGACAGTATTGAGCGCTGTCTTGTCCTAGATTTGGATTCGAGATATGATCTCATCCTAGGTATGGCTTGGCTTGAACTCCATGAGCCCTGGATTGATTGGAGGTCCAAGACCTTAGGCGCTACGCGCAATGTTCCTGGCGAAGCTTTGGAGAGTCATGAACCCACCTTCGCTAGGCAACAAAAACGCTACTGGCGCGAGCCTTTGACAGAAGATGTCAATGTGCTGGATATTGGAATGTCTGAGTTATCTAACTCCAATGTTACAAACATAAGTTTCGAGCTTAGCTCGTCTAGTGGAACGGCACGTACTCCGTTGAGTGTTCCTCGTTGTGATAACGAGTCACTGCATGCTGAAAGCATGGTTGGCCTAGGGCCGAGTGATCAAGGATGTGATTCCTTTGATGTGTGTATGGTGGCACGTGAAACTACACCGAGTGCGGTCGGCCGTGAGAGCACCGCACTGAATGTCGGTAATGACATTTTTGGCGATACGCCATTTAGTGAGGGTGGCCGTGAAGGCACCACGCTTAACGTCGGTAATGGCGTTGTTGGCGATTCGCTATATAGTGTGGGCGGCCGTGAGGGCACCACACCTAATGTCAATAATGATATTGTTGGCGATACGCCGTATAGTGTGGACGGCCGTGAGGGCACCACGCTTAACGCCGGTAATGGCGTTGTTGGCGATACGCCGTATAGTTTGGGCGGCCGTGAGGGCACCACAACTAAAGTCGGTAATGACCTAATTGGCGAGACGCCGTTAGATTTGGGGCTAGACCCGCATAATACACGTGGAGTGGCACGTTTCAATCCACTGGGTGAAGTGTTCGAGTTATGTAGCACTTCACCGGATGTCGGTCAAGACAAAAGCTCTCATGTTGAGCGTACTATGGTTGGTAGTAACCATGGGGACAATGTTGTCCCGACCCCTAAGGGGTGTACGGTCTCGAAGAGACGATCGAGACGTCGGGTAGCAACTTTTAAGCGCCAGGCGTCCTCACAGTCACATAGTGATAATAGTAATACACTATATACACTTGTTAATGGAGTGACTGGTCAGGTTGATGGCAGTGTTTGCCTGGAAACCCTTCCATCTGTGGACGCTCATTGTAAGCTAGACGAAATGTCTGATGGCGAGTTTAGCCGGGCCTTGAAGGCAGGAGAGTCATCCGAGTTAGCGGTCATTAGACCTGATACTGAGTTGAATTCTTCCTCGTTAATGGATGAGTCTGTCCTAGAGGATACAACGGCGGCACTTAGTGCACGAAGTGGATCTTCAATCCTTAAAGATCCTTTGGATCCGTTCTATCCTTTAGTTAAGGAATTTCAAGATGTGGTGTGTCACAACCCACCTTCTGCCTTACCTCCCGATAGAGGTGTACGTCATGAGAATGACTTGGTTCCTAAAAACTAAATACTGTGTAACACGGCAGTGGCCTTTGCCTAAAGAACAGTGTGACGTCATTGAATAATTCTTTCGTGCTAAGCACGCGGCTGGAATGGTTCGTGAGAGTAAATCTCCCCATTCAACACCGACATTTTGTGTCAAAAAGCCAAATGGCAAGTGGCGTATTGTGCATGCTTATAATAAGCTTAATGCAGCCACTATACCGGCGCAGACGCCTATTCCTAGAAAGGATGTTCTTCAGAACAATATGGCAGGATGTACATTGTACAGTGCACTCGACTTAGTCGATGGTTATTACCAACTGCTCATGCGAGCAAGTGATATTCCGCTAACAGCGGTGAGTACTCCGAGCGGTAGGCTCTGGGAGTGGCTCGTTATGCCACAAGGGCTATCTAACGCCCCGGCTACATTTAACCGGTTGGTAACGCAACTATTCAGACCTTATCGAGGCTATGCACAAACGTACTTTGATGACATTTTTGTCCATAGTCGTGCAATGAATGGGCGATCAGATGTGGATAACCACATCGATCATTTACGAGCGGTGCTCGGGTGTATGCGGAAGAATAAGCTGTATGCGAACGCATCGAAGTGCATCTTTGGTGCAGAAGAGATTCCCTTTCTAGGGTGCTTCATTGGGAAGCGAGGCCTTCGAGCGGATCCCGCTAAGGTAAAAGCCATAGTCGATTGGCCAGTCCCCAAGAACCAAAAGGACTTGCGTAAGTGGCTTGGCCTTGCCAATTACTTACATAAGTATAGTGCATATTACGCAGATATGGCTCGGCCATTGTCCAATCTCCTTAAAAAGGATGTGGATTGGTGTTGGAGTAACACCGAACATGATGCGTTTGAAGCCGTTAAGGAAAGTCTTCTTCATGCGCCAATATTGGCTTTGCCCGATCCTGATCGGCCTTTCAGTGTCGTCTGTGACGCATCTGACTTTGCCATAGGCAGTGCTCTGTTACAAACAGATGTCGATGGACGCGAACGCGTCATCGCATTCGAGTCTCGACAGCTGAAAGCTGCCGAAAAGAACTATCCAGTTCATGACAAAGAGCTACTTGCTATGAAGTACGCTCAAGTCAAATTCAGAGTACATCTGGTTGGCTCAAAGCCGTTTGTGGTCTATACAGATCATGCGTCATTACGCACTGCGACACAGTCGCCTCATCTCTCACAGAGAATGGCTCGTTGGCTTTCCTTCTTTGCCGAATATAACTTCGAGGTGAAGTACAAGCCAGGTAAGCAAAACGCTTTGGCTGATGCGCTATCGCGTCGACCTGACTATGAGCTTGCTCATGTTACGACTCTGTCGTCGTCGGTCACTGACTTAATCCGTGCGGCATATGCCAAGGATGAGCAGTGTGTAGCTTTGCTACGGGCTCTTGGGAGCGATGAGTTTAAAGACTCGGACATAGAATTGTCGGCACGTTTACGTGCGAGGCTACATCGATATTCCATCGATAATGGCCTGTTGTGCTATCGCACGGATATTGAGGACAACCCTCGTATCGTTGTACCTCATGATGAGGAATTAAAGTATCGGATCCTCTATGAGGCACATGATACTGCTTTAAGTGGTCATCTCGGTCGTGAGAAGACTTATAGCTCGGTGAGCCAAAGTTATTGGTGGCCCAAACTTTATAAGTGGGTGCGCACCTGTGTGCGTACGTGCGAAACGTGTCAACGGGTAAAACCCTCGGCACATGCCGCGGCGCCGCTGGCTAGTTTGCCAGTACCCACTGGTTGTTGGGAGTCCATGAGCATGGATTTTGTGTTTGGCCTACCGAAAGATTCGGAAGGCAACTCTGGTATTGTGGTCTTTGTTGACCGATTGAGCAAGATGGCTCACTTAGCGGCTGTGCCGGATAGCATCGATGCTGAAGGTACAGCACAGCTGTTTATCGACCGTGTGTTTCGCCAACATGGCTTGCCTGTGTCAATTATCTCTGATAGAGACCCCCGCTTCACTGGGAAATTTTGGAAGTCTATCTTCAAGGTGATTGGCACTCGGTTGGACATGTCCACAGCGGATCATCCGCAGACCGACGGTCAAACTGAGCGCGTAAACCGCGTCATCAACCACATTTTGCGCAGTATTTGCGCTGATACGCCTAGGCGTTGGAGCTCAACGCTCCCTGTTGTTGAGTTTGCGTTGAATAACGCTGTTCATGCCTCAACAGGCTTTACTCCGTTCTGTCTAAACAATCTCACCCACCCTCGCGTTCCGTTAACGCTATCACTACGTGAATCAGGGCTTGGTGGGGGAGAGGTTGCCGATCGGCTTGCTGATATCAGCCCTGCTACTGTCCAAAAACAGGTAAGCGAGTTTCTCGCAACGCGATTAAATGTCTTAAGACATGTGCGTGACGCAATGGCTGATAGCCAAGATACCCAGAAACAACAAGCTGATGCCAAAGGCAGAAATTGTATTGAACGTTATGAGGTCGGAGACCAAGTACTACTCAATGCTAAAAATCTACCTACAAATGTAGTGTCTGCTGTCTTTAAGACGAAGTTTCGTCCACGCTTTATTGGACCGTTTACGGTCACGGCCAAGAAGGGACTTGCGTATACGCTAAACCTTCCGCGCAAATTGCGCACACATCCAGTGTTCTACGTAGGCTTACTTAAGCCGTATCGGGATCCTTCCCATGTGAACTTGGAGGCGCTTGCGCCGACGACAAGGGCACTGCCCCGGATTGCTGTAGACGAATCAGCAAGTCCTACTAAGCCTCGCTCCGAGTTTGAGCTTGCTCCATCGCCTGAAGGCGGCTTTGCATCGCATCCAGCATGCACTGGGACTTACCCAAGGCCTCTTGAAGACCCTTCACTTTGAGAACCAATTTCTCGTGGGCCTCCACCGGTACACCGGCCGCCACCGACTTTGCTCGATGAGCATGGGTGTCGTCAATTTCATGTCGAGAGACTACTGAAACGACGTCGTCATCAGGGCCAATACCAGTATCTGGTAAAGTGGCGTGGGTACCCTGAGTCTGAAAACTCATGGGAATTTGAGGTACTCCTTCGGCAAGACTGCCCATATGCTTTGGATGCTTTTGAGCATCGTGGCCATGGTCGTCTCGAGGCCGAGGCCGTTCCCCACCGCTAGTGGTGCGGGTTGGCGGGTTGTTGGCCACAGACTGACCAGCACTCGCGGCTACCTTAGTAGCCGAAGCATAGCGCGTGCGCTTGCGCAATTGGCCTCTGGCCTTAAGCTTGGCATAATCATACCGAAGCTTGCGTTCAAGACGCACGTCAGCCACACTGGCACTAGCCCTTAAAGCAAAAATGTTGCTGAGGCGACGCACATAGTGCACCCAGTGAACAAAGGCATCGTCTTCTTCGCTCACTGTTTCGCCTGCGAACAAGAGAATGGGTATACCCTTGATCGGTGGAACCGGTGTACCACGCGCTTGCATGTCAAGGCGTGCCTTGTATTGACTTTGAGTCGTTAGTTGCGGCTCCAGGTACCTCTCGCGAAGTGCCTGGCAGCTTACAACCTACTCAGGAGTCTTAGGCCCATGGCCAATGACCCACGTTGCCAATGTTTGGCCGGCCGCTTGATGTAGACGTTCCTCCACACTGGGTGGGGTGAACACATAGTCACGCTGGCGTTCAAGGGTTGTAGCCATTTGTACATGACGCTGAGCGTTTTCTTCTCTTTGAACAAGCAGTTGTTGTTGCTCATCGAGCGGGTTCGTGATGATAGTCTCATCAGACCCAGACGCTGCATACTGCGCTAGTGGCGCGCTCGCACCTCCACGTTCAGCGAACGGATTTGGGGTGTTCGAAGGTTGTGCCACAGGCATCAGTGAGCCGGACATTGTCCCTGTATCACCGCGGACACTGGTATCGCTACCGTAGTCCACCTCCTCCTCTATCCCGAGGTAGTCACACAGAGCCTTCGACTCGTTTGGTGATGAGGACATCGTGTTGGAGCGTACGTTACCGTGAAGTTCACCGTACGCGCACTGTTCTCGCTGAGAATACAAGTTCGATTGACGTTTTGGCAAACGTCAGTCTGGTGGGGGAGGGTGTAACGGGTTTGCACGAAATTATGGTACGTTGTACCAGGGGTGTTACACACCTGAGGTTACCCCTTTGTGAAGGTGATATCGAATATCTTATTGGTTTGTAGGGGCTGACGAGTGTCAGCCATTAGGTACGAAAGATTTTTTGAGTAGGATTAAGATATTCTATAGGCTTTACCAAATAAAATCAGTTCCCATTTTGATCTGAAGGACACGTGGCTTGCGAGCCGTCTTGATCGTTGATCACTGATCACTAAGAGCTAGCGACACCTCCTTGAGGTAGCCACTCTTGAGCACTGAGTGCTGTCGATTCATTGAATCGTTAGGTCCCCCTGGAACAGGGATCTGAAGCTGTAAAGCTTGTTGACTCGTAAAGTCGTTAGTTCTTTGGAACTAAGTTGCTCGTAGAGCGTTAAGTCTTCCTCTGGCTTAAGGGGCTGTGTAGCTCCGCTACAGCCATGCTTTATGTATGCATTAATTTTCTGGAGCGCGAACCTACACGGTGCCAGTATATACTTGTAACGGGGTAGCCCGTTCCATGATTTTGACACCAAACGGTGTCAATTGGGATATTGTCTAGTATGACAATATTCTACCGATATCATCCGGGATGGATAATTTTGATGGAATGTTATCCCCTTGGGATAATACATTCATGTGCTGCTCAAGGATCGGTTGATATAAGACATATTAACCATGGATTACCACCAATCGCTGCTAGACGCGCGCAATGAGTGGTGAGCAGGTTGTCATCATACGACAACGTAGTTTAATTTATTTAGATAAAGATCAAAGTTGTATTGATAGCTTAACTATATTAAATACAGTTCTCTTTTTTACCTTTACTTGAACGAGTCGTACAATTAGCTTAGCATCCTCTGCACGTACTAGTGTACGTGAATTTTTGCGGCGCCCCAAAGAAAGGGTAACCCATTATAATACTAGCCCCATTCACGGTTTTTCCCTGGATCTCTCGCCGGCGATCACGGCATGGTTTAAGGTATGCCAAAGATCTTGCACATAGTTACTAAACTGTAAAATCGACAATCGGAAACACCACTACATTAAGTAGGACAAAGTTTTCCATTTGTTTCTATAACATCTTTCCAATGCTACAAAATAAGCGAATGAACAAGTGTCAGATTCTACAGGTCGTCATGCCAAGGGATTTAAGGCAAAATGAATTAAAATATCTACAAATGTTTGAATATAGAGTATAGTGCATTGTCAGGACTAGATCGATGCAAGCTTTGCGAAACCAGGACTTGCCGAAAAACCAAAACCAATCAGATATAAGTACAGTGTTATCGGTGCAAATTTGTTGTTTGTGTGATTATTAAGTCTGTAGCTACAAGCGTTAACGATACAAGATCCAGGTGCGAAACTTATCACTAAGACGTTCGTTAAAATGGAAGCGATCGATTCAACTGCAATTTACAGTGCAAATAAGCTGGATAAGGGAGAGAACTTCCAGACCGGTGAGCATCCAACATATTACATTCGACTACTATCCTAACCATAACCGGACGTGCAAGGTGACAACGATTAGTGGCAGGAGCAAGAAGGTTGCGTGTCCTCAAGAAAAATGTCTGTGAGGGATACGTTTGACGAAGTGAGAGCGAGTGGGTGAATCTTTAGATAATCACATTACTACTCTAAACGGTTGTCATTTTACTGTGTGCATGACCATCGCAAAACCAACAGCACGACAAAACAAACTGATGTAGATATGTGACGCCTCGGTTAGGGAAAACAAAAACGTCAAGCACAAGTTAATCGTTTCATTCGTGCTTGCTCGTGATGGTCTTATTCTCTGGAACTACAGCCGAATGATTTACAGATCAAGTAATCTGTTGTCGAAGAGATTGAAGGTTAATGAAGTATATTAGTTTCGCTTGTTGACCTCCACTTCGTGGAACTAAGGGCTTAAAGTCGGTCAGCACTGTTGCGCTTACAGTGGACCAAGACAATCTATTATTTCGCAATTTTGTATATTTTGGTGTGTGCATCAGCATTCATTACTAAAAAGTTCCAGTGGTTTAGTTTGATGGAACAAATTTTGCCTCGTAAAACATACGATGGCGTCATTCTTTCTCTCGTGGGACGAGACAGAAAGGTTCAACATCTCACCCTTGTCCCAGCTTCATGCCCGCAGAAAATTTCAACAACATCGCATGGGTTTTATTCACCAAGTTAAAGCTGAATAAAATTTGGTCAATGTCGCAGTGGTGCGTGGTCGTGGAAGAAATCAAGATGCAGTAAAACTTGTATGGTCGCAGACGGGTGTTAGCATCTTCCAATTAGAGCTCGTTAGCGCTGACTAAAAAATGAAATTGCATCCGATCAGACCAGTCCGGCAATAAGCTAATAAGGAAAGACCCGTTCCCAATCGCGCAGTTTACTATCGCATGGTACATTTACATCGAAAGTACTACACTGTTTCTACTTCACATTGGCCCTGTTTTTGCGTCATGTCCTGGTTTTGTAAAGTCTGCATCGACCGAGTCTTGATGAGGCAATTTACTCTTGAATAAACCTATCGATTCTGCTGAAACCAGGAATGTAAAGAAAAAAGTGCTGCCCGTTGATGCAATCTGCTGCAAGTCGTGTAACGGGGGTGAATCGTTACATAAAAATTTATAAGAAATTGTTAATAGAATATAACTATAAGAGTTATATTCTCAGAATATTGTCATAAGGACACATATTCTGCAGCACTTACGAGTAGTTCCTAATTGGTTGATATAGGCCATTATATCAACCAACGAAGACGCGCCACGACAGACACACGCAATGAGTGGTGAGCAGATAACTGATTTACACATTTGTATTTAGACATAGTTAGATGAAGATAAATAGTGATTTATTGCAGACATTAACTATGATAAATACAGTTCTACTTTTTACTTTAACCAAGTACTCGCTTCTTCTTACCGTCTTCCTCTGCACGTACGAGTGTACGTGAAGTTACGAGGCACCGCCTTATTCTGTCATCAGAATAAGTAGCTTGTACTGTCACCAGTACAAGCTTCAGGGTGCCCCGTTACAAGTCGCCTCGATCATCAGTATGTTGCTAAACACGCCCGTCTATACGTTCAGAACATGCGCAATCTAACAGGTTTTAAGCAGATTGATCTTTCATGGTCCACAAACCAATTTTTTAACGCATTTATTGTTGAAGGGGGCTTCATAAACTACTTGTTTCATTTCAATTACAAAAAACTCGACGCCTTCAGTTTCATCAGATAGTGGCCTCATCACGACCACGAATATCATCTAGCCCCTTTTCGGAATCCCCTTAGGCAAGAAAACATCAGCGATACCACTCAGCATCTGCGTCTGGGAAAATGCAAGACATTCTGTCGCCTTTCAGTCCACATCCTTTCGGCCAGCTCGGTGCTCCTTCATACGTCATAAATTTGTCCTCTTTACAGTTATGTGCGCCCACTCTGCAGCTGCGTGCACCCTGAGTCAGCTCTGATGCTATGTGAAAGCCAAACATTGATGGTGTATATCCTAATCTTAACAAACATTCAAGTATTTTCCTGACGCTCAAGTTAAATTTTAATGGTGTCGCCAAGGCTGCACCTTTGATAAAGAGCTGTAGAATGAAAAATCAACAAATGATACTTGTAAGATTATGAGTGCGTGGTCAATGCGCACAGGCTCTGCTAACTACTTGGATCTCGTACAGGGTAAGCCATGTCGCGGCAGCCATCGAGATGACCACGAGGTCTCGTACCTGGTCGGACGAAATCAAGATCATACACCCATTGAATGTCTACGAACATAATACACGAACAAAAAAAAGCTAATAAAATATGTTACTTTGTGGGTGCTCGGATTCTCAGACTGTGTCGCTCCGTATCTCTTTGGTATAATACACTCAAGTGCTCGTGCGGATCCTGACAGATTTGCTTCAATTCAGCATATTGCGTAAGCCTTCCTTGGTCAGCGTGCACTCGGTAGTGTCGACTACTATTCACCTGTCGATCTTTTTCTGCCGTAGCGCCGCTTCCGTGGATGTGGCATTTGATCAGTGTCAGGCAGCCTAACGCTTTACAGACTTGCATAAATTTGTCATCACCGTTTGCAAGGTTTGCTCAATGTAATCCCGCACAAATGAGTAACACTCTTGGAGCTTCTAGATGATAGATATAGCGCCGACCTGCACCTCCGCATTCATCTACACTTGCGTTTACCGTTCCAAGTCTATCTCCGATGCGGATGACAGTTCTCTTCTCGACCAGCTAGAAATTCAGGTATCAGATTACAAAAACATAAGTTGTGCACATGGTATCGGTTCCTTTAAAGCACTCACCATAATGTGGATGGAGTGTCAGCTTCGCGCGCCACACAAAACCGCCGCGGATATATCCTTTCGAGCGCAGGTAGCATCTTACATAAAATTAAACGTCGTGTAGGTCGCAGCTCACCCATTGCAGATGAGGTCGTTGTCCAGTACATCGAAGCTTTTTCTAAGACGTGAGGGGGAGCAGCATAAAAGGTGGAAATTGGACTCGTGAGGGAGAGCAGCTCAAATATTAGATTACGTTAATCAGTCCACACATTGAAATCGTCGTATGCACTACAGATGAAGGCCAGTTTATTGAACACGAGTTTTCTTTGTAAGCGTTGTAGTGCCCTGTAGTGTCAGAGTTGCAATAATGCAGTGCAAAAGCGTGTTGTGGCTAGCATAGCTCGCGTATAAGTCTCCACATGTGGACACTCAAAAGGGTCCACCAGCTATATTATAGTCAAGTTGGTGGCGAACATACAAACGTTCATTAATTAAACGCCTCGACAATGGTTTTATTACTAATTTATTTTAGACTATATCGATCGTTTCACACGAGGAAAAAGAAATGAAATACCGTTGACAAATGCCGAAAAGAAAAGAGTACCCCTGTACTTTCATAAATGACCAATACGCCCCTGGCTATAGCCTAAGATTCAAATGCTGGCAAATATCATTCCTAAAGCGTAGTAAGATTCATATGCGCTCACGACAAGTGGATCTAGAATGCTCAGGTTGTTTCCATCTGCCACAATGCACGGGACGCTACTCCAGGCCTTCCTCCACTCTACGCACGAGCATTTTCTTTGGGCAGACCGGTGGGCGCCGTGTACGCGGTGGGGGTACACGTACTTCTTTCCTGTCCTGATCTAAAACGTCATCCCGAATACTTTCATCGCTAAGTGGGTGTACCGTTTCTGCGTGTGTGTGCCAGTATGCAACTACCATAAATCAATTTTTTGCTTCTGTCGCACATTCATTCGGCACAATAGTAGCGCATCTTCTGCGTGGTGACAAGGAAATTGGTGATAAAGATGTTCTTTTGATAATCGAACGAGTCATCAAGGATAAGTTGCAGATTTTATTTGAGCAAGCTCACCTTGTACCTGCCACCACTTACTCGAGCACTCATGTTGCCTGATATTGACAGTCAAATTCCGGTCCTCTAATATCATCTCGAATTCATGATCAGTCGCACGTAGAACCCGGTAGCGCTTAGCGCGCTCGGTGGCAGTGCCGACGTTTTCCTCAACTGAGGGAACAAGTAGCGAGAGTCACTAAGCTGCTTTTCGTCGCCGCTCATCGAACCATACCATAACTGCTGGTGGATCCTTTTTCCACAGTGTAAGAATATTCCAAAACGGTTAAAATGTGTAGCTAAAATCTATTCAGCAGACTCCATCAGCAACCTACCGCTGCATCATCATCACGATTGGGAGCTCACAGGCTTCCAGACTGCAATTGCTAAGCGATTTTGCGATAGTGATGGTCAGATGTCCAAATCTATTTCCATAAACGCGCTGTTGGCCCAAAGATTTATAACTAAGCCCACCATCTACTCTTTAGCGTTGATTAAAATTTCTTTAATCTCGCTCACTATAGCGTCGAATTCCACTTCAGTCAATGCATAAGCTTCCTGTTATATGAGCTTTGCCAATTAAATATCTTTGAATACTTTCCGAAAGTTTCCGCTGAGTTGCCGCATGCATATACCATGGTTTGCATTCGAAAAAAATTCCTGAACTCCGTCGATCAGCCCTAAGTGACGGTCGGAAAGGAATGTCAAACGCTGCAGATTCAAAGCATTTGCTTCCAGAAGCGTCCGTAGCTTTGATAAATACCAACGTCAGTTCTCGTCTTTTTTAGAATCGGCGACGGCCATTGCCAGCGAACAGAATGTGCCGTCGCCGTCCACAGGCGTCGCCGCTAGAAGCGTCAATAACTACTTTAATCCAAGGTGGGTTCCATTAAGGATCCGGAGTGGACGGCATCCGGATCTAAATTCAGCAAACGACGCTTGGTAAAAAATAAAAAAGCGCCAAATTTGATGCTTGTGCCAGCCGTGTACACGGCCGCAACGCTTCCTGTTGCAGCCGTCATTGCATCAGCAAAATACTGAGATTTTTTGGCAGGAAAATACAACGAACACCAGCCATCCACGACCCTCACATGGGTTTGTCAGAAAAAAGCTGTCTGCAATACGCCGGAAGATTTTATTAAGATTTTTCGTAGGATCCATGAATCATTTCCTTACTCCTCGCTTTTCCTTTTTAAGCTTGCTTGTGTGTAATCGTGACTCCATGCTCGCGACGAACGTCTTGTATATTTTCCTTTGGCCTGTTCTGGGGGTTGTCACGCAAACGGGCCTCGACTTCACTCGCAACCCAAGAAACTGATGTATGTTGGTGGCCAAGGTGTGTCACACCTTGACATGAGTTTCTGTCTCGCAGAGTCCTGATGGTGAACGTTGGTGCGTCGGCAAGATTTGCAGCGTGAAGCCTCCAGGAGCAGCCTTCTTGCACGCGAGACACTGTGAAGCGTCGTTTGTTACTTTTGATCACCGCGAGCTCGAACCGTTCAGCGATGACACTCACTTTGACTGCTTTGCGGCAGCTTTTCGCATCCGCAAACTCCGTTCTAACGGTAAGCTGATGTTCCGCCAAAATATGCGTCGAGAAGTAGTGAGGTAGGGTCGCGGCGGTGAGTTAAAGGGATGTAGTTATAATCTGCGTAACAATTTTTCGTGTATCTATGTACATGTATTGGCTAAAGCCATGGAGCATTTTGGTCATTTATAGAAGTACAGGGGTGCTTTTGTCTTTTCGGCATTTGTCAAAGGTATTTTGGTACTTTTACCTTAATGCGACGTAGCCAAAATTGGCGCATCCGCATAGTGGAAAGGCGCACAAAACTGTATAGAGGACGTATCAGTAGCCAATAAAGTAGCAGTAGGCTGGCCGACAAGCTGTCGAGCGATTCCCTACATCACAGCATTGTCCGAATAGAAAAAAGCGAAAACTTATCGCTCTTTTGCTGTTAATTTTGCTTGCAATTACGCACATACCATGGGGGCTGGGTAAAAACCTTTGTGACTGAATGTAGGTTATAAAGGCCAATTGATCACAAAACTTGGAATGTCTTCCGTCCTATAATTGTAACGGGGCACCCTTAGCTTGGGTGCCACGAAACTTCACGTACACTCGTAAGTGCAGATGAAGATAAATCTACTTAAACTACTCGCCTAAGTAAAGGTAAAAAGAGAACTGTGTTTAACATAGTTAAGCTATCAATATAACTTCAGTCTTTATCAAACTATATTAATCTACATTGTCGTTTGACGACAACCAGCTTACCACTCATTGTGCGCATCTAGCAGCGATTGGTAGTAATCGTGATTGATATGTCTTTATCAACCAATCTTGGAGCAGCGGATGAATATTATCCTAGAAGGGGATAACATTCCTTCAAAATTATCCATCCTAGACAATATTGGTAGGATGTTGTCACGCTAGACAATAATCCAATCGACACCGTTTGGTGTCAATGTCATGTAACGGGCTACACCGTTACAGGAATACTCAAGTTAAAGTGGCACATTTACAAATTGTGTTTTGATGAAGGGCCAGACATTTTTTAAATCACCATCCACACGCAATATGCTGATGCGTCTGGCTTATTTCTGGCTAACTAAAACGGATGAGATTGCTTACGGTCACGCGGACATTTACCGCGACAGAGTGGGCTTACGCTACGCTCGCGTATGAACGCTACGTTAAGTCGATACATAGTTGTGAAGAGCCAAAGACTGTAGGTTAGGTTCCGTAGAGAAAATTAGGTCAAATTGATCGGGTATGTAAACGCTTATCAACTTACAACAACAACAACATCAACAACGAAGGCTACAGCAAGTGTAGTAGCAGCAATAATGACACCAGCAACAAAATTAGCGGCAACTGATACAATAAAACAATAATCACAACATTGCCAGCAATAACATTCGATAACCTTAACCAAGCAGAACAAGACCATAAATAACAACAACACCAGCACCGACTGTCCATGACCGCAGCCTATAGTATACAGAGATACGTTCACATATGTGCTTTATCGTCTGCACCCGCAACAGGTGGCTGCGAGTGCAGCAAGCCGTCGCAGAATCTTCTTTGCGACTTTCCCCAAAGAGCGGGCGTTGAGCGTGGCTGTTGAGCACGGCTGTAGAATAGTTTTAAAAAATGACAGACGATGTGTATATTAATGTGCGTCACGTCAAATTGAGTACACAATGACGTAGGGCATTTGTTATGTGAAGGGACTCGATTTACTCACATCTCTGTTCCTTAAATTCACCCCTATGTCATCCCTAATATTCACATAAATTTGCCAAAACTGATAAGATAGGGGAGCAAGCTCTGTAGCCCGCCCTTTGGTATTAGTAATTCGGTTTGGAGACCTGGACTAACATACGAAACACTTAAAAAACAGCATACAATGAAGAACGAGATTGATGATGTAAATGTCTACATTTACCCAGTATATTTTTAAAACGATGATATAATGTTAAAAAATGTTTTGAAGATATTGAAGCTCTTGATGCCGATGTATCTTTTGATGAAAATTCTCAAAATACTATAGAAAAAAAACAATTCGATATAGTTGGGCAACGCGATTGGCCTTTGCAAATGAGCGTCCAGCACTTGTTTATGCGATCATATCCACCTTTGATCAATTTTAAGGCAATCACAAGCATCAAAGTCACTCTTTGGCTCCCCCATCTTATCTCTATCGCCAATTCAGTGATTACACCTCTGTAAGTTTTTTTCTTTGGCTAGTCAAAGCAACTGCAATGTTATGGCACTCAAACCCTGGAGCGTCTAATCAGACGCAAAAAACGACTGGAACCAGTCACACAGTAGGTACAAACGTCAGCACATTGGCGCTGTCGAACGAATTGGTTCGGCAACTACGTGGCAGCTCGAGTGTAACGGGGCACCCTGAAGCTTGTACTGGTGACAGTACAAGCTACTTATTCTGATGACAGAATAAGGCGGTGCCTCGGAACTTCACGTACACTCGTACGTGCAGAGGAAGACGGTAAGAAGCGAGTACTTGGTTAAAGTAAAAAGTAGAACTGTATTTATAATAGTTAATGTCTGCAATAAATCACTATTTATCTTCATCTAACTATGTCTAAATACAAATGTGTAAATCAACTATCTGCTCACCACTCATTGCGTGCGTCTGTCGTGGCGCGTCTTCGTTGGTTGATAAAATGGCCTGTATCAACTAATTAGGAACTACTCGTAAGTGCTACAATATATTTGTCCTTATGACAATATTCTGAGAATATGACTCTTATAGTTATATTCTATTAACAATTTCTTATAAATTGTTATGTAACGATTCACCCCGTTACATCGAGTCGATAATTCGTGTGACAAGTCACACGTTGTCCGCCACTTCTGCATGATGCTTTTAAGGTAAGACGGGTGCATGCTTTTTTGTTAAAAGATACTATCTCTGACAGGTCATTCAAGCTCGGGGTGAAGACTGCAAGACCTGTTACAGGTAAAGGGCAAGTGCATCAACATCCAACACTTTTTCGGTTGCTGGCTTGCCGGATCTCGGCATTTCCGATTTGGACGGCCATTCGCCAAAGGGTGAAATGCAATGGCTGAGCCGGTAACGGGACCGAGTGTGTGTACTGATTTGACACGACGCACTCGTGCAAGTGGTAGAACAATCACGTGGATATTAGTTCGAGCACTGGAGCGATCGCCTATGGCCTAGACAAAAAGGACGATGAATTCAAGTACGATCCAGCTGGTGGTGGTACTTCTGAAAGTGTCGCTGTAGAGCATTGAAGACGGCATCTTTTCGACGGCGTCGAGTTCAGCAGGTCCATTTCGCGTACGAGATTCGAGGGTCGATGCGTCGATTTCATTTGCAAGACTATGGCGCCTGTCGTCCAAGTTTTGCTCGCTTTGAAGCTGTCGAAGGTACAAGTGAACGAGATTGTATCCATCGTTGGCTGTACTCGTGCCTCCAAGGTGCAGTAGTTGCTGGTAAATTTATTCGACGAAAAGGCGCTGTTCAAGTCCATCGACCCGGACGAGGCTGTAGCATATGAAGCGATCGTCCAAGCTGCAGTTCTGAGAGGCCCGTGGAGCATCTTCCAAGCTGCAGGATCTTCTGCTGTTGGATACAGCACCTCTGTCGCTTGGATTGAAGACGGCAGGCGGAGTCATGATCAAGTTCATTCCACGTAAAATTACGGTCCCTGCACAGAAGTCGCGGTCATTCTCGACGTATGCCGATTACCAGCCAGGGACCGCCTAAGACGAGTGGTGTGTCTGCCTCAGAAGGACGTCACATTTGATGTAGTCAAAGATGACATTTTTGAATCAAATGTGTCAGCGGTTAAGAAATTGACGGCAAGTAAAACTCGATCACAACTGCGCACAAGTGACAAAGGTTGACTGTCACAGGCCGAGTTGATCGCATGGCGAACATTGGGGAGATGTCATGGACCAAGATGAAGGCAACAAGCTGCACAAGAGAAGGTTGCCCGCAAAGATTGGTGCCGATGTTATGTAAACTATTGAGGGACAAGGATGTGGAAGCTCTGCACTGGCTTGACACGAGCTAGTCGGCTAAGAAGGGAGAGATCGACGCAAAGCAAAAGGCACTTGAGAAAGTGATGACTTCCACTGTCATCACGATACACCTGAAGGAGCAGGTTTCGGAATGGTGGAGGTGCGACTGGCGTGGGTGAACAAGCACGTCGTCCGGTGCAGTGGACAGCGAAGACCTGAAATGCAAAGAGGAGGATAACGAGAGCGTAAACGTACATCAGTGGAGCAAGAATTGAGCGTGCAATCACTCCTAGTAAGTTATGGACGAATTGTGACTTGAGTCAGATTTGAAGACGACCGCTTGAATTGGGATGAGCTGCTGTTCTCAGCTAGTATTCTACCGTAACGATACACAGAGTCTCTTTAGTCGAGGCTGTTCAACTTTGATCAAGTCCACTGGCTCAACTGTGGCCTTTCAGTGTACCGGCAAACAGGACTGTCGCTTCGAGGTGGTTTCGAAACGTGTTCTGTCGCGATATTACGTACGTCGCGTCCCTTGCTACAGACCTGCGAGGGGCGCAGTTGGAGAATGCAGATCAACTGTCATTGACAGTGCGGTAGCAAAAATGCGAACCGATCGCTCCTAAGGTGGTCTCTGACAGCGTTATCGGCCACACAAAGCTCATGACCGAAAGGATGTCATGAGCGTGAACCGAAAAAAACTGTACCAGCATTGAAGCAGAATTGGATTCCAGCACCACTTTTGTACATTCGGCATGCGCGATGATGCAGTTGGTCTCCACGACCGGGTAGGTTGAAGTGTTTGAGACGGGTGTCCATTGTCCTTGAGCCGGGTATCTTTCATAACCAGCTTGAGCCTGGTACTAGGCAACATCGACTAGGATCGACGGATGAGCCAGAAGCGCTCTGGTATAATGTACGATGTAGGAATGAATGAATGGATGGATGAATCACCTGTTGACAAACTCATCGACCTCTGACTATCTCCCGCCCGTAGTGTAATAATGTAAGTTGATACCATGTCGCTCCATCGACTGGATATCATCAGAACGTGGCCACACTGCGTCGGCCAAACAGGTCTTGTCTGTTCACACCACCTCGTTATCAGGCGGTCGGTCTCATCCGTTGGCGTCAGCAGCTGGAGTTTCAGCAGCTTCTGGCCAGCTTGACGACAACCGTGAGATAGCGCGTTTTTACCGCTGGAAACTCCTTTTCCTCCCTGCTTGACACATCACGCACAATGGGCTGTCGTCTTTCTGCGTGGAGAAGGAAAGACCCAAGTTGCCACATAACATTGTACGGGATCATCGCTACAGACCGACACGACACTTGGACCACGACGTACTACAAATCGTCTCGAGCTTTTTAGCGGTCTCACTTCAACTTCAGCTTCATGCAGGGCGGATCACTCTTCCGTGTTGGCATCGATGTCGAGTTTTGGCGGGTGCTGATCCATTTGAGCATCTTGGCGTTCTGTCTCGTTCTTTTCGAGGCAGCACTCCACCACGTAGAACGAAAGCTCTCTCGCTATGACAAGTACCATCACATGCTTCGGAAGGCCTATCGAGAACTCATGGCTCTTGGTTTACTGAGTCTTGGCCTTAAACTTCTCAAGGAAGTGCCGGGTATCCACCCCGATGGCAAGACAATGCTAGCGTTCCAAGTGGCCGACTTGACCATCTTTATCTTTGCCCTTGCTCTCATTCTGCAAGCGATTGTTGTCTTCACGCAGCTCCGCAAGCACAACAAAGAATCCGACCAAACTGAGCTCATCACAGCGCAAGACTTGGTCAACACGATGCGGCCACCGGCTGGAACGCCGCCACTCGAAGCCTTTACGCAAACGAGAGCGCCGAGATGGTTTTGCTGGACGAGAAAATCTGCCAAAGGATTTGACCTGGAAGTCGTCGAGCGTCGACTGCTTCGTCACTTGTTTCTACGGCGCTTTGGACTACCGCAGCTTTTTCCGTTCTCCAAGTATCTCAGTCGAGCTCAAGCCAACCAAATTGAGTACATGATTGAAGTCGAGCCATCCATGTGGGTGCTCTTGCTGGCAGTGGCTTGGACGCTCTGTGGCTTTCTCGATGCTCTCAAAGAACTGGACGTGGATCTCCCTGAAAAACATGAGCTCGTTGAAGTGTTTGTTGTATTTGCCTGGGTGTTGGTGATCCTACACATTGTGGTGCTGCTGTGCTTCCGCGCGTGTGTTCACCAGCTTCTTGTCGCTGCTGGGTATAGCAAAGACCAGTCGACGCTAGTTGACAACCTCCGCTCCATCGCGGAAGAAGAAGCTGCTGCCTCGCGCATGGAAGCAGCGGACACTGCTTTGTGCACTATGAACCGTGTCCACGAAGTACTTGAAGAGATCCAGGATAGTCGCAATGCCGAGCGTCACGTTTTACTACGAAAAGACGTTGGCTTACAGCTCGTGGCAACCTGTTGCCGCAAAATGAACGAACCGTACACGGGTATCAGCATCAGCCGCACACCAAGCGGGGTACAGATTGGGACCCCAAACATCCACATCCGATTCTTCTCACGCAAAGTGTGGCACGTCACAGTCATGTTCATGCTGATTCTCAATGGGTTCTTCATTGCTCTGTTAGTACAGTGCGCCGTGTACGACCTGACCAATATCTACATGGAGTTTGGACTAGTTCAAGCCATTGTGGTTCCGCTCCCTTTGATTCTCAACACGTTTGTGTTTCAGCAGCGCATGTTCCGATACTTTGTCATCGTCTGCAGCATCCTCCGTGTGGACGCCAATACGTTGGGTGAAGTGATCGCGCATTTCAGCGAGATTGTGGAATTGCGGTCGGAATTTGCGTCGTCCTTGCTCGACTGCTTGAAGGAACGGGACTACACGATCATCGACTTGCACCGAGAACTCCGTGCTTATGACCCACAGCAGACTGGGATGATCGACGTGAACCGACTTCGATCGGTTTTAGCACTACTTGGCTATCGCTTGACCCGCTTTCGCTTCAATAGTGTCGCAATGATGCTCTTTGAGCTCAATGGCACCCGAGTCGAGTATGGCCAATTGCTGCATCTGCTGATCCTTGCACATAACGAAGCTATCAGTGACAGTGGTGGCCGCACAAGTCAGCGGCGCCAGCACCCGCTCTTGAGGCGGAGCATCGCTTCCTACGACGACTGTCAACGTCCAAGCTCACGAACAAACCGATCCAGCTCGCAGACCTCACGCGAAGTACCTTTACTACCTCAACCGAGCTCGGGCATTGCACCTGGCTCGAGTGATTTCGTCATTTTGGCCACACCGGGCTCGCGTCGAGTCTCGGTCTCTAGGATATCCGAGTTGCACTCGAGCACGACTGTCGAACAGACTCATGGACGGACTCCAGTGTTACATCGCAGCTACGCTTATCAGTTCCCTAGCTCAAGATCTCGAGGGCTTCAAGACGCTTTTAGTTTCTACAAAGGCCCCTACGCCCAGGTGGACTCGACTTTGGTCTAAGAAGAGACGGTCTTTCACGATCGATAAGGTATCCGCTTTGAAGAAAGCATGAAGGATTACTCTGCTGCACTTTTCAATGGAGTTGTCGATAGGAGCAGACGCAGGTGCATATCCAAATCAATTGAAGCACGATGGACGGACAAGGTAAAGGCTGAATTTGGACGACCGTGTCTAGTGGCACGTCGGCAATCGCTTGATTTTCAAGCATCTCGTCCTTGCACTGAAATGTGCTAGAGATCACGCGACCTTACCCGGCCCGCGATCTTGACCTTTCTGGACGCAACAGTAGCACGAAGAAGAACCTGCTGGAAAAAACTTGTGAGATCGAAGGGCGTCTACGGAGACGACCAGCGGTGACAGGTTATCGTATCATCTGTCGATGTTTCTGGTGAACGAAGGGCTGGGACGCACAGCTTCGTGGCAATGCGATGCATAGCCAGTGACAAACGCGGTGTAACATGCGGCACTTCAGCTCAGCTGGTCACGACCGGGTGCATGCTAAACTCGGTGAGGTCAGAAAGCTCGCGCGTTACGAGGAAGCCAATAGCATATTATTGGAGGACAAAAAAATACTCTATATTCCGACGCAAATGCAATAACAATTCCTCCATGTCTCTTGCGCACATACAGGGGAATTGCTAGCCAGCCTGTCGCGTTTCGCTCCACAGCCTGTCGGCCAACCTGCTGCGCTGTCATTGGCTGCTTACACGCGGCTGCGTCGATTTTGGCTACGTCTTATTGTGCGATCGATATAGTCTCAGATAAATTAGCAATCAAATTATCGTCGACACGTTTGGTTAATACAAGTTTTCAGATTGAAAGCAATCTGCATCCCCCGCCCTACGCAAACATCGTAGGTAAGCTTCAAAAGCAGCGTCTACATTATCCCGATCGAAAAAAAGCACTTTATTCATGACATGCTTTTTTATGACTAGTTCAAATCGGGGAAACACGGACTCCAAGACATCGAATGCCGAGCGCACAGCTCGAATTCGTGCATGAGGAGAAGCTCGAGCAGAACAAGAATGGACAGAAGAAAACTGAAATGCCGTGTCGAAAGTTGTCGGTCGACTAATCTACAGCGACCGTACGTTGTGAAGTGATATCTACGATGGGCCGTTCATGCAGTGTAACGGGGTAGCCCGTTGCATGATATCGACACCAACGGTGTCAATGGGAATATTGACTAGCATGACAGTATTCTACCGATATTATTCAATATGGATAATTTGAAGGAATATTATTCCCTTTTGGATAATAGTCATGCGCTACTCCAAGATTGGTTGATGGAAGACATATAAACCATAGGTTGCCACCAATCGCTGCTAGACGTGCGCAATGAGTGGTGAGCAGGTTGTCGTCATACGACGACTGTAACGGAGCACCCTGAAGCTTGTACTGGTGACAGTACAAGCTACTTATTCTGATGACAGAATAAGGCGGTGCCTCGTTACTTCACGTACACTGGTACGTGCAGAGGAAGACGGTAAGAAGAAGCGAGTACTTGGTTAAAGTAAAAAGTAGAACTGTATTTATCATAGTTAATGTCTGCAATAAATCACTATTTATCTTCATCTAACTATGTCTAAATACAAATGTGTAAATCAGTTATCTGCTCACCACTCATTGCGTGTGTCTGTCGTGGCGCGTCTTCGTTGGTTGACATAATGGCCTATATCTACCAATTAGGAACTACTCGTAAGTGCTACAGAATATTGTCCTTATGACAATATTCTGAGAATATAACTCTTATAGTTATATTCTATTAACAAT
This sequence comes from Peronospora matthiolae, assembly GCA_921007115.2. Lineage (NCBI taxonomy): Eukaryota > Oomycota > Peronosporomycetes > Peronosporales > Peronosporaceae > Peronospora > Peronospora matthiolae. The sequence goes on from CAKLBY020000308.1 coordinate 286,537, forward strand.
TTCTTATAAATTGTTATGTAACGATTTACCCCGTTACATCACCCCCCCTTAACCATCAGTCACTTTAGTGACTGATTGACTAAATGGATACTCGTCCCAAATCATTTGGGACAGGGTTTGCACTTGTTGGTCCGAGTCCACTTTCCAACAGTGTCATCGCATGGTTAACAAGCCCATGTGATGCGCGAGCAAGGCCGCCGAGAGCGCGTCCGCACGTCTCTGTGCGGACGCCGGAGCAGAAACCACAGCAACTGATGTCTCATCGGTTGCTGAAGCGACTCAGCCTGTGTCACCTGGTGATGCAGGCGCTCGTCATGAAGACACTCATGTCTTCGCAGAGTATGAGCTCGGTGTCACCTTGAGGATGTAGGTCGTGACGCTTGGAACGACAAACTTATCAAAGCTCGTGATAAGTTTGAGAAAAGAACCCCGACAGGTGCACGCTACAAGATGCATCGTCTGTCAAGGGAGAAAGGACTACCCTGCCTCTCTTGGGGAGACTCGTGCCCATGTTGTGTAAACAACTCTGCACGAGCACCTAAGGAGGCTTACCTCCAGAATAGCCCGTGGTGGCGCGTACGTATCTCTAGTGAGATGTACGAAGGGATTGACAACCTGAAATCCCTTTACGACCGTGCCGGGAAGACTTTCTCCGGCGGTCCTACTGCGGCACAGGATGTGCCGCGTCGTACTGCTCAACCAGACCCAGTACGTCGATCATCAGTTGGGAGCGGGGCTTCAAGTATCATAGGACGGGGGATAGCCGCGCCACCGGACGAGATAACTCGTCCGACGTCCGTTCACATCGCGGTGGTTCAACAGCTGCTCAACTAGATAGCGCCGGCCACCGCGAGAGTCCTCTAATGGAGGTGGAGGAGGAGGAAAGACGCTCTCCACACGATCGTGGGGAAGCGTGTGTTCCCGAGAGCTTCTTTGATCGCGTAACGCAAGGGTTACGCGACGATCTCGAACATGAGCGGAATAGGCGTCTCCAAATGGCGGACACTGCCTCGAAGCATCGAGCTGAGTTTGCCTTTGCTCAGCTTGAGAACTAGAGATCTCTGACATCTCTTCGTGACGAGCTAAGGGTAGCTCGTGGGATTGTTGATCGGTCTCGGGATGAGATAGCTGCTCTTCAGACCCTTGTTGATGCCCACCATCGGGAGCACAAGGCTCTCTGCGAGATGCTTGAGCGCAAGGGCGTTCTTCATCGGAATAAGCAGCGTACTGGTGGTACGGCTTAAGCCGACCAACGTAAGTGGGATGCGTTCGCATCTTACGTGGTAACGCGATCGTGTATGCATTGCCTAGGCGGTGCAATACACGAAATGGGCCGATGTACTTGGGTAGTAGTTTACTGCTACCCAAGTTAGTCACTACTTGCTTTGGTAAATTAACCGTAGACAGTAGGACTAAGTCACCCTATTGAATAAAAGAGTGTTTGCCCTTCCATTCTTGTCAGCTTTTTGCTTTTGCCTATCCACCGCTTCGGCGATGGAGTCTTGCACAAAACGGACTACCGTTTCACGAGCCAGTATGAACTCATCTGATGACTCGTTAGCTTCAGTGCGCTGTGAACGCACTGCAGCGACAACAATCTTTTCTTCAGTGAGGGCTTCCGCACTCTCACTGGCATCATCTTCTTCGATATCGATGTTATCGATATCGGCATCAAACGCAATGACCTCTTCGTCAGAGCGTGATGAGCGTGAACCAAATCGGTTTTTGCTCGCGCGAGTCCCTCCCCCCCTGAAACCAGAGTCACACTCTAGTAAGGTGGGTACACGCGGATGGCGCAAGCCATTCACGTAAAACGGCGTATGTGTCGTGGACGCATGCACCGAGTTGTTAATGGCAAACTCTACCATTGGCAAGAACTCACTCCAACTCTTAAAGGAGTGTACGTATCCTCGAAGTATCTCTTCGAGGACACGATTGGCACGTTCCGTCTGACCATCTGACTCTGGATGATCAGATGTCGACATCTTCAAGCGCGTTCCGAGTGATTTGAACACGGAACGCCAGAAATCAGCAGTGAAACGTGGATCTCTGTCTGATACGAGTTCACGGGGCAACCCATGAAGTCGGAAGATGGTGTCAATAAAGACACAAGCACAGCCACTTGCTGTGATTGACTCTGGTATAGCCACAAGGTGTACCATTTTGCTGAATCTGTCAACAAAAACGAGAATACCCGTATTCCCGCGTGCGTCTTTGGGTAACCCGAAGACGAAATCCATTGAGATGGATTCCCAGCACTCAGCCGGAACCGGTAGAGGCTGTAAAGGTGCACGCAGTGAAGGAATTGACTTCACTCGCTGACAGACTTCGCATGCGCGAATGTACTTGCGCACAAACTGATACTGGCGGGGCCAGTAAAAGTCTCGACTCACCGTGAGATGTGTTTTCTCCCGGCCACGATGTCCTCCTATTTGGAGCATCGTGATACTCGAACATGATCCTCAAACGCAGATCAGTATCATCTGGAATGACAACACGTGGTGTGTCACCAGAAACGGCTGTATAATACAGTAAACCGTTGCGAGTAGTGTATTGATCCGATGCAGATCGATACGCAGACGATAATCGTTTCAACGACTCTCGAGAAGGTCGTGAGAGATGTGTCAAGAGCTTCACAATCTCACCATCTTGGGCATATGCCCACCTCACATCATCATGCAACGTTGAAGATGGTACTGAGGACGTCATAACCGCAACAGTGACTGCCTCACTGTTGGGTTTCACGACTGGTTCAAAGTCGGGGCGACGTGAGAGTGCATCAGCGACGACATTAAGTCGTCATGGTTTGTAATCTACCGTAAATTTGTATTCTGCAAAGAATGACAACCACCGCGCCATCCGCTGTGAAAGGTGCGGGCTGTTCACTGCCGTGCGTAATGACGCATGGTCAGTATAAACAACGAAGGGTCTATCTCCTAATAGATAGACTCTGAACTTCGCGAGTGCATACTTCATGGCAAGGAGTTCCTTGTCATGCACTGGATAGTTCCGCTCAGCTGGTTGCAGCTGACGCGACTGATAGCAGACGACGCGTTCAACGCCTTCAAGATCGTACTGCATTAATGCACAGCCGATTGCGAAATCGCTGGCATCATAGACCACATGAACTGGCCTGTCCTGATCGGCTATTGCTAGGACTGGGGATTGTATCAAGCTCTGCTTGATACCCTCAAAGGAGCGCTGACATTCAGCGTTCCATAACCACCTCTCGTTCTTTTTCAACAAACGAGAGAGGTGCACAGTCATCTCGGCGCAATTGCGTGAATACTTATGCAAATACGCCGCTAGCCCAAGGAATTTCGAAGACCTTTGACATCGACTGGCACAGGCCAGTCGGTGATCGCCTTGATCTTTTCGAGATCAGGACGTACACCGTTCTTACCAACGATGCACCCAAGAAGTGGTATTTCGCTTGCTGCAAATATACACTTCTTGAGGTTTGCATACAATTGATGCTTTCGCACGATTGTAAGAACCTGTCGGACGTGGTACCTGTGAACCTCAACGTCCGACTTTCCATCCATAGCCCGGCTATGGATGAATACGTCATCGAAATAACTTGGCGCGAATTCTCGTACTGGTCTCAACAGATGTGATACACATCTGTTGAACGTGGCAGGGGCATTACTTAGCCCTTGTGGCATTAATAGCCATTCCCAGAGCATGCCGCTAGGCGTGCTAACTGCGGTATAGGGTATATCCCATTCTCGCATAACGATTTGATAGAAGCCATCCATCAAATCCATGGACGAAAAGATGGTACTCTTTGACATACCATCAATGATTACGTCCTTCCTCGGTATCGGCGTCTGAGCCGGTACCGTTGCAGCATTCAACTTGTTAAATGCATGCACTATCCGCCACCTTCCTGTTGCTTTTCGCACACAGAAGGTCGGAGAGCTATGTGGGGAAGTTGATTCCCTCACATGGCCCGCAGCTAAACGATCGGCAAAAGAACTTGTCGATCGCAAGTACTTGTTCACGAGGCAGTGGCCACTGCTTCATGACACAGTACTTCGAGCCTGGTTTAAGCTCGACCTCGTGTCGAATACCTTTATCCTTCGGTAATTCGCACGGAACAGTTTCAGGGAATACATCCTTGAATTCAACCAAATCTTCATAGAGAGGATTTGTCTTGAGCGATTCCCGCGGTTGGGAGTCATATCGCTCAACTCGTGTCTTTTTCATCTAGGACACTCTCGTCCATAGATGAACTACTGAGAACTCTCTCGTTCTCAGTGAACACTGTTGCTGACCTTATGTCGGTTACACACTCGTCGTCAGCGACGAGTACGCAGATCTGCTTGGCTTTGCCACTACGCAGATCACGCAAGATCCTTTTATGTTCGAGCGTTGGCAACTGAGTGATCTCCGAAGTCAACTTCGGAGGCGCAATCAGATCAAGTGTATAAGCGCCTAACTTGATCCGTTATTGACTATGACATTCAATGTCTCTGTCATTTCCTGGGGACTTATTCCCACAGGCTTCGAAGGACTTATTCCTTTGGCTTCCCGGGGACTTATTCCCTCGGGTTTCGGGGAACTTATTTCCGCCGTATTTGTATTATAGAGACTTATTCCCTTTACTTCCTCTAGCTGTGGTTGCGCAACCACAGCGAGATCCTCTACGAAAGACTCTCCAGTCGATCTAGGATTATCGTTTCGCTTAACCTGAGCGATCGATTGTTTCTTTTCTAGTTGTTCCCCGCTAGGGATACATCTTTGTCCCGGTCCACTCGACTTATTCGAGTGGTGGACCTTCGGCGCAGCCTGTGTTTCCTCACAGCCGCCGGAACTTTGCTCCGAAGTGTAACCGTTTGGTACACTAAGGTTTTGTGCAGTCGTACTAACGACCGTACCACAAGTGAGGCCATCGCACTCACTCGTAGTACATCCACACGCTTGTGGACGCTCCAAAACGTTCATCAGATGGCCATCTGATGAACAAGTGGCAGGCATCGTTACTTTTCGATGTTGCCAGTTTACCCGTGGTTCGTACCTTCTGAGCCACGGTATTCCAAGGATGACATCAAATTTGTCATCCAAATCCAATACGATAAAGTCATCGTCATATTGGGTATCTTCTAGCGTATAGTGAATCTTCACTATACGCTTCATGACGGTTACGGATGCGCCTGTCGCAAGACGTACCGTCATCCTCGTAGGAGGTGTGTCACATTCACTGAACTTGAAGTGACCATCTTCTAGCGATTGGCGTCGCACAAAATTGTTGGACGCCCCACAATCGACTAGAGCTCGAAGGGACAACTTATTCGTCACTTCGAGTTTCAAGGTAATGAGTGAGTCCTCATTACCTAGAGCAGCAACGCACAACGTTTGTGTGTTGGGAGCAACCTTCATCAAGAGGCCTACAAATTCTCTTGACGTTGCTGGATCAGTAGGGTGCTCCGCACCTACTGATCCTGACCGTTTTTTGACGGTCCATCCCGTTGTTGCGTCTTTGCACCAACAGCGGACCCGCGTCCCTGCCCCTTTCTCATGGGTGGGCGGTCACTACGCCCAGTGTCGCGAGACACTGGACGAGGGGCACTACACTCGTAAGCGTAGTGTCCTGTCTTCTGACATCTGTTGCATTTCTGCTATTTCATGTAGTCTGTAGAGCGAGCCTTCTCGCTCTCTACATAGCAGAGTTCCATCGGCTCTGGACCTCCGCTGTCATATCGTCTCGGTTTGACGATATGATGTCGAGCTGGTGCGAGCCTGTCTCAGACTGAAGTCTTCCTGTTCCGCAATGGAAATGGCTTGTTCTGGTGAATCTAGTTCAAGTCGGAACAGTTGAGTCTTCACGGGACCATCTGCAAGACCCTGCATGAACACCGAAACCAACGTGTGTTCATCAACCGGGTTGGAACTTATACAACTCGTGAGATGTCGGATATGTTGTGCGTAAGCGTGCACATCACGCTTACCCTGTTTGAGCTTCAAGAGTTCGGTTCGAGCTCTGAGCTCAGCTCTAGGCGGTTCAAACGTTTGTCTGAGCCGCGACTTGACGACTTCTATCGACCCAAACGCGTATGGGTCGTGCTACTTGAGCCCCAGTGCCCAAGTCTTGGCACGTCCTGCCAGATTTGACTGGGCAAATGCAACTTGCATTTCCCCATCGTCGATGCGACGCGCCCTTATGGCGTCATCCAATTCGACGAACCATCTCAAGAGCGAGTCCTCTTCGACTCCCCTATACTTGGAGATGTCAATCTTCAAGGTCTCGGGTCGACGCGAGTGCATCGACCCACCAGCAGCAGCCTGCTGCTGTCTCAACAGTTCAAACTGTTGAGCACCCTGTTCTCTCAACAACTCTGCTTGTTGAGAACCTTGTTGGTGAAGCAAGTCTACTTTCACGCGTTCTGCGTCAAGTTCATTTTGAATGAACTTGGCGATAGTAGCATGTTGGGCATCTCTATTGAGAGCCTCTAGCATGACGCTAACAGCATGAATGCCCATGGTCGAACCCATCCGTTCAACCGCATCCCATTCGACATCGCTCAAATGGGAGTAGCCGTCACGCGTAGCGTGAAAGCTTTGGTCATCTTCATCATCCAACATATTCATGTTAGATGTGAACGTGGTCCTTGGACGTACTACGAAGTGCTACCAGGTGTAACAGGGCACCCTGAAGCTTGTACTGGTGACAGTACAAGCTACTTATTCTGATGACAGAATAAGGCGGTGCCTCGTTACTTCACGTACACTCGTACGTGCAGAGGAAGACGGTAAGAAGCGAGTACTTGGTTAAAGTAAAAAGTAGAACTGTATTTATAATAGTTAATGTCTGCAATAAATCACTATTTATCTTCATCTAACTATGTCTAAATACAAATGTGTAAATCAACTATCTGCTCACCACTCATTGCGTGCGTCTGTCGTGGCGCGTCTTCGTTGGTTGATAAAATGGCCTGTATCAACTAATTAGGAACTACTCGTAAGTGCTACGGAATATTGTCCTTATGACAATATTCTGAGACTATAACTCTCATAGTTATATTCTATTAACAATTTCTTATAAATTGTTATGTAACGATTCACCCCGTTACAACGACGTAGTTTAATATAGTTAGATAAAGATTAAAGTTATATTGATAGCTTAACTATGATAAACACAGTTCTCTTTTTACCTTTATTTAAACCAGTAGTTTAAGTAGATTTACCTTCCTCTGCACGTACTAGTGCACGTGAAGTTTCGTGGCACCCCAAACAAAGGGTGTCCCGTTATACCTGGTAGCACTTCGTAGTCCGTCCAACGACTACTTAGTGCCCGTCCAACATGAACATGGTGGACGTAGAAGACGACAGCTTTCACATCACACGCGAAGGGTACTCCCATCTGAGTGACTCAGAATGGGAGGTAGTCGGCCGCATGAGTGTGCTCATGGGCGAACTCGCCATCAGTGGCATGTTAGAGTCTCTGAGCAAAGATTAGCAACATGCTGCTATCAACAAGTTCCTACAAGGGGAACTTACCGTTGAAAGACAGAAGATAGCCTTGCTACAACAGCAAGGCTCTCATCAGTCGATGGGTGGGCCGACGCACATGCGTCGACCCGAACCTTGACGAAAGACATTTCAAGGTACAAGGGAACCGATGAATATTCGCTCTTGAGATGGTTCGTCGAGCTGGACGACGCCATCAGGGCCCGTCACATAGAGGGTGACGAGATGCAAGTCACCTTCGCCCTGTCAAATGTGACGGGACAAGCAAAGACTTGGGCATAGGGATCAAACTTCACGACCCAAACGTGTTTGAGTCGTTGGTGATCTTGAAGGCTCGGCTCAAAGAGACGTTTAAGCCGCCGAGAGCCGAGTTCAGATTACGCTCTGCACTCTTGAGGCTAAAGCTAGTTAAGCATGACGTGCAAGCTTACGCACAGCACCTGCGCTACCTTGCAAGTAGCGTTACGGTAATACCAGTGGATGAGCACACGCTCATCAACGTGTTCATCTACGGCCTAGTGGATGGACCGGTGAAGACCTACATGTTTTAAGAGTACTTCCATATGCTGGAAAAGGAGATAGAGCATGCGGAACAAGAAGGCTTCAGCCTGAGACAGTCTCAGGCTGAATCGTCAAACTATCGTCCGACGAGAAGACAAGAAACAGGAGGTCCCGAACCAATGGACCCCTGTTACATCGAGAGCGAGAACTCTCGCTCTCTGAGTCACAAGCGAACGCCAAGATGACACTGTTGTCAGAAGATTGGACACCACGCTCATAAGTGTAGTGTCCCAAGTACCGCAACACTTTCAAAGACAGGACGTGATGGCCACCGTTGGCCAAGGAAAGGTCCAAGGCGTGGGTCCGATCATGTCGCTAAACCGCGATAGCAAGTTGGACCGTCAAAAAACGGACAGGGTCAGTAGGGGCGGAGCACCCTGCTGATCCAGCAACGTCAATAGAATTTGCAGAAATCTTGACGAAGACTGCTCCCAGCACGCAGACTCTGTGTGTTACTGCCCATAGTAATGAGGAGTCTCTCATCACTTTGAAGATCGAAGTGACAAGTGGAATGTCGCTTCGCGCCCTAGTTAACTGTGGAGAGTCGAACAGTTTTTTTCGACGCCAGTCGCTATGGGATAATAGGCTCAACTATCTTGAGCGAGAGTTCCCTCCAACGAGGATGACGGTGTGCCTTGATACAGGTGCATCCGTAACAGTAAACAAACATGTAGTGGGAATCCACAACACGCTAGAAAGAAAACAGTACGATGATGAATTCATCGTACTAGATCTGGATGACAATGTGATGTTATCCTCGGTCTGCCATGGGCTTAGAAATACCGGCCATGGGTTAGCTGGCAGCATCGATCCGCGAATATGCCTGCCGTTTGTTCATCAGATGGCCATCTGATGAACGTCTTGGAGCGTCCACAAGCGTGTGGATGTACTACGAGGGAGTGCGATGGACTCACTTGTGGTACGATCGTTAGTACGATTGCACAAGATCACAGTGTAGAAGACCACTACACTGTGGAAACAGCTTCCGGCTCCTGTGTCGAGACACAGGCTGAGCCGAAGGTTCACCACTCGAGGAGATTGAGTGGACTGGAACACGGATTTACACCAAGAAGGGGGCATACGAGAAGAGAGATTAGTGTTGTTCAGGATGAACAACACTTTGATGCGAGATCGACTATCAGAGAGTCGATTGTAGACCAAGCCCGATCGACTGAAAGAGAGTCGATCGAAGAGGACGTGACTGTAATAGTACACGCAATGGTAGAAATTTCCAGCGTTCCTGAGAGTGATAACTCTCTCGAGAGTTATGTTGAGGGTATGGATCCTCAACCACCTGGGGATGCTTTTTCACAGTAAAGCGCCGAGACAGTGAATGTCTTATTGAATGACGGATCAAGTGTAGGCGCATACACTTAATCTGGTGATGCCCCCGAAGTCGGCATCGGAGGTAGTCAAGTTGCCAACGCTAGAATCTAAAAAATTCTTGCAAGATCAACGTAGTGACAAGATCAAGCAGATCTGCGTACTCGTCACAGAGAAGAGTACGTCGCCGATGTTTGGTCGGCACGAGTGTTTGCTGAGAACGAACGGGTTATCAGTAGCTCATCGTCGGATGAGAGTGTCCTCGATGAGAAGACACGAGTTGAGCGATACACGTCTCGATCTTGGGAGTCTTTAAAGACAAGTCATATAAATCAGGATTTAATGGAATTCAGGGATGTTTTTCAGAATCCGTGCCATGCGAGACAAAGGCACTCGGCACGAGATCGAACTGAAACCTGGTTAGACGTACTGAGTCATGAAGCAGTGGCCTCTGCCTCGTGAACAGGTCACAGAGATCGACAAATTCTTTGCCGATCGTTTAGCGGCTGGTCATGTGAGTGAATCAAATCCCCACACAGCTCTACGACCTTCTGTGTGCGAAAGGCCACAGGAGGGTGGCGGATAGTGCACGCGTTCAGCAAACTGAACGCTGCAACGGTACCGGCGTCTGAGCCGATACCGAGGAAGGACGTAATCATTGATGGTATGTCAAAGAGTACCATCTTTTCGTCCATGGATTTGATGGATGGCTTCTATCAAATCGTTATGCGAGAACGGGATATACTCTATACCGCAGTTAGCACGCCTAGCGGCATACTCTGGGAATGGCTAGTAATGCCACAAGGGCTTAGTAATGCCCCTGCCACGTTCAACAGATGTGTATCACATCTGTTGAGACCAGTATAAGAATTCGCACCGAGTTATTTCGATGACGTATTCATTCATAGTCAGGCTATGGATGGAAAGTCGGGCGTTAAGGTTCACAGATACCACGTCCGACAGGTTCTTACAATCATGCGAAAGCATCAATTGTATGCAAACCTCAAGAAGTGAAGTTTTACCGCAAGCTAATTACCACCTCTTGGCTGCATTGTGGGTAGAAACGGTCTACGCCTCGATCCGGAAAAGATCAAGGAGATGAGCGACTGGCCTGTGCCAGTCGACGTCAAGGAGCTTCGAATGTACCTTGGCTTGGCGGCGTACTTGCACAAATACTCGCGAAAGTATGCCGGGATGATCATAAATCGCTGTTGTCTGCTAAAGAAAAACTAGAGGTGGTCATGGAGCGCTGAGTGTCAGCACTTCTTCAAAATTATCAAGAAAAGCTTGACACAATCACCTATGTTGGCGATTGCAGACCAGGATAGACCATTCTATGTGGTCTGTGATGCCAGCGATTTTGCAATCGGATGCGCGTTGATGAAGTACGACTCAGACGGCGTTGAGCGCGCCGTCTGTTATCGACTGCGTCAGCCGCAAGCATCTGAGCGTAATTATCCGGTGCATGACAAGGACCCTCTTGACATGAAGTATGCACTGGACAAGTTTTGGGTATATCTCTTAGGAGATAGGCCTTTCATCGTTTATACCGACCATGCGTCGTTACGCACGGCCCTATACAGGCCACACCTCTTGCAACGAATGGCGAGGTGGCCGTCTTTCTTCGCGGAGTACAACTTCTCCGTCGAGTATAAACCAGGACGACTTAATGTTTTCGCTGATGCTCTTTCGCGTCGGCCCGATTTCGAGCCGTCTGCTTAACCCGATAGTAGGGGTGATCCCACTGTAGCAACACTATCAGTTTGTTTTCCGTCGTCGAATCTGCTCGACGACGTGCGGAAAGCATACGCAGAAGATGAGTCTCTTCTGCGGTTGATGGATTACGTGTCTAATTCATGCCGTCAAGCTTTGAAAAGCTTGCCGTCTCAGTACCTCTTTTTAACCGAACAGTATTCAGTTCGTAATGGACAACAGTACTATACAGCAGTCAAAGGCGACACACCTCGTGTCGTCGTTTCGTCTCATAATGATTTGCGATTGCGCATCATGTATGAGTGTCACGATGCCTCAACAAGTGGACATCGCAGTAGAGAAAAGACGTATCTCATGGTGAGTCGTGACTTCTACTGGCCCCGCCAGGACGAGTTTGTGCGCAAATACATTCGCTCTTGCGAAGTTTGCCAACAAGTGAAGCCTATTCCTTCGTCCCGCGCAGCCTTGCAGCCTCTACCGGTTCCGGCAGAGTGTTGGCAGTCCGTATCGATGGACTTCATCTTCGGGTTTCCCAAAGACGCTCACACGAATACTGGTATTTTTGTGTTTGTTCATCGGTTCAGCAAGATGGTACATCTTGTTGCTGTACCGGAGTCAATCACAGCCCATGGCGTGCTCGTGTCTTCATCGATCCTATCTTCCGACTTCACGGGTTACCCCGTGAACTCGTGCCTGATAGGAACCCCCGCTTCACAGCGGATTTCTGGCAATCCGTGTTCCGTTCACTTGGAACTCGTTTGACGATGTCAACTTCTGACTATCCAGAAACAGATGGTCAGACGGAACGCGTCAACCGCGTCCTCGAAGAGATACTTCGAGGGTATGTCCACTCGTTTACGAGCTGGAGTGAGTTCTTGCCGATGGAGGAATTCGCTATCGACAACTCGGTGTATGCGTCGACAACGCATACACCGTTATTCGTGAATGGCGTACGCCGTCCACGTTTACCGGCCTTCTTAGATTGTGACTCTAGTTTATGGGAAGGGTGGAATTGCTCAAACAAAAACCGATCTGGTTCTTGCTCATCACCCGTCGACAATGGTGTCGACGTGATGGATGCCGATGTCGATGCGATCGATATCGATGATGATGATGACGACGATGCTGGCATATTCAGCATCGCCAATGACCGCCAAAGTGAGAACGATGATACCCTCACTGGTGAAGACAACGTTCTTTCAGCAGTGCACAAGAAGAGCACTGCTGATGACAAGTATAAATCAGCAGAGAAATTTCTACTGACTCGCAAAGAGGTTGTCCGCTTCGTTCAAGACTCTATTGAAGATGCGCTGAACAGACGAAAGAGAAACGCAGACAAACAAGTAAAAACAAATGTTCTTTCATTTAATGAAGGAGACCTAGTTTACCTTCAACATTTTTTACCAGAACACGCAGTGACGAACGTGGACAGCAGCAAACTACTGGCAAAGTAGATCGGTCCATTTCGTGTACTGCGCCGAATAGGCAACGCATACACGATTGAACTGCCCCGTAGGATGCGAACGCATTCTACGTTTTACGTCGGTCGCCTCCGCCCGTACTATCCGTACGAGCCCGTTTCGAGATGCGAAGAACACCTCCGAAGTCGAGAGCCGAGACCACCTTCGAGTAGTCCCGTTTTAACGAGCCAGTCTGGTCGACTAGCGAAGTGACCGGTTCACGCAGTTGAGCGATTACTCGACGAACTACAGCCAGCTCGTCACGAAGAGAACGAGTCGAACGTTCGTTCTCAAGTTGCGCGAACGCAAAAGCGGCACGATCGTTCGAACGATTGTGCATTAGGGAATTGTAATTATTACTTACTAGATCCTCAAGCTCATAACGCCGAGTTCATTCGTGGGCCAGGTCATCTTGAAACTGTTCCGTTACACAATTCGGCCTTTGAACATCAAGCTAATCCAACCCTCGAGCCGGATCAGATGTTCCCACCACCACCACATCCTTTGGTAAATTCTGGCGGTGGATAACGCTTCCTAGTGGAGCGTATTTTGAACCACTGCGATGTGAATGGCGTCCGGACGAGTAACCTCGTCCGCTGGCGTGGCTACCCGCCGGCGTGGGACATCTGGGAGCCTCGTGTCCAGCTAATTGTTGATGTCCTTGGTCTAGTCGAGCAGTACGACGAGACCCACCCGTGCGTTCGAAGAAGGGCCGTCGGAAAATGACCTCCCCGAATGCAAGTACAGGGATTGCATGGTGTCAATCTCTTCGGTTATCTCGGAAGAGATGCGCGCCCTCCATTAAGGACCATTAGGGAGGAAGGCCTCCCTAGGGGAACGAATTGAGTTGTCCAGGCAACCTGGACACGAATCACCCCACGAGAGACAAGGTAATCCTGCCTCTTTAAAGCCGGTGTAACATGTATCGCGCCCCGACTGGGTTGCGTTTCTCTAACCTGATGCGAGCTGTATCAGGTTTGGCGAGCCAGGCCTCACGGCCAATTCACTCGATGTTGTGGATGAGGGCATTCATCCCTGCACCAAGGCTTTGCCGTCTCCTACACGGCTACCTTTCTACCACCGATGTTTGAATAACGCATAGGTGAGAATTTTTCCTCAGCACGGATAGTTTCCGTGCTGGAATCAGGTGGGCAAATCTTCTTGCAATCGAATAACGGGATTCAATCCCGTTCGGTAGTCATGCCGGCAAACCGATCCAACTCTCTGGATGACGGCATCCACGTAAAATTTACTTGGGGAGCGTGGCGAAGGACATTTCGGTCCCTGGCCTCATGATTGGTTCCAGCATGAGCACTGAGACCCGTTTTACCCCGATCCCTCGAGTTACTTCACTCATAGTGATGTATAGGTGCATCAACACCATCACCACGCGTCCTATCGTTGGATGGACTTGCGTGAGGTGGAGATTCGTCGGAATAATCACTCTATCCGAAGATCTCATGCATGATACCGCCGCGTGACTAAAGCCAGTCAATTTGGCTCTTGCAGTGTCCGCACCGGGTGATCCGGAGGCGTGAGGTGTCGCCTTCGAGTCAATTGCATCATCTGAGTCGCCAGAATAGATGATCTCTATCTCAGACTCATCTTAGTTACGATTCGTTGTACCCGCTGCAGACGCAACGGATGTACCTGTTGCACGTGGTGACTCACCACGTGAAGGATTCACAACAACAGGCGACGAATCGCCTGCTGCTGAGGTGTGGGAGGCACTTTCCACGGCCGCACGCATGCGTGCGGCCGCCTTCTTGCTGCTGCAGTAGAATCTCGCGTAATTTTCGAAACCATGCATCGGATTGGCAAATGAATGGTATTTGACCAACAAGTGCTCCCTTTCCCAGGGTTGATCCAACGTTGATCACCCTGTCCCTATCGATTCTATTGAATTACCGGTGATTGATGGTTAAGACGGTGATGTAACGGGGTAGACAGTCACATGAGGTTGACCTTAAACGGTGTCAATAGCGATATTGAATAGAATGACAATATTCTACTAATAATTTCCGAGATTGATAATATTGAATGAATATTGAACCCTTTAATAATATTAATGCCTGCCCCAAGATTGGTTGATAACGTATCAACCATAGATTGCCACCAATCGCTGCTAGACGTGCGCAATGAGTGGTGAGCAGGTTGTCGTCATACGACGACGTATTTTAATATAGTTAAATAAAGATTAAAGTTATATTGATAGCTTAACTATAATAAACACAGTTCTCTTTTTACCTTTACTCAACTTAGTTGTTGAGTAGGTTAGCTTCCCCTGCACGTACTAGCGTACGTGAAGTTTCGTGGCACCCAGACAAAGGGAGCCCCGTTACATGCGGCGTAAGTTGCTTTTCACGCACAATCCAGGACACTGTTTGACGTCCTTATTTTAGACTAATGTGGCGCGTAAAATTAACATATAATAGTTTTCCAGGACGGTCAACAAGGCGAGTGCATATTCATTTCAAGGAACATGTACCTGTGCTCTCAGATAAGCGTGGTAGACCAAGAAAAGCGGCAGAATTATCAACGGAAAAGCCACCAGATTCATTCCAGAGCCACACATTACGGATGTGTGGAAGTTGTAACGGGCACACCTTATTCAGCAAACTAAAAAAAACTTGTACTGCTGACAGAGCAATGGTATTTGCATCCGACTACCTCACGTACACGAACGTGCAACGAAAGATTGCCACACGGAGTAATAGTACTCAGTAATGGCAAAAATAAAAACTGTGTTGAACATAGCTAATCATTTTATCAAAAATTTATTATACTGCATCAAAAAATGTCTTAATTCAAGCATATGTTTTAACTATCTGCACAACCCTCATTGCGTGCTTCGTCGTGGCTCGTTTTTATTAGTTAGTCGTTCGTTCATGTATTTATCGATGAGCAGTGTAGCGAAGCTACACAGCTTTTCAAGTCAGAGGAAGACTTAACGTCTAACGAGCAACTTAGTTCTAAAGAACTAGTCTTAATGAGTCAACAAGCGTGAGCTTATGGTCCTTGTTCCAGGGAACCAAACGATTCAGTGAATCGACAGCACTTAGTGCTCGAGAGTAACTAGATACCTCAAGGAGGTGTTGCTAAATCTTAGTGATCAGTGATCAAAGACCAAAGACGCCTCGCAAGGCACGTGTCTTTAAGATCAAAATAAGAACTGCATTTTATTCCATTTGAACCTATAGAATATCGTAATCCTAATCTAGACAATTACTTCCTAAGTTTTTATAACTAATATCTCTCCTATCTGGTGGCTGACACCACTCATCCCCTACAAACCGATAATTTATATTCTAGATCTCTTTCAGTGGGATATCATCCGTGTGTCTAAGACACAGGGTACCAGGTATCCAACTACGTGTAACACCTTTACACCCTCCCCCAACGGATTGAAGTTACCCAAAACGTCAATCAAACCTTGTTCAAATCGAACGTTTCCGTCGAATTTTTTTCTTCCACGAGGTCAGTGCACTTGCGGATCACCTCTCGGTAACGTAAAGCGTAGCACGATGTCCTCATCACCCAAAGAGTCAATCCATTTTATTGATTACCTCGAAATGGGGAAGGTAGTGGACTATGGTAGCAATATCAGTGTCCCGGGTGATGCAGGGACAATGTCCGATACACTCATGTCCGAGGTAAAACCTCGTGCTGCCCCTGTCCGTTCCCTAAATGTGATATTGAGAATCGTCCATTGGCGCCACGCTCAACACTCGGTTCAGATGATACCATTATCACGAACCCGCTCGACGAGCAGCAACAGTTGCTTCTCTTACAAGAAAAATTACTCGGCGCCATGCTCAAATGCTCGCAATCCTCGAGCACCAACGTGATTATGTGTTCATTTCACCCAGTGTGGAGGAACGCTTGCGTCAAGCGACCGGCCAATGGTTGGCAACGTGGATCATTTTAACCATAGGCCCAAGTCTCCTAAGGAGGTGGCGAGCGTTCGCGCACTTAGCGAGAGGTACCTGGAGCCTCACCTAAAGAACCGAGGTCGATACAAGGCACGACTTGATATGCAAGCACGTGATGCACCGGTCCCACCGATTAAGGGTAAACTTATTCTCTTGTCTGCAGGCGAAACAGAGAGCGAAGAAGACACTGCTTTCGTCCGCTGAGTGCACCGCATACGTCGCCTCAGTAGTATGGCTGCTCTGAGAACTATTACAAATGTGGCTTATGTGCGTCTCGGACGCAAGTTTCGGTGTGAATACGCCAAGCTTCAGTCCAGAGGCCAATTGCGTAGTCCCACGCAAGATGCTTCGGCTACTACGGTAGGCGCGAGCGTTGGTCAAGCTATGACCAGCAACCCGCCAACCCACACCACTAGTGGTGGGAAACGGCCTCGGTCTCAAGATGACCTTGGCCACGATGTTCAAAACATCCAAAGCATAAGGGCAATCTTGCCGTAGGGGTACCTCGGATTCTTATGAGTTCTCAGATTCAGGGTACCCACACCACTCCACCAGATACTGATATTTGCCATGACGACGACGTCGTTTTAGTATTCTCTCGACATGAAACTGACGACGCATATGCTTATCGAGCAGCGTCGGTGGTGGCCGGTGTACCGGTGGCAATCCACGAGAAATTGGTTCTCGAAGTGAAGGGTCTTCAAGAGACTCTGAAGAAGACCCAATGCATGCTTGATGCGATGTAGAGCCGCCTTCGGGTGATGTAGCATACTTAAACTCGAAGCCAGGCTCAGTTGGACTTGCCAATTTTGCTTGAAGCAATCCGGGACACCGCCCTCAATGTCGGCGCCAGCGCCTCAGAGTTCACATGGGAAGAATCCCGCTACGGCTTAAGTAGCCTACGTAGAATACAGGGTGTGTGCAAATTGCGTGGAAGGTTAATTGTATACGTAAGACCCTTCTTGGCGGTGACCGTAAACGGTCCGAAAAAACGTGGACGCAACTTTGTCTTGGAGATAGCAGACACTACATTTGTACGTAGGTTTTAAGCATCGAGTAAAACACGGTCTTCAACCTCATGACTTTCAATACAATTCCTGCTTTTGGCATCAGCTTGTTGTTTTTGTTGTCTTGGCTATCAGCCATTGCTTCACACAAATGTCGTAAGACATTTAATCGCGTTTCGAGAAACTTGCCACCTGTTTTTGAACAGTAGCAGGGCTGATATCAGCTAGCCAATCGGCAACCTCTTTCCCACTAAGCCCTTAACCACCGAGTGGCAGCGTTAACTGAACGCGAGGGTGGGTGAGACCTTTTACGTAAAACGGAGTAAAGCCTGTGGAAGAATAAACAACATAGTTCAACGCACATTTAACAACAGGGAGCATTCAGCTCCAGCGCTGTGGCTAATCAGCGCGAACACTGCGCAGAATGTCTTTAATGAAGCGATTAACACGCTTAGTTTGACCATTAGTTTGCGAATGTTTCACCATGGGCATGTCTAATCGGGTTCCAAACACCTTGAAGACAGGCTTTCAAAAATTCCCGGTGAAG
Source organism: Peronospora matthiolae (assembly GCA_921007115.2). Classification (NCBI taxonomy): domain Eukaryota; phylum Oomycota; class Peronosporomycetes; order Peronosporales; family Peronosporaceae; genus Peronospora; species Peronospora matthiolae. Next base: position 304,550 of record CAKLBY020000308.1, read on the forward strand.
CGGACATATTTATCAGAGACGATTGCCACCAGCAAAACATATTATCGAAACACACGATCGATAAACCAATTGCTGTACCTTTAGCATCTATCGTGTCCGGCACAGCCGCTAAATGAGCCATCTTGTTCAATCGGTCAACACATACCACAATACCAGTGTTGCCTTCCGAATCTTTCGGTAGGCCGAACACAAAATCCATACTCATGGACTTCCAACACCCAGTGGGTACAGGCAGACTAGCTAGCGGTGCAACCGCGTGTGCTGAGTGTTTGACCCGTTTACACGTTTCGCACGTACGCACATAGGTGCTCACCTAATTGTACATCTTGGGCCACAAATAAGCCTGTCTCACGGAGCCATAGGTCTTCTCACGACCGAGATGACTACTTAAAGAAGTATCATGTGCCTCATCAAGTATTCGATACTCCAACTCTTTATCATAAAGAACAGCTATTTAAGGGGTATCCTCAATATCCGTGCAATAGCACAACAGTCCAAAATCGATAAAATACCGATGTAGCCTCGCACGTAAACGTGACGACAGGTCTATGGATGAGTCTTAAAACTTATCGCTCCCAAGATTCCGTAGGAGAGCTACACATCGGTCATCCTTGGCATAAGCTGCACGGATAAAGTCAGGGACTGATGACCACAGTGTCGTATCATGAGCAAGCTCATAGTCATGTCGGCGAGATAGCGCATCATCCAAGGCATTTTGCTTCCTGGCTCATACTTCACCTCGAAGTTATATTCGGCAAAGAAAGAAAGCCAACGATCCATTCTCTGAGAGAAATGCGGCGACTGTGTTGCAGCGCGCAATGATGCATGATCTGTATCGATCACAAAAGGCTTTGAGCCAAGCAGACTTAGTCTGAATTTGACTAGAGCAAACTTCATAGCAAGTAGCTCCGTGTCATGAACAGGATAGTTCTTTTCAGCAGCTTTAAGCTGGAGAGACTTAAACGCAATGAAGCGCTCACGTCTATCAACATATGTTTGTAACAGAGCACTGTCAATGGCAAAGTCAGATGCTTCACAGACGACACTAAAGGGCCGATACAAATTGCACACAGACAATATTGGCGCATGGAGGAGACTCTCCTTAACCGCTTTAAAGCATCGTGTTCGGTGTGAACCCAACACCAATCCACATCCTTTTTCAGGAGATTGGATAATGGCCTAGCCATGTCCGCGTAATTCGCACTATACTTATGCAAGTAATTGGCAAGGCTAAGCCACTTACGTGAGTCCTTTTGAATCTTAGGAACCAGACAGTCGACTCTGGCCCTCACTTTAGCAGGTTTTGCTCGAAGGTCTCGCTTACCCAACGAAGCACTCTAGAACGGGAATTTCTTCTGCACCAAAGATGCATTTGAATGAATTAGCGTACAATTTGTTCGTGCACATGCACTTGAGCACAGCTCGTAGATGATCAATGTGGTTATCCACATCTGGGCGACCATTCGTTCCACGACTATGTACAAAGACGTTTTTAAAGTACATATATGCGTCACCTCGATGAGGTCTACCCGTTGCGTCACTAGACGGTTAAAAGTAGCCGGGACGTTCGACAGCCCTGGTGACATATGAGCCACTACCAGAGCATACCGCTTAGAGAATTCACCGCTGTTAGACGAATTTTACTCGCTCGCATGAGCAGCTGGTAATATCCATCAACTAAGTCGAGTTCACTGTACAATGAACATCCTACCATATTGTTCTGAAGAACATCCTTTCTAGGAATAGGCATTTGCGCCGGTATAAGCGCTACATTGATCTTATTATAAGCATGCACAATACACCACTTGCCATATGGCTTTTTGACACAAAATGTCGGTGTTGAATGGGGCGATTTACTGTCACGAACCATTCCAGCCGCGTGCTTAGCAATAAAGAAATCGTCAATGACGTCACACTATTCTTTAGGCAAAGGCCAATCCGTGTTTCGCAGCACTACCTCCTGGAACTAAGTCACTTTCATAGCGTACTCCTCCATTAGATCACGCACCAAGTGCCTCTTTTTTTGTCTGGTAGGAGAGACTAATTCATTAATGAGGACGAGTGTAACTCAACATCGGGTCTCATGACCACTAAATCGGATAAATCATCTGCCTGTAAGGCCTGCTAAACTCGCTATCAGACATTTCGTCTAGCTCACACAGATCATCCGAAGATGGAACGGTTTCAAGGCTAACATTGCCATCGACCTGACCAGTCAATCCGCTAACAAGCGTATATCGTGTATTATTATTACTATCACTCAGTCACTTTGTGGACGCCTGGCGCTTAACAGTTGCCATCTGACGTCCAAGTCGTCTCTTGGAGACCTTACACCCCTTAGGGGTCGGGGCGATACCTTCCCCTTTACTACTACTAATAGTAGTGCGCTGTATACGAGAGCCGATGTCTTGACCGGCATCTTATGAAGTGTTACACAACTCGAACGCTTCACCCAGTAAATTTCCACGTGCCACTCCACGTACGTTATGCGGGCTTGGCCTAAAATTGAACGGCGTTTCGCCAACAATGTCATTAACGACATTAAGTGGGTGCCTTCACGGCCGGCCACACTCGGTGCATTTTTACGTGCCGCCTACCACACATCAAAGGAATTACATCCTTGATGATCCGGCCCTTTGCCAACCAAGCTTTTATCATGCAGTGACTCTTTATCACAAGGAGTAACACTCAACGAAGTACTTGCCGTATTACCGATATCTAACGAGCTACGCTCGCAATATGTGTTTACAAAGTTGGAATTAGAAAACTCTGACATTTCAATATCCATCACGTTGACATCTTCTGTCAAAGGCTCGTGCCAGTAGTGCTTCTGTTGCCCAGCGACGGTAAGTTCATGACTTTCCAAATCTTCGTTAGGAACTTTACGCGGTGCCTAAGGTCTTAGACCTCCTATCGATTCATAGATCATGGCGTTCAAGCCAAGCCATATCAAGGATGAGATCATATCTCGAGTCCAAATTAAGGACAAGACAGCGTTCAATGCGGTCCAAGTCTAAAATCTGTATACCTAAGCTCAATAAAACTTTAGGCACAGTAACACGACTTCCAGTCGCTAAACAAACAGTGATAGAATCACCCTCATGCGTTGTAAGTGCCTCAGCATAACGCTGACTCCCCTAAAGAGAACGAAGTCGAGCATAATTGCAAGACGCTACAGAGTCAATCAAAATTGACCAAGGCCTCTCAAAGTCCATCATTTTTACCTCGGCGACTAACAAGCCAACTTGTATCCAAGCTCCATACCAATAGGTACGGGTCTCTCCGGGGCTAAGCCCTTTTTAACTTTACCTCACCTCCTACATGCGTAACAGAACCCCCAGTTCTACCCCATCAGGGCGCCCCGCACCTAATGGACGTTGGCATTTCCCCGTGCCGTGTCAGACTTCTGGCTCGGGTTTGAACGCTCGCTTGTATCATGACGCTGTTTACGCAAAGGGCAACCAGGACGCAAGAGTTAAGTGCTTCTGCACGCAAACATCGTCGTACGACGCGTTGCTGCTTAGAAGCTTGAAGTTTAACTTCACCTTCATCTTCAGCACAGCTGAGATCCATCGGTTTGGCCTGTTAAAGACCGGACCACTTGTGGAGTTTGCTCTTGCAGAGCTAGGGTTGTACCCGTTCCAGCCAAGTCGGACCGATTTGAAGTTATCTGAGCATTAAAAGAAATTCTCACAGCTTCTTCGAAAGTAGAGGGTTAAACCCGAAAACTTTGGTTCTGGCAATGCCAGTACGAAGACCCCCATCAAGATAGTCACATGAACTGCTTCAGGCAGAGGGTCAGACTGCATTGCAGCCATGAGAGTTCTTGGCCCTTGGACATAGTACGATAACTCATTCTTACCCTACCGGTAGATAAAAAGCGTGAACGCACGCGTTAAGCTTGGTTAGTTGGTGAGAACACCTGTATCAATTATGACTTTGGCGACTCTCATGTGGGAATTGCTAAGTCAAACGACGTGCTACACTTCAAGGCTCATTCTCTAGACCTTTCATCGAGCTTTGAGATATAAAGCGAGACCTGTTGATGGTCAAGTGGTCAAGCTTGATCAGGCCTGATCTCATGGCCATCTAAATCTCACGGACCCAGAGGATGAGATTTTCGACCGCCTTACCGGAGTAGCTTTTAACTTCAACTCTAAAGTAGACGAGGCCTAGCCTCGTCGTCTGGTACAGACATATGGCGCGTAGGCATAGCCGACGCTTCTTGGTCTTGTACCTGCCCTAGAAAGGTCGCTTCATACTGCATAAAGCCTTCAACACGTTCATGTAGCACCTCAGGCCTTGTGAAACAAAACAATTTCATGCAATCTGGACCCAATGATGCAGTCAGCTTATCAAGCGCGACCTTTTGGGCCTCAGAGAGGGTAAGGGTTTTTCCATCCTCACACAGGATCTTTTAAAGACTCAGGAGTAGATAAACTACGAGTGCCACCAAGTGTAGCGAAGCTACACACATTTTTAAGTCAGAGGAAGACTTAACGCACAACGAGCAACTTAGTTCTACAGAACTAGTCTCAATGAGTCAACAAGCGTGAGCTTATGGTCCTTGTTCCAGGGGACCAAACGATTCAGTGAATCGACAGCACTTAGTGCTCGAGAGTAACTAGATACCTCAAGGAGGTGTTGCTAAATCTTAGTGATCAGTGATCAAAGACCAAAGACGCCTCGCAAGGCACGTGTCTTTAAGATCAAAATAAGAACTGCATTTTATTCCATTTGAACCTATAGAATATCGTAATCCTAATCTAGACAATTACTTCCTAAGTTTTTATAACTAATATCTCTCCTATCTGGTGGCTGACACCACTCATCCCCTACAAACCGATAATTTATATTCTAGATCTCTTTCAGTGGGATATCATCCGTGTGTCTAAGACACAGGGTACCAGGTATCCAACTACGTGTAACCCCTTTAAGAGAAGTGTGCTATATTTGCGAACCAAAAATGTTATCCATCGGGATGTTATCGTGAGATTATACTGTGTTTGACCTAACACAATATTCATACTTGATATTTACCGTATGTAAATTGACATGTACGCGGAGGCAATCCGTTACAGGAGTCAAAAGAAACGTCTGGTTAGTCGACCGACCTGCTGGAACCAATAGACCGGACTATAGTGCAGCAGCTACTCGCAAAAATTCCAGATACGAGTTTACCTGCTTCCTTGGCTACTAACACTCATGTCCTTAACTTGTTCTTCGCTTACGCTTCTCCCCAGTGTACTTTTGCGCTAATTTTGCGACGAAAGAGTGAGAATTGAAGCACATTTTCAGCTTCTTTACACACCACATCATCTTGTAAAGGAGAGCAAACCGGTTCCCAGGTGAGTCATGTAGAGAATCACGAGTTATGACAATGATGGGCGTGTCATGAAAAGGGCAACTTGCAAGGACAGTGGTATTCGAATGATCTGGATTGAGCGATCGGTTCATGAGAGAATTGATACACTCATTTACGTAGTAGTCTAACTTTTAATACTACTACCCAATTTTTTCAGCACAGAGAAGTAGTTGATTTTTCGTTATAGGTTTTATGCCCAAATACGTTGGCGCCTAATGTCTTCCTCACAGATGACAATTACTTAATGTAAGAATATATTGAACGCATGACATTCGCGCGCAAGAATTGTTTGGATCACGTTTAAATTAAGCCATAGCCGGCAGAGCTGCGGGAGAATCCCGGATAGAAAGTCACCAATACGAAGGTCATGGCTGTGCTGGTGACGCAGCTTTCTCCAACCTATCAGTGTATGGCTCGGGAATGTGAATCCGCGATTGAGGCTTGGGAGGCAATGAAGAAGTTCTTTGCGAGGAAGAATCTTCACAATCGAGTGCAACTTTAGTAGGAACTCCATGATTTGTGATGGAGACTGGTACAAGTCTTATAGTTCATCTACTGAAGTTTGATCAACTGTGTCTGTAGCTCAGGGCTGCCGGTGACAGCATTGATAATGATGAGAAGCTATTTTTCTTTTTAAAAAGATTATCATCTGACTATGATGATATGGTGCGCACAATTGAGGCACAAAACAACGAGACGCTGCTGGTCGCAAAAGAGATGCTCCGCCGTGAGTACGACACTCTTCAGAGGCGATACAAGAAAGAAACCTCTTTAAAGGCTCATGCTCAGCGCAATGTACCTTGGCGCTGTCAAGGTAAACGAGGACACCTTGGACAAGAAGAAAATCGAGATCGCAACCAACTTTCTAGAAAAGGAAAAGACAATGCAAATTTTCAAGGCAAGAGCTTTGGATGTGGACGGCACGGACACAAAAGATCGCAGTGTCGTAACGTGAAGCCATTGAGACCTGGTGATGAATTTGTTTTTTTGGCATTCAGTGACAAATTAACTAAATTTCAACTTGGTTGATAGATAGTGAGGCAAGTCGTCATATGACTGTGACATACGTGAATTTGTGGAGTACGAAGATCTGACTACCCCAATCTTTGTCACTGTGGCGAATGGACAGAAGTTGAAGGCACAAGGAACAGGCACAGTACAAATCTTACTCTAGAATGGTCGGAAGATAAGCTGACGGAGGTGTTGCATGTGCCTGGGCTGGACAAGAAGCTTGTGTCGGTAGCAGCGCTGACAGCCCGAGGCGTGCTTGTTCAGTGTAAGCGCGATCGAGCAATTCTGTTGACTAAAACGTGACAATAGCAGCTATTAAGCAAGTAGGAAAGCTGTTTGCGTGGAATGTGAAGCAGCATATAGCATTTGAGGCGCACAAGGCTGATAGAAGTGTCGCGATCAATGACAATAGTGGACTATGGCATGCTCGCCTTGGTCGTGTGTGCGCAAATGAGGTCATGCAAGCGATGAAGTCTTGTAATAGTATTACGGAAGTTGTTGCACCTGATTATGGTCTAAGTGATGAATTTGCACGCGGGAAAATGACAAACAGCCCGTTCGGTCATACTTCAAAAAGTGAAGTCAAGACAAGTCGAGCACTCGAGATCGTGCACACCGATCTTCTAGGTTATATAACGCCGAAGTCGAAGGTTGGAGCCTACACATACTCTCATTTATCGACGACTACAGCCGACATCTCTACATTTACTTGCCAGCAGCAAAGTCTCAAGTCCTCGAGCGTTTCCAGACGTTTTGTGCTATGGTGGAGATGCAAATGGATTCTAAGAATAAGTGCATTCGTAGTGACAATGATTGAGAGTATTTGAATCATCTCTTCAACAAGAACTGTTATGATCGAGGTATCATCCACCAAACAAGCGTGCCGTACAACCCTCAACAAATTTACTAGCAGAGAGGATGAATCAATTCTTGTCGAGACGGCCCGTTCAATGACGTACTGCAGTGTATCGTTCTTGGTGGGCTGAGGCGGTTATTACGGCTGCTTTAACCAATATTTGAATTCCGAACACTGATCAACCTAGCATAAGCCCATTCAAAACTTTGTATGGATCAAAGCAAGACTTGAAACATTTTCGTGTCTTTAATTCGACCGGCTGTCTACGAGTCGCGAATTGTAATCGAACGAAGTGGGACAGCAAGGCAAACAAGTGCATCTTTCTTGGAAATTTGGAAACGTCCAAGGCATACCGAGTGTGGTATCTGGTGAATGAAGAATTATTCATGACTGGGTTCGTTAAATAACACGAGCGACCTCCTTCGCGGCACAAAGATGTTGCTCTTCTACGTGAGCCTATATCTTACTACAAGCACCCTCATGATGAACGAGACGTAATAAATGTGAATGTACCTCACACGAAGTATAATCAAGAGGTTGAAGATATGGACATTGACGAGACTGCTGACAATTAACGTTCTTGGGAAGACATGGTCGCGGATGCGTTTGGAGATTTCAATCGGTCACACGATTTGACTGTTGTTCCGATTGAGGGGGACTGCAAGGATATGCTAGTTATTGACATGAACAATTCGATGATCGGTCGCACACCACACGAACCGGTTGCTGGAAGTGGAGAACACAACACATACATGCTCCAAAGTCTTCCGGATCAGTCGCAAGCTATTGTACTGTGTGCGAATCCCTGGTCTCAAGATGGCCGACAAGTAATTTACTCGGGGTCTAACAAAAGGTCTCATCGTTCGTCAACTCGTCTCCTCACCAATGACGTCTTTGACAATGAAAGAATTGATTTACCGCTTCTGACTGATGGATCGCCAGTGGACAGCGAACAAGATGATCCGGACCCCAAAAGTCAATGCGTTGAGGATGACGAAAATTCAATTTCTGCTACTGATGTACCGATAAAACTACGAGAGGCGCTGCGGTCAAACGACGCGGAACAATGAGAAGCAGCAATTAAAGCAGAAATTATAGCCCATATGATGAACCACACATGGGACGCTGTCTATCATCCTCCAGGTGTCGAGGTCATAGGCCACAAGTGGGTATTTGGGCACAAGTACGACGAAAAGGGAGATACTGTTAGTTACAAAGCGCGTTTGATTTACCCCATATATGTGCAAACACATGGATTTGATTACTTCGACACGTATTTACCTGTTCCGTGCTCAAACATGATTCGTGTGTTTTTGTCGGCTTGTTGCAGCATGAAATATGTTATTCGGCAATATGATGCGGAAACGGCGTTTTAAAATGACGAATTGGAAGAAGATGTTTACGTGGAGCCACCTTGGAGTTAGGATTGTACCTGGAATGGTGTTTAAACTACGACGCAGTTTATACTGGGTTAAACCAAGCAGCAGCGGTTCGGCACAAGATAATATTCTCTGTGTTTTCTACCATGGGCTTCGAACACCGTCTAGCAGACACATGTCTTTGTGGTCGACGCAATCATACAAACACGAAGTCACCCACATACATAGTGTTGTATGTGGACGACCCTCTGATAGGATGCAAGTTAGATGAAGAGGTGGACAAGCTTTTCGAGGATTTGTCAAAGCATTTTTTTTGTGAAGTCACTTGGAGATGTGCACATTATTTTGGGCATGGAGGTGATCATTCACAAGAAAAGGGAGAATTTGGTGCTAGAACAGTCCCAATTTATCATGTAGTTGGCCTCGGAGTTTGAGCAGAGTGGAGCCTTTGCAGTACGCAACCCTATCTGCGCAGGCCAAGACCTTACTCCGGATGATACGCACCCGGTACTAAAGAACATCACTTCGTATCGCAAATTGGTCGGTTCACTGTAGTACATTGCGTATGCAACACGATTGGACATTAGCTACGTGATGTCAGCGTTATCGCAGCACTTGGACCAGTAACGACAGATGCACTGGCGTGTGGCTATACACGTTTTGCACCATCTCATGGGAATACAATCGCACGGAATTGCGTACAACAAAATGGACCACAATAAGATGATGCTTTGGGCATATTGTGCTGCAAATCGAAGAAATCATAAGGAGACTCGTCGATCTACGTCTAGCGTGTTACTTTTACTCGGGGTGCTATTGTGGTGTACAAAAGCAAACGCCAAACTTATGTGGCCGTATCTTCTGCTAAAGCGGAATACATGGCACTGGCGCTAGCTACGCAAGAAGTCTTGTGAATCTGTTGTTTGCTGAAAGAGATGGATGTCACGTGCAAGACAGCGACTACGGTGCACATGGACAATAAGTAGGCGATCAGTAATGTAACAAACCAGGGGTATACGCTAAGAGCTGAGCACATTGACCTTAGGGTGCATTTTGTGCGAGAAAACATCGAGGAAGATGAGATCCAGCTCAAGCATATTTGGTCATCTATGCAACTTGCTAATTATCTGAAGAAGCCACTTGGTGCTCCACAAGTGATGCAACTACGCAATGAAAGTGGAATTTGCGAGAGTTCAAGTTGAAGGGGATTGTAGAGGATCACGAGTTATGACAATGATGGGCGTGTCGTGAAAAGGGAAACTTGCAAGGACAGTGGTATTCGATCGATCTGGATTGAGCGATCGGTTCATGAGAGGATTTATACACTCATTTAAGTATTAGTTTAACTCTTAATACTACTACCCAATTTTTTCAGCACAGAGAAGTAGTTGAGGTTACGTTAGAAGTCAAGCATTTCGAAATAGACGTTTAGCAAAATAAACATACGAGTACAGACAAGTCTCTTTAATCGAATAAGAAATAAGATTATCGTTATGTTCATGCATATGGGAGGATCACGTACGCATTCAAGCGATATAGCGCTTCAGAACTAGTGGGGACGGTGGAATCGGTTGGGGAAGGCGTACATTTGACGGTATGTACAATTGAAGAAGTAAGCGGCAATTAGGGCATCTGGCGACTCAGGAGACGCGTTTTTATTATCAGATATATGTGTGTTGTATGTTAGAAGATTACGTAGGGCGGGAAAAAAAAGGGCGGGCAATGTAAAAAAGCTCCAGTATATCGGCTACAAACTCGACTAAAATTGGGCTGGCAGAGCTCCTAAAGTGTCGACGTATGGTTATTATGCGCGAGCTGTGCTATCCGCAACACGCCTTTCTTTTATTTATTAAAATGTCCGTTATTTAGCTTTGATCACATCACCGTTCTTTATATCATAGGCAACCAATTCTTAGGTTGCCGGCGTTGAGCACTAAAGGGATAAGATGTGAATGTAAACTGAGGAAGTTATATTCTAACTAAACATATCGCTGGCATGCACTACTTCTCCTCTTCCTCTTTGAACTATGGTATTCCGTCAAAGAATGGTGACGTGTAGGACCCAATCATACTACAATGTTCGCCTTGCTTTATATATTTTTAATCGCGTGAATATGGTATTACCTGGCAATGATGTCGTCAACGTTCCTTGTGCCAGCTGCGGTCCATGTGCAACAGCTCTCGCACTGCATCGTTGCAACTCCGACACAGCAAGACACTACAGAGCTTGCATAGGAAACTCGTTTTTGGGAACAGAAGATCAAAGGTTCGAATCCTTTTCTTCCAAAAATATATTTAAAGATGAGATAGAGTAACAGGTTAACTTTTCAGGCTCATAATCTGAAGATGTAGGTTCAAATCCTACTCTCGTCAATTTCTTGTTAATTCTATAAAAAAATAATATTTGATTCATATTCAAACTAAATTAGAATAAACGATATTAATTCTCATTTTTTATTACTTTTTTCACCAAAGAATTACTTTCTTATTAAAAAGGCCTTCATACTTAATACATGTGAAGATTTAATATGTGGAATGATTAATGTAATTCAATCTTTGATCTGCTCTCCCTCACGTGTCCAATTTCCACCTTTTATGCTACTCTCCCTCGCGTCTTGGCAAAGCGTCGATGTACAAGACAAAGTCCTCATCTGCAGTGTGTGAGCTGCGAGAGACGAGTGTTTCTGTGGCAGATGCTACCTGTGCTCGAGGGGTGGATCCGGGACGGGTCTTGTGGCGCAAGACGTTGACACGCCGCCCACATTATGGCGAGTACTTCGAAGGAACCGATATCATACGTGCAATATATGTTTTTGTGATCAGATTCCTGAATTTCTAGCTGGTCGAGAGGAGAACTGTCATCCGCATTGGAAATAGACTTGGACTGGTAAACGCAAGTGTAGATGAATGCGGAGGTGCAGGTCGGCGCTGTATCTTTCGTTCAGCAGCTCTTAGAGCTTTACTCAGTGGTGCTGGATTGCATCGAGCAAACCATGCAGATGATGATGACAAATTTATGCGAGCCTGCATGTCGTTAGGCTGACTGACCCTGATCAGATGTTACGTCCACGAAAGTGGCGCTACAGCAGAGAAATATCCATAGGTGGATAGTAGTTGACACTACCGAGTGCACGCTGACCAAGGAAGACTTATGCAATACGCTGAATTGGAGCAAACCTGTCAGGATCCACACGAGCGCTTGAGTGTCTTATACCAAGAGATACGAAGTGACACAGTCTGCGAATCCGAGCACACACAAGGCAAAATATTTAATAAGCGTATTTTGTTCGTGTATTATGTTCGCAGACATTCAATGGGTGTATGATCTTGATTTTGTCCGACCAGGAATGAGGACTCTTGGTCATCTCGACGTCTGCCGCGACGGTGGCTCACCCTGTACGAGATCCCAGTGATTGGCAGAGCCTGTGCACACTGACCACGTACTCATGATTCTTCAAAAATCATTTGTTGATTCTTCTCCGTAAAGCTCTTTATCGATGATGCAGCCTTAGCTACACCATTAAAAATGGACTTGAGAGTCAGGAAAAAGGCTTAAATGTTCGTTAAGATAGGGACAGACACCATCAATGTTTAGCTTCCATACAGCATCAGAGCCGACCCAGTGTGCACGCAGCTGCGTAGTAGGGGCTTGTAAGGCTAATGCTAAACGGCTGGATTTATTTTAATTCAACTAGTTCATTCTGATCCATCATTAGAAGGAGCTCGGAAAGACGCTCAATTTCGTCAGGAGTAGATCTTCAACACTCAATCACTTTAACTGTTTACCCGCTTGCCCGTTCAAAGCCCAAAATGACAATTTCAGTACGATTTGCGGCTAAAAACCCTACTTCAATCCATACTTGCTGGTAAGCGTTCACTGGCGAAGAAGATACCGCATTTCGAGGCCACTTTGGAAGGGATCGATCATTCTAACACGATAATCTCACATTCATTTACGTCCATAAAAGCGCAATGTGTCTCCACAAAATTATAGATTCTGTCTTGCACAGTATAGAGGAAGTCCTATGGGCGATGTGATACTGCCTAGTTGCGTCCAGGCTGGCAATTGTAATATGTATATGACTTCTAAATACAGGAGTATTTCCCAATGTGACGGACTACCGGAAAATGGCTGCAATTCACGCGGCTAACGAATCTAGCGACATTTTTTGCTGTTGAGGTACTAAATCACGAGGCGTCCGCATTGGTGTAGTGCCAAAGTCTGGGTTATCTCCACACCTTTCACGTCCGCCACATCGTGTCACGCAACAAGTATGCAATCATAAATTAATCACCGCTTTATTGTGCGTCAAATTATTCGTCTAAACATCTCTCAAATTCATAATGATCTACGGCACCGTCACCCGCGTGCACTTATCTACGGCGCGTCAAGCAAGTGGCCTTTAATTATTACCAGTACGAAAATGACCGAGTCCTTTATTGCCAAATGTTTACCCCTATTTTTCTTTTAACGTTTGTCAGATCGCTACTCCTTTGGATCCAAATACTTATCAGGTCCACGAACATTTTTGCATTTCCCCAGTATAATTTAGAACGGGCGGTACGTCTCATTCTATGGCGTCTTCACCGAGATTGCACTCAGCACTCGAATCATTCGGTTCTCCTAACGTTATAAGCGCTACAGCAGCTACATTATGAAAAAGTCGCCACGTGTATAGCTACTAAATGAAACAAAATGTGCGCATGTACAGTCTTGACCCAGTGTTTCATTTCTTCGGCTGAACTCGCTTGAAAAACATCTTTGGTGCAAATTTCACAACCTCAATGCAGTCGGCTTTGATCTCAGATAGCTCATCTAGAGGATGTATCCGGTGTAAGATCAAGGCCGCCTTTCTTTAACTCCACGTCATCTCTACTTAATAAAGGAATCACCGTCTTCATGATAATTGGATAGATGTCCTTCTAAAAGTACAAATTCGCACGTCTATCAATTGGCAATGCGGGCATAATAGGCATAACTAAGTTCATGAAGAACATCTTTCTATACGAGACGAAAGTGTTAGTGGAATCTTCATGTACGCATAACGATGAGTATGTGGCAGGTCCATGTGCATCGCGGACGGCAGCAGTGACAAGGCCGCACTTGCGAATTTCCAAAATGAATATTGTTGTGCGCACTAAAAGGGCTATTGTTGAATACACCTCACTCTTTACATAATACACCCCAATCTTACACCAATACCACATCACAATCTGATTTGTACCATAAACTTTACGCCAATTACCTCTGTACGTCCACTATCGCACATCACCTTCTGCATCAATCGTACACAAATGTTGAGTGATCTTCTAAGCAAACTTGTTATCGCACACAATAGCCGATTGGAGCTCTTTGCTTTCGAAAACACATTGATGATCGAGAACGACTCACTTGTCATAACATGTCAGATACATCTAAATGGCTAGTCATTTCATGAAGAAATGCCAATAGCTACGTTTCAGTCGAGAAAGACACAAAAAATGGATGAAACAAAAGTTCACTTACACCGAACGTAATCGCATTCGAACATTGCATAGAAAGTTACCGCTAAGAACGATAAATTCTATATACAGCTATAAATTTTCGATCGAGTCTATCCTGAATCTGCGTTAGGACCAGATCATTGTCGGCCAAATAGTAAAATGATTGTCTAGCTGCACTATGAGTATCCGATCTCCATCGTTCAAGGTAATGTGATAGGTCTCTTTTCATTAGTTGATTCACCACGTATATTGTATTTGATCTTTTTCCTTTTCAGTTCAAACGAGCAACATAGCCAATATTTGGATTCATGGCATAACATGCGACCAGCTGGCGTCACAATGTTCACCCTCCAAGATGCTACAAACGTGCTATAGCTTGTTTTTCATCGCGATATTGTTCACTTGTGCTTACTCTTATCGACGTACATTCTGCTAACACAGCGGGTGACGAGTACTGAGGGCTATTTGCGTCTGCGATGCTAGTTTTTGAACGACGCAATAGTCATTTCGCAGATACAAGATAGACTGGTAAAATCACATACCATATACACGACTTTTGTAGATTGTTGTGCTATAGTGGTCGTACACAAGTGAATTAGCGCGATGTTCGTCGTACAAACCATATTGTGGCGTAGCACGGGTGTGGTGTATGGGGTGTATCTCGTACAAAGTGGGCTGTATTAACAATCCCCTAAAATGCACCTGTGTTGTTGTTGCTAATAAGATTGGAGTTCGGGCAGGAAGGAAGGAATGTAATTGGACCTGAAGCCGCGAGTTGCACTGAAATTGTAACGGGGCACCCTGAAGATTGTACTGATGACAGTAGCACAAGCTACTTCTTCTGACGACAGAATAAGGCGGTGCCTCGGAACTTCACGTACACTGGTACGTGCAGAGGAAGACGGTAAGAAGAAGCGAGTACTTGGTTAAAGTAAAAAGTAGAACTGTATTTATCATAGTTAATGTCTGCAATAAATCACTATTTATCTTCATCTAACTATGTCTAAATACAAATGTGTAAATCAACTATCTGCTCACCACTCATTGCGTGCGTCTGTCGTGGCGCGTCTTCGTTGGTTGATATAATGGCCTATATCAACCAATTATGAACTACTCGTAAATGCTACAGAATATTGTCCTTATGACAATATTCTGAGAATATAACTCTTATAGTTATATTCTATTAACAATTTCTTATAAATTGTTATGTAACGATTCACCCCGTTACATCACCCCCCTTAACCATCAGTCACTTTAGTGACTGATTGACTAAATGGATACTCGTCCCAAATCATTTGGGACAGGGTTTGAACTTGTTGGTCCGAGTCCACTTTCCAACAGTGTCATCGCATGGTTAACAAGCCCATGTGATGCGCGAGCAAGGCCGCCGAGAGCGCGTCCGCACGTCTCTGTGCGGACGCCGGAGCAGAAACCACAGCAACTGATGTCTCATCGGTTGCTGAAGCGACTCAGCCTGTGTCACCTGGTGATGCAGGCGCTCGTCATGAAGACACTCATGTCTTCACAGAATATGAGCTCGGTGTCACCTTGAGGATGTAGGTCGTGACGCTTGGAACGACAAACTTATCAAAGCTCGTGATAAGTTTGAATAGCGAACCCCGACTGGTGCACGCTACAAGATGCATCGTCTGTCTAGGGAGAAAGGGATTACCCTGCCTCTCTTGGGGAGACTCGTCCCCGTGTTGTGTGAACAACTCTGCACGAGCATCTAAGGAGGCTTACCTCCAGAATAGCCCGTGGTGGCGCGTACGTATCTCTAGTGAGATGTACGAAGTGATTGACAACCTGAAATCCCTTTACGACCGTGCCGGGAAGACTTTCTCCGGCGGTCCTTCTGCGGTAGAGGATGTGCCGCATCGTACTGCCGACCGGACCCAGTACGTCAACCATCAGTTGGGAGCGGGTCTCCCAAGTATCATAGGACGGGGGATAGCCGCGCCACCGGACGAGGTAACTCGTCCGACGTCCGTTCACGTCGCGGTGGTTCAACAGCTGCTCAACCAGATAGCGCTGGCCACCGCGAGAGTCCTCTAATGGGGGTGGAGGAGGAGGGAAGACGCTCTCCACACAATCGTGGGGGAAGCGTGTGTTCCCGAGAGCTTCTTTGATCGCGTAACGCAAGGGTTACGCGGCGACCTCGAACATGAGCGGGACTGACGTCTCCAACTGGCGGACGCTGTCTCGAAGCATCGAGCTGAGTTTGCCTTTGCTCAGCTTGAGAACGAGAGAGAGCTCTGACGTCTCTTCGTGACGAGCTACGGGTAGCTCGTGGGATTGTTGATCGGTCTCGGGATGAGATAACTTTTTCAGACCCTTGTCGATGCCCACCATCGGGAGCACAAGTCTCTCTGCGAGATGCTTGAGCGCAAGGGCGTTCTTCACCGGAAGAAGCAGCGTACTGGTGGTACGGCTTAAGCCGACCAACGTAAGTGGGATGCGTTCGCATCTTACGTGGTAACTCGATTGTGTATGCATTGCCTAGGCGGTGCAATACACGAAATGGGCCGATGTACTTGGGTAGAAGTTTACTACTACCCAAGTTAGTCACTACATGCTTGGTAGATTAACCGTAGACAGTAGGACTAAGTCACCCTTATTAAATAAAAGAGTGTTTGCCCTTCCATTCTTGTCAGCGATTTTCTTTTGCTTATCCACCGCTTCGGCGATGGAGTCTTGCACAAAACGGACTACCGTTTCACGAGCCAGTATGAACCCATCTGCTGACTCGTTGGCTTCAGTGCGCTGTGAGCGCACTGCAGCGACAACAATCTTTTCTTCAGTGAGGGCTTCCGCACTCTCACTGGCATCATCTTCTTCAATATCGATGTTATCGGTATCGGCATCAAACGCATTAACCTCTTTGTCAGAGCATGATGAGCGTGAACCAAATCGGTTTTTGCTCGCGCGAGTCCCTCCCCCCCTGAAACCAGAGTCACACTCTAGTAAGGTGGGTACACGCGGATGGCGTAAGCCATTCACGTAAAACGGTGTATGTGTCGTGGACGCATGCACCGAGTTGTTAATGGCAAACTCTACCATTGGCAAGAACTCACTCCAACTCTTAAAGGAGTGTACGTATCCTCGAAGTATCTCTTCGAGGACACGATTGGCACGTTCCGTCTGACCATCTGACTCTGGATGCTCAGATGTCGACATCTTCAAGCGCGTTCCGAGTGATTTGAACATGGAACGCCAGAAATCAGCAGTAAATCGTGGATCTCTGTCCGATACGAGTTCACGGGGCAACCCATGAAGTCGGAAGATGGTGTCAATAAAGATACAAGCACAGCCACTTGCCGTGATTGACTCTGGCACAGCCACAAGGTGTACCATTTTGCTGAATCTGTCAACAAATACGAGAATACCCGTATTCCCGTGTGCGTCTTTGGGTAACCCGAAGACAAAATCCATTAAGATGGATTCCCAGCACTCAGCCGGAACCGGTAGAGGCTGTAAAGGTGCACGCAGTGAAGGACTTGACTTCACTCGCTGACAGACTTCGCATGCGCGAATGTACTTGCGCACAAACTGATACTGGCGGGGCCAGTAAAAGTCTCGACTCACCGTGAGATATTTTTGCTCACGGCCACGATTTCCTCCTATAGTAGCATCGTGATACTCGAACATGATCCGCAAACGCAGACAAGTATCATCTGGAATGACAACACGTGGTGTGTCACCAGAAACGGCTGTATAATACAGTAAACCGTTGTAAGTAGTGTATTGATCCGATGCAGATCGATACGCAGACGATAATCGTTTCAACGACTCTCGAGAAGGTCGTGAGAGATGTGTCAAGAGCTTCACAATCTCACCATCTTGGGCATATGCCCACCTCACATCATCATGCAACGTTGAAGATGGTACTGAGGACGTCATAACCGGCAACAGTGACTGCCTCACTGTTGGGTTTTCACGACTGGTTCAAAGTCGGGACGACGTGAGAGTGCATCAGCGACGACATTAAGTCGTCATGGTTTGTAATCTACCGTAAAGTTGTATTCTGCAAAGAATGACAACCACCGCGCCATTCGTTGTGAAAGTGTGCGGGCTGTTCACTGCCGTGCGTAATGACGCATGGTCAGTGTAAACAATGAAGGGTCTATCTCCTGATAGATAGACTCTGAACTAGTGAGTGCATACTTCATGGCAAGGAGTTCCTTGTCATGCACTGGATAGTTCCGCTCAGCTGGTTGCAGCTGACGCGACTGATAGCAGACGACGCGTTCAACGCCTTCAAGATCGTACTGCATTAGTGCACAGCCGATTGCGAAATCGCTGGCATCACAGACCACATGAAATGGCCTGTCCTGATCGGCTATTGCTAGGACTGGGGATTGTATCAAGCTCTGCTTGATACCCTCAAAGGAGCGTTGACATTCAGCGTTCCATAACCACCTCTCGTTCTTTTTCAACAAACGAGAGAGGTGTACAGTCATCTCGGCGTAATTGCGTGAATACTTATGCAAATACGCCGCTAGCCCAAGGAATTTTCGAAGACCTTTGACATCGATCGGCACAGGCCAGTCGGTGATCGCCTTGATCTTTTCGGGATCAGGACGTACACCGTTCTTACCAACGATGCACCCAAGAAGTGGTATTTCGCTTGCTGCAAATATACACTTCTTGAGGTTTGCATACAATTGATGCTTTCGCATGATTGTAAGAACTTGTCGGACGTGGTACCTGTGAACCTCAACGTCCGACTTTCCATCCATAGCTCGACTATGGATGAATACGTCATCGAAATAACTCGGCGCGAACTCTCGTACTGGTCTCAACAGATGTGATACACATCTGTTGAACGTGGCAGGGGCATTACTAAGCCCTTGTGGCATTAGTAGCCATTCCCAGAGCATGCCACTAGGCGTGCTAACTGCGGTATAGGGTATATCCCGTTCCCGCATTAGGATTTGATAGAAGCCATCCATCAAATCCATGGACGAAAAGATGGTACTCTTTGACATACCATCAATGATTACGTCCTTCCTCGGTATCGGCGTCTGAGCCGGTACCGTTGCAGCGTTCAATTTGTTAAACGCGTGCACTATCCGCCACCCTCCTGTTGCTTTTCGCACACAGAAGGTCGGAGAGCTATGTGGGGAAGTTGATTCCCTCACATGGCCCGCTGCTAAACGATCGGCAAAGAACTTGTCGATCGCAAGTACTTGTTCACGAGGCAGTGGCCACTGCTTCATGACACAGTACTTCGAGCCTGGTTTAAGCTCGACATCGTGTCGAATACCTTTATCCTTCGGTAATTCGCACGGAACTGTTTCAGGGAATACATCCTTGAATTCGACCAATTCTTTATAGAGAGGATTTGTCTTGAGCGATTCCCACGATTGGGAGTCGTATCGCTCAATTCGTGTCTTTTCATCTAGGACACTCTCGTCCATAGATGAACTACTGAGAACTCTCTCGTTCTCAGTAAACACTGTTGCTGACCTTATGTCGGTTACACACTCGTCGTCAGCGACGAGTATGCAGATCTGCTTGACTTTGCCACTACGCAGATCACGCAAGAACCTTTTATGTTCGAGCGTTGGCAACTGAGTGATCTCCGAAGTTAACTTCGGAGGCGCAATCAGATCAAGTGTATAAGCGCCTACACATGATCCGTTATTGACTATGACATTCAATGTCTCTGTCATTTCCTGGGGACTTATTCCCTCAGGCTTCGAAGGACTTATTCCTTCGTCTTCCCGGGGACTTATTCCCGCGGGTTTCGGGAACTTATTTCCGCCGTATTTGTAATCTTGACTTATTCCCTTATTTCCTCTTAGCTGGGGTTGCGCAACCACAGCGAGACCCTCTACGAAAGACTCTCCAGTCGATCTTAGGATTATCGTTTCGCTTAACCTGAGTGATCGCAGGATTGTTTCTCTTCTAGATGTTCCCCTCTAGGGATACATCTTTGTCCCAGTCCACCCGACTTATTCGAGTGGTGGACCTTCGGCGCAGCCTGTGTTTCCTCACTGCCGCCGGAACTTTGCTCCGAAGTGTAACCGTTTGGTACACTAAGGTTTTCTGCAGTCGTACTAACGACCGTACCACAAGTGAGGCCATCGCACTCACTCGTAGTACATCCACACGCTTGTGGACGCTCCAAAAACGTTCATCAGATGGCCATCTGATGAACAAGCGGCAGGCATCGTTACTGTTCGATGTTGCCAGTTTACTCGTGGTTCGTACCTTCTGAGCCACGGTATTCCAAGGATGACATCAAATTTGTCATCCAATTCCAATACGATAAAGTCATCGTCATATTGGGTATCTTCTAGCGTATAGTGAATCTTCACTATACGCTTCATAACGGTTACGGATGCGCCTGTCGCAAGACGTACCGTCATCCTCGTAGGAGGTGTGTCACATTCACTGAATTTAAAGTGACCATCTTCTAGCGATTGGCGTCGCACAAAATTGTTGGACGCCCCACAATCGACTAGAGCTCGAAGGGACAACTTATTCGTCACTTCGAGTTTCAAGGTAATGAGTGAGATCTCATTACCTAGAGCAGCAACGCACAACGTCTGTGTGTTGGGAGCAACCTTCATCAAGAGGCCTACAAATTCTCTTGACGTTGCTGGATCAGTAGGGTGCTCCGCACCTACTGATCCTGTCCGTTTTTTGACGGTCCATCCCGTTGTTGCGTCTTTGCACCAACTGCGGACCCCTCGTCCCTGCCCCTTTCTCATGGGTGGACGGTCACTACGCCCAGTGTCGCGAGACACTGGACGAGGGGCACTACACTCGTAAGCGTAGTGTCCTGTCTTTTGACATCTGTTGCATTTCTGCAACTTCTTGTATTCTGTAGAGCGAACCTTCTCGCTCTCTACATAACAGAGTTCCATCGGCTCTGGACCTCCGCTGTCATATCGTCTCGGTTGACGATATGATGTCGAGCTGGCGCGAGCCTGTCTCAGACTGAAGTCTTCCTGCTCCGCAATGGAAATAACTTGCTCTAGTGAATCTAGGTCAAGCCGGAACAGGTGAGTCTTGACGGGACCATCCGCAAGACCCTGCATGAACACCGAAACCAACGTGTGTTCATCCACCGGATTGGAACTTATACAACTCGTAAGATGTCGTATATGTTGCGCGTAAGCGTGCACATCACGCTTACCCTGCTTGAGCTTCAAGAGTTCGGTTCGAGCCCTGAACTCAGCTCTAGGCGGTTCAAACGTTTGTCTGAGCCGCGACTTGAAGACTTCCAACGACCCAAACGCATATGGGTCGTGCAACTTGAGCCCCAGTGCCCAAGTCTTGGCACGTCCTGCCAGATTTGACTGGGCGAATGCAACTTGTATATCCCCTTCGTCGATTCGACGCGCCCTTATGGCGTCATCCAACTCGACGAACCATCTCAAGAGGGAGTCCTCTTCGACCCCCTATACTTTGAGATGTCAATCTTCAAAGTCTCGGGTCGACGCGAGTGCATCGACCCGCCCAGCAGCAGCCTGCTGCTGTCTCCAACAGTTCAAACTGTTGAGCACCCTGTTCTCTCAACAACTCTGCTTGTTGAGAACCTTGTTGGTGAAGCAAGGCTACTTTCTCACGTTTCTGCGTCAAGTTCATTTTGAATGAACTTGGCGATAGTAGCATGTTGGGCATCTCTATTGAGAGCCTCTAGCATGACGCTAACAGCATGGATGTCCATGGTTGAACCCATTCGTTCAACCGCATCCCATTCGACATCGCTCAAATGGGAGTAGCCGTCACGCGTAGCGTGAAAGCTTTGGTCATCTTCATCATCCAACATATTCATGTTGGATGTGCACGCGGTCCTTGGACGGACTACGAAGTGCTACCAGGTGTAACGGGGCACCCCTGAAGCTTGTACTGGTGACAGTACAAGCTACTTATTCTGATGACAAAATAAGGCGGTGCCTCGTAACTTCACGTACACTCGTACGTGCAGAGGAAGACGGTAAGAAGAAGCGAGTACTTGGTTAGAGTAAA
Organism: Peronospora matthiolae; assembly: GCA_921007115.2. NCBI lineage: Eukaryota > Oomycota > Peronosporomycetes > Peronosporales > Peronosporaceae > Peronospora > Peronospora matthiolae. The sequence goes on from CAKLBY020000308.1 coordinate 326,628, forward strand.
GTAGAACTGTATTTAGTATCGTTAATGTCTGCAATAAATCACTATTCATCCTCATCTAACTATGTCTAAATACAAATGGATGTAAAATCAGTTATCTGCTCACCACTCATTGCGTGCGTCTGTCGGTGGCGCGTCTTCGAATTGGGTTGATATAATGGCCTATATCAACCAATTAGGAAATACTTGATAAGTTACAGAATATTTGTCCTTATGACAATATTCTGAGAAATATAACTCTTATAGTTATATTCTATTAACAATTCTTTATAAATTGTTATGTAACGATTCACCCCGTTACAACATGGGGAAATAGAGACCGACGAGATTTATGAATTAATGCCCATTACAGCGATGGGGAGACTGACAGGTGAAGTAAAGAAAAAGGCAGCGTGGAGTTCCGTCGAAGTCGAACTTTCTTCGTGGTTGAAATATGTTTTGGATTTCAACAAGAGCTACCCGGAGAAATACTTCGACAGCAAATCCGTTGTGACCTGGCTTTCGAACAGAAGAGGGGTGGATGAGACGACCGCAATTTTTGAGCAGTTCCTCGAATCGAGACCAATTATCTATGGTTGGGAAAAACAGCTGGTTGCTTTACACCCTGCGACCTTGAGTCGGATGCTTCCTAGGTGGCTGAAAGCAGATGTGAAACCTAGGGATGTCTTAAGGTTATTGACTCGCGCAGTGGAGATTCGTGCGCATGGTGTTGGAGGGTCCACGAAGTGGCCTGGCATCCGTCTCGAGCTCAAGCTGTGGATTGGATATTGTAAAGGGTGGAACCGTAAACATTCTATCAGTCCTACTGGCAAAGATGATGCTCATCTTCGTTCAGAAGAGATCGTACTCGACACATTGGAGTTTTGCAGTGGAGCAGAAAAAGTGAATGCATTCCTTCACGGTCTTCGAGCCGATAACGAGTTGAAGGATCTGGCGTCAGAGATGGAGAAGTTATTGCCTGCCAGACGCAAGAAGCTAATGAAGATCATGTTGCTGGTGGAAGCGAATGCAGGTCCTGCAGAAGTGTTCAGGAAAATGCCCATTGCAAAGGTGGATCGCTCGATTGCGACATTTGATCGCGCAGGGCGCGCAAAGCAAATAGAAGATCCTGAAGTCTTCTTCAAGAAACTCAAACAATTTCTTGGATATGTGGACGCATACCGAGAAAATCACGGTGAGTTTAGTGACGATGACGTCGTCCGTGCGTTGGACAACGCGAGAAGATCGCTGGCGGAGCTATTTGCATATCTTCAATTGTTCGGAAGCGTCCCTGGAATGGAGACGCGCGCAGCCCAACTACTAGAAAAGTTACCTGACCTTACCGCACCAGAATATTTCGGTTCTTTGCAGAAGGAGACACGTGAGATCATACAGCAGATACGTTTTTATTATCTATAACCGGCTGGCATAATAATGAAGTCATCCAATTTGCTACAGCAGTCAATGGTCGTTACATCGGTTTGTACTATGACTTTGTAATTGGCGCTGTGGAGGTAGCAGGTGGCATGCTCCATGTTTTTACGGACATTCGCTGTCTCGCGTTTGCAACGAGTGCTCGCATAACGCAAATGGTATTGACAAACGACTTCTCTGCAATAACTTCGATGCCATGTGGAACGTTGGCCAGTCAAGACATTTGCTCACGACGGTCGGCTCTTTTTACCACGCTCGTTGTGGTAGCGCAGTTTACTGCACCAGCATCTGCTTTCTGCGGAGGCAATCACAATTGAGACCTTATAGCGCATGTCAAACTTGACGTTGTTCTCGACGACGGCCAACCACAGTCATTATCGAAGTTAAACTTACAGCTCTAGCATGCATTTGACACCAGACGCGCCTACCTGCATGCTGCCCTTCGTCTCTCTAGTCCGATTCAAAGTCCTACTCGTCCACCGCATATGTCTTTGCTAATGCGATTGAAAGGCAGCACAACTGTCATTGCATGCTGCTGACATCTCTCTGTTGGTAATCGTCAAAGACATCCATATACCACCACAAGCTGAACGGAAGGTGTTTGCAAGCTCCAGTGCGCTGACGCGCTGGTGCTTTTCTCGGACACGTCATGCTGTCGAGCGGTTGATTCGACTCGCGGCATTGACAGTGAGTAGAGTGGCTCACCGATGCCGGCAAGTAAAGTCGCGGACGTTTGTGTATCTACTGGGTCGCAAAGTATCTTTTCTTGTGGCACTTCTGTGGGCATGTCGTCGCCGTCGTGTCTGGGTCTCATGTAGAACAGCAACGACAAGTTCGTAGCCGACATTTGTCATTGAAGATCGCAGCTTTCCACTTTTCGATAAACTCCATGCGAGGAGACAGTAACGGATGCATTTGATCGACGGTGCATCTGCACTTGCCTCCTATAAAGCCGATCCAGACATGATGATTATCCACAAAAAACGCTGGTGTTGCTACACGATTCATCAGTACCGCTATTTCAAGTTGAAGCATTGAAAGTTGTCCGGAGTAATCAGGTGCAATATGCCTTCGAACGCAGTGTGCACGTTTTTCCTAGTCTTGGCCGGGGCAGTAAAACTGCAACGAGGCTCAGGTCAATGGCCGTGCCTTCTTCTACCCCTCGATGTAGCAAACGATCGAGAGTGTAATTTGCTTTGCACTGTCATGTGTTTCACGTTCAGCTCGGATCAATTGGCAAGCCGTAGTGAATCAAAATCGACTTCCATGTCGTCTCACTTCAGTTTGCTTGGCATTCAAGCAAACTTGTCGATTGTTATTAATCGTGTCGTAAGCACTCGCAGAGGAACGACCACACAAAAAGCGGGATGCAACTCACTGATGCACTTCAAACAGCCTCAACACTGACAACCTTTTCGTGTCCTTACTCGACTTTTCGGATCAATCTGCATTTACAAAAGGTGCCCGAAACTGGTTTGCATGGCGATCGCCATACGACAGTACACTATCCATTCCCGATTGATCGAGTGGACTGTTGGAACTGAAGCGCAGCGTGTGTGTTCACGATGCACGAGCAGCACACCGGAGAAGAATTGGTAAAAAGTCAGGCGTGAGTCAGTGAAACGTCAGCACTGACGTCCTGCTTGCGGGCTGGCTGTTGATTATGATGCACCACAATGACAACGCTGTCAAAAACATCCACATCGCATAGGAGGTAACTTGCAATAAAGTCATTCATTTGCCGATGTTGTTGGGAGAGGTCGTCTCTCTTACGCGTACTTGTATTGACAGTCAGCCAAAGAAATGTTGGAGGTCTTAACAAGCTTAGACAGCCAGTCAAGGCGCCTCCAGCGCATCCATCGCAAAGCTCCATGTTGCTCATTGTGTCTGGTCTGAGTGCATCAAAGCTGCTCGAAATAGGTGAGAGTGGCCCCGTCGCACTTACCGACGTACGCAACCTCCAGTATAGCCGGTAAGGATGAAGTAGACTTTGGTGTTGCTATGCAGGCCGAAGCCACCACACAGCCTGATTTTCACGATGCTCGAGTATTCTGCATGGGAAAAACGCAAGCGCCTTGCATTTTTTAATCAAGAGGAACAAATGTCCAGCGAGCTTCCAAAGTCAAGGACGACCTTGTGATCAACGAGCCGAGTTGCTGCACAGGCTGCACCTTCAAAAATGACGCCCAGCTTGCATTTTTGAGCTACGCCCTGTCTCCAGAGATGTCACCCTGTCGGTTAGAATCTTCCACACAAAGTAGCAGTCCACTCGACAACAATCACTGTTGCAGACAACCTCTGCTTGATCTGTTGCATAGTCACCAGCGATCGCAATTGTGCTGGAGAAGCAGGAATACTACGTACCAACGAGTATGGCAGCAATCTTGTAATCCGATTTACCAGATGGACAGGCGTGCCTGTCATAGTAGTCCCTGCGTCTGACCTCACTCCCAACGACACATTTCGGTGTCATGAGGTGTCATCGCACTAGTCTCTTTGTACGTCCGTGGACGAGAATTGTAGCTGCTCTGTCTCTACAGAATGAAGAACCGCCATTCAGGATTAGAAACATGCGGTCGGGAAACACTTCAAACTGAAGTGCATGTAACGGGGTGAATCGTTACATAACAATTTGTGAGAAATTGTTAATAGAATATAACTATAAGAGTCATATTCTCAGAATATTGTCATAAGGACAAATATTCTGCAGCACTTACAAGTAGTTCCTAATTGGTTGATATAGGCCATTATATCAACCAACGAAGACGCGCCACGACAGACGCACGCAATGAGTGGTGAGCAGACAGTTGATATACACATTTGTATTTAGACATAGTTAGATGAAGATAAACTGTGATTTTTTAAAAAGACATTAACTATTATAAATACAGTTCTACTTTTTACTTTAACCAAGTACTCGCTTCTTCTTACCGTCTTCCTCTGCACGTACGAGTGTACGTGAAGTTACGAGGCACCGCCTTATTTTGTCATCAGAATAAGTAGCTTGTACTGTCACCAGTACAAGCTTCAGGGTGCCCCGTTACACCTGGTAGCACTTCGTAGTCCGTCCAAGGACCGCGTGCACATCCAACATGAATATGTTGGATGATGAAGATGACCAAAGCTTTCACGCTACGCGTGACGGCTACTCCCATTTGAGCGATGTCGAATGGGATGCGGTTGAACGAATGGGTTCAACCATGGACATCCATGCTGTTAGCGTCATGCTAGAGGCTCTCAATAGAGATGCCCAACATGCTACTATCGCCAAGTTCATTCAAAATGAACTTGACGCAGAACGTGAGAAAGTAGCCTTGCTTCACCAACAAGGTTCTCAACAAGCAGAGTTGTTGAGAGAACAGGGTGCTCAACAGTTTGAACTGTTGAGACAGCAGCAGGCTGCTGCGGGCGGGTCGATGCACTCGCGTCGACCCGAGACTTTGAAGATTGACATCTCAAAGTATAGGGGGGTCGAAGAAGACTCCCTCTTGAGATGGTTCGTCGAATTGGATGACGCCATAAGGGCGCGTCGAATCGACGAAGGGATATGCAAGTTGCATTCGCCCAGTCAAATCTGGCAGGACGTGCCAAGACTTGGGCACTGGGGCTCAAGTTGCACGACCCATATGCGTTTGGGTCGTTGGAAGTCTTCAAGTCGCGGCTCAGACAAACGTTTGAACCGCCTAGAGCTGAGTTCAGGGCTCGAACCGAACTCTTGAAGCTCAAGCAGGGTAAGCGTGATGTGCACGCTTACGCGCAACATATACGACATCTTACGAGTTGTATAAGTTCCAATCCGGTGGATGAACACACGTTGGTTTCGGTGTTCATGCAGGGTCTTGCGGATGGTCCCGTCAAGACTCACCTGTTCCGGCTTGACCTAGATTCACTAGAGCAAGCCATTTCCATTGCGGAGCAGGAAGACTTCAGTCTGAGACAGGCTCGCGCCAGCTCGACATCATATCTTCCACCGAGACGATATGACAGCGGAGGTCCAGAGCCGATGGAACTCTGTTGTGTAGAGAGCGAAAAGGCTCGCTCTACAGAATACAAGAAGTTGCAGAAATGCAACAGATGTCAAAAGACAGGACACTACGCTTACGAGTGTAGTGCCCCTCGTCCATTGTCTCGCAACACTGGGCGTAGTGACCGTCCACCCATGAGAAAGGGGCAGAGACGCGGGTCCGCTGTTGGTGCAAAGACGCAACAACGGGATGGACCGTCAAAAAACGGACAGGATCAGTAGGTGCGGAGCACCCTACTGGTCCAGCAACGTCAAGAGAATTTGTAGGCCTCTTGATGAAGGTTGCTCCCAACACACAAACGTTGTGCGTTGCTGCTCTAGGTAATGAGGTCTCACTCATTACCTTGAAACTCGAAGTGACGAATAAGTTGTCCCTTCGAGCTCTAGTCGATTGTGGGGCGTCCAACAATTTTGTGCGACGCCAATCGCTAGAATATGGTCACTTAAAATTCAGTGAATGTGACACACCTCCTACGAGGATGACGGCACGTCTTGCGACAGGCGCATCCGTAACCGTCATGAAGCGTATAGTGAAGATCCACTAAACGCTAGAAGATACCCAATATGACGATGACTTTATCGTATTGGAATTGGATGACAAATTTGATGTCATCCTTGGAATACCGTGGCTCAGAAGGTACGAACCACGAGTAAACTGGCAACATCGAACAGTAACGATGCCTGCCGCTTGTTCATCAGATGGCCATCTGATGAACGTTTTGGAGCGTCCACAAGCGTGTGGATGTACTACGAGTGAGTGCGATGGCCTCACTTGTGGTACGGTCGTTAGTACGACTGCAGAAAACCTTAGTGTACCAAACGGTTACACTTCGGAGCAAAGTTCCGGCGGCAGTGAGGAAACACAGGCTGCGCCGAGGGTCCACCACTCGAATAAGTCGGGTGGACTGGGACAAAGATGTATCCCTAGCGTGGAACATCGAGAAGAGAAACAATCGATCGCTCAGGTTAAGCGAAACGATAATCCTAGATCGACTGGAGAGTCTTTCGTAGAGGATCTCGCTGTGTTTGCGCAACCCCAGCTAGAGGAAGTAAAGGGAATAAGTCCCAAGATTACAATTACGGCGGAAAAAAGTTCCCCGAAACCCGCGGGAATAAGTCCCCGGGAAGACGAAGGAATAAGTCCTTCGAGGCCTGAGGGAATAAGTCCCCAGGAAATGACAGAGACATTGAATGTCATAGTCAATAACGAATAAAGTGTAGGCGCTTATACACTTGATCTGATTGCGCCTCCGAAGTTAACTTCGGAGATCACTCAGTTGCCAACGCTCGAGCATAAAAGGTTCTTGCGTGATCTGCGTAGTGGCAAAGTCAAGCAGATCTGCATACTCGTCGCTGACGACGAGTATGTAACCGGCATAAGGTCAGCAACAGTGTTTACTGAGAACGAGAGAGTTCTCAGTAGTTCATCTAGTGGACGAGAGTGTCCTAGATGAAAAGACATGAATTGAGCGATACGACTCCCAATCGTGGGAATCGCTCAAGACAAATCCTCTCTATGAAGAATTGGTCGAATTCAAGGATGCAGTCCCTGAAACGGTTCCGTGCGAGCTACCGAAGGATAAAGGTATTCGACACGATGTCGAGCTTAAACCAGACTCGAAGTACTGTGTCATGAAGCAGTGGCCACTGCCTCGTGAACAAGTACTTGCGATCGACAAGTTCTTTGCCGATCGTTTAGCTGCGGGCCATGTGAGGGAATCAACTTCCCCACATAGCTCTCCGACCTTCTGTGTGCGAAAAGCGACAGGAGGGTGGCGGATAGTGCACGCGTTCAACAAATTGAACGCTGCAACGGTACCGGCTCAGACGCCGATACCGAGGAAGGACGTAATCATTGATGGTATGTCAAAGAGTACCATCTTTTCGTCCATGGATTTGACGGATGGCTTCTATCAAATCCTTATGCGAGAACGGGACATACCCTATACCGCAGTGAGCACGTCTAGCGGCATGCTCTAGGAATGGCTAGTAATGCCACAAGGGCTCAGTAATGCCCCTGCCACGTTCAACAGATGTGTATCACATCTGTTGAGACCAGTACGAGAATTCGCGCCGAGTTATTTCGATGACGTATTCATCCATAGTCGAGCTATGGATGGAAAGTCGGACGTTGAGGTTCACAGGTACCACGTCCGACAAGTTCTTACAATCATGCGAAAGCATCAATTGTATGCTAACCTCAAGAAGTGTATATTTGCAGCAAGCGAAATACCACTTCTTGGGTGCATCGTTGGTAAGAACGGTGTATGTCCTGATCCCGAAAAGATCAAGGCGATCACCGACTGGTCTGTGCCGGTTGATGTCAAAGGTCTTCGAAAATTCCTTGGGCTAGCGGCGTATTTGCACAAGCATTCACGCAATTACGCCGAGATGACTGTGCACCTCTCTCGTTTGTTGAAAAAGAACGAGAGGTGGTTATGGAACGCTGAATGTCAACGCTCCTTTGAGGGTATCAAGCAGAGCTTGATACAATCCCCAGTCCTAGCAATAGCCGATCAGGACAGGCCATTTCATGTGGTCTGTGATGCCAGCGATTTCGCGATCGGCTGTGCATTAATGCAGTACGATCTTGAAGGCGTTGAACGCGTCGTCTGCTATCAGTCGCGTCAGCTGCAACCAGCTGAGCGGAACTATCTAGTGCATGACAAGGAACTCCTTGCCATGAAGTATGCACTCGCGAAGTTCAGAGTCTATCTATTAGGAGATAGACCCTTCGTTGTTTACACTGACCATGCGTCATTACGCACGGCAGTGAACAGCCCGCACCTTTCACAACGAATGGCGCGGTGGTTGTCATTCTTTGCGGAATACAACTTTACGGTCGAGTACAAACCAGGACGACTTAATGTCGTCGCTGATGCACTCTCACGTCGTCCCGACTTTGAACCAGTCGCGAAACCCAACAGTGAGACAGTCACTGTTGCGGTTATGACGTCCTCAGTCCCATCTACAACATTGTATGATGATGTGAGGCGGGCATACGCCCAAGATGGTGAGATAGTGAAGTTGTTGTCACATCTCTCCCAACCATCCCGAGAATCGTTGAAACGATTGTCGCCTGCGTATCAATCTGCATCAGATCGATACACTACTCGTAACGGTTTACTGTATAATACAGCCGTTTCTGGTGACACACCACGTGTTGTCATTCCAGATGATACTGATCTGCGTTTGCGGATCATGTTCGAGTATCACGACGCTCCTATAGGAGGACATCGTGGCCGGGAGAAACATATCTCACGGTAAGTAGAGACTTTTACTGGCCCCGCCAGTATCAGTTTGTGCGAAAGTACGTTCGCGCATGCGAAGTCTACCAACGAGTGAAGTCAAGTCCTTCAATGCGTGCACCTTTACAGCCTCTACCAGTTCCGGCAGAGTGCTGGGAATCCATCTCAATGAATTTCGTCTTCGGGTTACCCAAAGACGCACGCGGGAATACGGGTATTCTCGTATTTGTTGACAGATTCAGCAAAATGGTACACCTTGTAGCTGTACCAGAGATAATCACGGCAAGTGGCTGTGCTTGTGTCTTTATTGACACCATCTTCCGACTTCATGGGTTGCCCCGTGAACTCGTATCAGACAGAGATCCACGATTCACTGCTGATTTCTGGCGTTCCGTGTTCAAATCACTCGGAACGCGCTTGAAGATGTCAACGTCTGATCATCCAGAGTCAGATGGTCAGACGGAACGTGCCAATCGTGCCCTTGAAGAGATACTTCGAGGATACGTACACTCCTTGAAGAGTTGGAGTGAGTTTTTGTCAATGGTAGAGTTTGCCATCAACAACTCGGTGCATGCGTCCACGACACATACACCGTTTTACGTGAATGGCTTGCGCCATCCGCGTGTACCCACCTTACTAGAGTGTAACTCTGGTTTAAGGGGGGGGACTCGCGCGAGCAAAAACCGATTTGGTTCACGCTCATCACGCTCTGACGAGGAAGTCATTGCGTTTGATGCCGATATCGATAACATCGATATCGAAGAAGATGATGCCAGTGATAGTGCGGAAGCCCTCACTGAAGAAGATGATCCCAGTGAGAGTGCGGAAGCCCTCACTGAAGAAAAGGTTGATGTTGCTGCAGTGCGCTCACAGCACACTGAAGCTAACGAGTCATCAGATGAGTTCATACTGGCTCGTGAAACGGTAGTCCGTTTTGTGCAAGACTCCATCGCCGAAGCGGTGGATAAGCAAAAGCAAAACGCTGACAAGAATGGAAGGGCAAACACTCTTTTATTTAATAAATGTGACTTAGTCCTACTGTCTACGGTTAATCTACCAAAGCATGTAGTGACTAACTTGGGTAGCAGTAAACTTCTACCCAAGTGCATCGGCCCATTTCGTTTATTGCATCGCCTAGGCACTTCATACACGATCGAACTGCCACTTAAGATGCTAACGCATCCCACGTTTTACGTTGGTCGGCTTAAGCCGTACCATCTGTACGCAGCTTCTTCCGATGAAGAACGCCCTTGCGCTCAAGCATCTCGCAGAGAGCCTTGTGCTCCCAATGGTGGGCATCAACAAGGGTCTGAAGAGCAGTTATCTCAGCCCGAGACCGATCAACAATCCCACGAGCTACCCTTAGCTCGTCACGAAGAGATGTCAGAGATCTCTCGTTCTCGAGCTGAGCAAAGGCAAACTCAGCTCGATGCTTCGAGGCAGTGTCCGCCATTTGGAGACGCCTATTCCGCTCATGCTCGAGATCGTCGCGTAACCCTTGCGTTACGCGATCAAAGAAGCTCTCGGGAACACACCGATCCACATGATCGTGTGGAGAGCGTCTTTCCTCCTCCTCCACCTCCATTAGAGGACTCTCGCGGTGGCCAGCGCTATCTAGTTGAGCAGCTGTTGAACCACCGCGACGTGAACGGACGTCAGACGAGTTATCTCGTCCGGTGGCGCGGCTATCCCCCGTCCTGGGATACTTGGGAGCCCCGCTCCCAACTGATGGCTGACGTACTGGGTCTGGTTGAGCAGTACGACGCGGCACATCCTGTGCCGCAGAAGGACCGCCGGAGAAAGTCTTCCCGGCACGGTCGTAAAGGGATTTCAGGTTGTCAATCCCTTCGTACATCTCAGTAGAGACACGTACGCGCCACCACGGGCTGGTAAGGAGGTAAGCCTCCTTAGGTGCTCGTGCAGAGTTGTTCACACAACATGGGCACGAGTCTCCCCAAGAGAGGCAGGGTAATCCTTTCTCCCTTGACAGACGATGCAGCTTGTAGCGTGCACCTGTCGGGGTTCGCTTTTCAAACTTATCACGAGCTTTGATAAGTTTGTCGTTCCAAGCGTCACGACCTACATCCTCGAGGTTATGGATGTAGGCGTTCCACGCCTGAAGTAGTGAGGGACCATCACGTTTGTGATTCCCACTGTACCATCGATGTCTGAAGAAAGCATCGATGAAGAATTCGTGTTCAGCGCGATAGTCTTTCGCGCTGGGGTCAAGGTGATGGATCCTTGACGAATCGAACAATCGTGTTCGATAACGATCACTCGTCGTCGCCGACAAGTGATCCATGACAGATTTTGGAGGCATCCATGCCTTCTTCTCAGGAGCGAGACGCAACACATTGCGGTCCCGCTCTTCCTGCGACGTGCCGACAGAAGTACTGGCACCTCGCTGTGAAGTGGTGTCTATAGGAGAACCGACACCACTATTAATGCCCGAGTCTCGCGACCTCGAGCGCCTTCGCTTCGGCGATGGTTCATCTGATTCATCAGATGAACCAAAGATGCTGCGACGCAAAGCATCGTCCATGCCACGCTTGGCAGGCGGCTTGGATTCGATCGCCGTTGATACGGATCCGTCATCCGTATCAGGAGAGTACGAGACACCGAGCTCGTACTCTGTGAAGACACGAGTGTCTTCATGACCAGCGCCTGCGTCACCAAGTGACACAGGCTGGGTCTCTTCAGCAACCGATGGGACATCAGTTGCTGTTGTTTCTGCTTCGGCGTCCGCACAGAGACGTGCAGACGCGCTCTCGGCGGCCTTGCTCGCGCATCGCATGGGCTTGTTTACCATGCGATGAAATGTTGGAAAGTGGACGCGGACCAACAAGTGCAAACCCTGTCCCAAATGATTTGGGACGAGTATCCATTTAGTCAATCAGTCACTAAAGTGACTGATGGTTAAGGGGGGGTGATGTAACGGGGTGAATCGTTACATAACAATTTGTGAGAAATTGTTAATAGAATATAACTATAAGAGTCATATTCTCAGAGTATTGTCATAAGGACAAATATTCTGTAGCACTTACAAGTCGTTCCTAATTGGTTGATATAGGCCATTATATCAACCAACGAAGACGCGCCACGACAGACGCACGCAATGAGTGGTGAGCAGACAGTTGATATACACATTTGTATTCAGACATAGTTGGATGAGGATGAATAGTGATTTATTGCAGACATTAACGATACTAAATACAGTTCTACTTTTTGCTCTAACCAAGTATTCGCTTCTCCTTACCGTCTTCCTCTGCACGTACGAGTGTATGTGAAGTTACGAGGCACCGCCTTATTTTGTCATCAGAATAAGTAGCTTGTACTGTCACCAGTACTACAGTATCTTGTACTGTCACCAGTACTACAGTACAAGCTACTTATACTGTCACCAGTACTACAGTATCTTGTACTGTCACCAGTACTACAGTACAAGCTACTTGTTCTGATGACAGAATAAGGCGGTGCCTCGTAACTTCACGTACACTCGTACGTGCAGAGGAAGACGGTAAGAAGAAGCGAGTACTTGGTTAGAGTAAAAAGTAGAACCGTATTTAGTATAGTTAATGTCTGCAATAAATCACTATTCATCCTCATCTAACTATGTCTAAATACAAATGTGTATGTCAACTGTCTGCTCACCACTCATTGCGTGCGTCTGTCGTGGCGCGTCTTCGTTGGTTGATATAATGGCCTATATCAACCAATTAGGAACTACTCGTAAGTGCTACAGAATATTTGTCCTTATGACAATATTCTGAGAATATGACTCTTATAGTTATATTCTATTAACAATTTCTTATAATTTGTTATGTTACGATTCACCCCGTTACATCACCCCCCCCTCAACCATCAGTCACTTTAGTGACTGATTGACTAAATGGATACTCGTCCCAAATCATTTGGGACAGGGTTTGCACTTGTTGGTCCGCGTCCACTTTCCAACATCTCATCGCATGGTTAACAAGCCCATGCGATGCGCGAGCAAGGCCGCCGAGAGCGCGTCTGCACGTCTCTGTGCGGACGCCGAAGCAGAAACAACAGCAACTGATGTCCCATCGGTTGCTGAAGCGACCCAGCCTGTGTCACTTGGTGATGCAGGCGCTGGTCATGAAGAAACTCGTGTCTTCACAGAGTACGAGCTCGGTGTCTCGTACTCTCCTGATACGGATGACGGATCCGTATCAACGGCGATCGAATCCAAGCCGCCTGCCAAGCGTGGCATGGACGATGCTTTGCGTCGCAGCATCTTTGGTTCATCTGATGAATCAGATGAACCATCGCCGAAGCGAAGGCGCTCGAGGTCGCGAGACTCGGGCATTAATAGTGGTGTCGGTTCTCCTATAGACACCACTTCACAGCGAGGTGCCAGTACTTCTGTCGGCACGTCGCAGGAAGAGCGGGACCGCAATGTCTTGCGTCTCGCTCCTGAGAAGAAGGCATGGATGCCTCCTAAATCAGTCATGGATCACTTGTCGGCGACGACGAGTGATCGTTATCGAACACGATTGTTCGATTCGTCAAGGATCCATCACCTTGACCCCAGCGCGAAAAACTATCGCGCTGAACACGAATTCTTCATCGATGCTTTCTTCAAACATCGATGGTACAGTGGGAATCACAAACGTGATGGTCCCTCACTACTTCAGGCGTGGAACGCCTACATCCATAACCTCGAGGATGTAGGTCGTGACGCTTGGAACGACAAACTTATCAAAGCTCGTGATAAGTTTGAAAAGCGAACCCCGACAGGTGCACGCTACAAGCTGCATCGTCTGTCAAGGGAGAAAGGATTACCCTGCCTCTCTTGGGGAGACTCGTGCCCATGTTGTGTAAACAACTCTGCACGAGCACCTAAGGAGGCTTACCTCCTTACTAGCCCGTGGTGGCGCGTACGTGTCTCTACTGAGATGTACGAAGGGATTGACAACCTGAAATCCCTTTACGACCGTGCCGGGAAGACTTTCTCCGGCGGTCCTTCTGCGGCACAGGATGTGCCGCGTCGTACTGCTCAACCAGACCCAGTACGTCAACCATCAGTTGGGAGCGGGGCTCCCAAGAATCCCAGGACGGGGGATAGCCGCGCCACCGGACGAGATAACTCGTCTGACGTCCGTTCACGTCGCGGTGGTTCAACAGCTGCTCAACTAGATAGCGCTGGCCACCGCGAGAGTCCTCTAATGGAGGTGGAGGAGGAGGAAAGACGCTCTCCACACGATCATGTGGATCGGTGTGTTCCCGAGAGCTTCTTTGATCGCGTAACGCAAGGGTTACGCGACGATCTCGAGCATGAGCGGAATAGGCGTCTCCAAATGGCGGACACTGCCTCGAAGCATCGAGCTGAGTTTGCCTTTGCTCAGCTCGAGAACGCGAGATCTCTGACATCTCTTCGTGACGAGCTAAGGGTAGCTCGTGGGATTGTTGATCGGTCTCGGGCTGAGATAACTGCTCTTCAGACCCTTGTTGATGCCCACCATTAGGAGCACAAGGCTCTCTGCGAGATGCTTGAGCGCAAGGGCGTTCTTCATCGGAAGAAGCTGCGTACAGATGGTACGGCTTAAGCCGACCAACGTAAAACGTGGGATGCGTTAGCATCTTAAGTGGCAGTTCGATCGTGTATGAAGTGCCTAGGCGATGCAATAAACGAAATGGGCCGATGCACTTGGGTAGAAGTTTACTGCTACCCAAGTTAGTCACTACATGCTTTGGTAGATTAACCGTAGACAGTAGGACTAAGTCACATTTATTAAATAAAAGAGTGTTTGCCCTTCCATTCTTGTCAGCGTTTTGCTTTTGCTTATCCACCGCTTCGGCGATGGAGTCTTGCACAAAACGGACTACCGTTTCACGAGCCAGTATGAACTCATCTGATGACTCGTTAGCTTCAGTGTGCTGTGAGCGCACTGCAGCAACATCAACCTTTTCTTCAGTGAGGGCTTCCGCACTCTCACTGGGATCATCTTCTTCAGTGAGGGGCTTCCGCACTCTCACTGGCATCATCTTCTTCGATATCGATGTTATCGATATCGGCATCAACAAACGCAATGACTTCCTCGTCAGAGCGTGATGAGCGTGAACCAAATCGGTTTTTGCTCGCGCGAGTCCCCCCTTAAACCAGAGTTACACTCTAGTAAGGTGGGTACACCGCGGATGGCGCAAGCCATTCACGTAAAACGGTGTATGTGTCGTGGACGCATGCACCGAGTTGTTGATGGCAAACTCTACCATTGGCAAAAACTCACTCCAACTCTTAAAGGAGTGTACGTATCCTCGAAGTATCTCTTCAAGGACACGATTGGCACGTTCCGTCTGACCATCTGACTCTGGATGATCAGACGTTGACATCTTCAAGCGCGTTCCGAGTGATTTGAACACGGAACGCCAGAAATCAGCAGTGAATCGTGGATCTCTGTCTGATACGAGTTCACGGGGCAACCCATGAAGTCGGAAGATGGTGTCAATAAAGACACAAGCACAGCCACTTGCCGTGATTATCTCTGGTACAGCCACAAGGTGTACCATTTTGCTGAATCTGTCAACAAATACGAGAATACCCGTATTCCCGCGTGCGTCTTTGGGTAACCCGAAGACGAAATTCATTGAGATGGATTCCCAGCACTCTGCCGGAACTGGTAGAGGCTGTAAAGGTGCACGCAGTTAAGGACTTGACTTCACTCGTTGACAGACTTCGCATGCGCGAACGTACTTTCGCACAAACTGATACTGGCGGGGCCAGTAAAAGTCTCTACTTACCGTGAGATATGTTTCTCCCGGCCACGATGTCCTCCTATAGGAGCGTCGTGATCCTCGAACATGATCCGCAAACGCAGATCAGTATCATCTGGAATGACAACACGTGGTGTGTCACCAGAAACGGCTGTATAATACAGTAAACCGTTACGAGTAGTGTATCGATCTGATGCAGATTGATACGCAGGCGACAATCGTTTCAACGATTCTCGGGATGGTTGGGAGAGATGTGACAACAACTTCACTATCTCACCATCTTGGGCGTATGCCCGCCTCACATCATCATACAATGTTGTAGATGGGACTGAGGACGTCATAACCGCAACAGTGACTGTCTCACTGTTGGGTTTCGCGACTGGTTCAAAGTCGGGACGACGTGAGAGTGCATCAGCGACGACATTAAGTCGTCCTGGTTTGTACTCGACCGTAAAGTTGTATTCCGCAAAGAATGACAACCACCGCGCCATTCGTTGTGAAAGGTGCGGGCTGTTCACTGCCGTGCGTAATGACGCATGGTCAGTGTAAACAACGAAGGGTCTATCTCCTAATAGATAGACTCTGAACTTCGCGAGTGCATACTTCATGGCAAGGAGTTCCTTGTCATGCACTAGATAGTTCCGCTCAGCTGGTTGCAGCTGACGCGACTGATAGCAGACGACGCGTTCAACGCCTTCAAGATCGTACTGCATTAATGCACAGCCGATCGCGAAATCGCTGGCATCACAGACCACATGAAATGGCCTGTCCTGATCGGCTATTGCTAGGACTGGGGATTGTATCAAGCTCTGCTTGATACCCTCAAAGGAGCGTTGACATTCAGCGTTCCATAACCACCTCTCGTTCTTTTTCAACAAACGAGAGAGGTGCACAGTCATCTCGGCGTAATTGCGTGAATGCTTGTGCAAATACGCCGCTAGCCCAAGGAATTTTCGAAGACCTTTGACATCAACCGGCACAGACCAGTCGGTGATCGCCTTGATCTTTTCGGGATCAGGACGTACATCGTTCTTACCAACGATGCATCCAAGAAGTGGTATTTCGCTTGCTGCAAATATACACTTCTTGAGGTTAGCATACAATTGATGCTTTCGCATGATTGTAAGAACTTGTCGGACGTGGTACCTGTGAACCTCAACGTCCGACTTTCCATCCATAGCTCGACTCTGGATGAATACGTCATCGAAATAACTCGGCGCGAATTCTCGTACTGGTCTCAACAGATGTGATACACATCTGTTGAACGTGGAAGGGGCATTTTTTACTAAGCCCTTGTGGCATTACTAGCCATTCCTAGAGCATGCCGCTAGGCGTGCTCACTGCGGTATAGGGTATGTCCCGTTCTCGCATAAGGATTTGATAGAAGCCATCCGTCAAATCCATGGACGAAAAGATGGTACTCTTTGACATACCATCAATGATTACGTCCTTCCTCGGTATCGGCGTCTGAGCCGGTACCGTTGCAGCGTTCAATTTGTTGAACGCGTGCACTATCCGCCACCCTCCTGTCGCTTTTCGCACACAGAAGGTCGGAGAGCTATGTGGGGAAGTTGATTCCCTCACATGGCCCGCAGCTAAACGATCGGCAAAGAACTTGTCGATCGCAAGTACTTGTTCACGAGGCAGTGGCCACTGCTTCATGACACAGTACTTCGAGCCTGGTTTAAGCTCGACATCGTGTCGAATACCTTTATCCTTCGGTAATTCGCACGGAACCGTTTCAGGGAATACATCCTTGAATTCGACCAATTCTTTATAGAGAGGATTTGTCTTGAGCGATTCCCACGATTGGGAGTCGTATCGCTCAATTCGTGTCTTTTCATCTAGGACACTCTCGTCCATAGATGAACTACTGAGAACTCTCTCGTTCTCAGTGAACACTGTTGCTGACCCTATGTCGGCTACACACTCGTCGTCAGCGACGATTACGCAGATCTGCTTGACTTTGCCACTACGCAGATCACGCAAGAACCTTTTATGTTCGAGCGTTGGCAACTGAGTGATCTCCGAAGTTAACTTCGGAGGCGCAATCAGATCAAGTGTATAAGCGCCTACAATTGATTCGTTATTGACTATGACATTCAATGTCTCTGTCATTTCCTGGGGACTTATTCCCTCAGGCCTCGAAGGACTTATTCCTTCGGCTTCCCGGGGACTTATTCCCGCGGGTTTCGGGGAACTTATTTCCGCCGTATTTGTAATCTTGGGACTTATTCCCTTTACTTCCTCTAGCTGGGGTTGCGCAACCACAGCGAGATCCTCTACGAAAGACTCTCCAGTCGATCTAGGATTATCGTTTCGCTTAACCTGAGCGATCGATTGTTTCTCTTCTAGATGTTCCCCGCTAGGGAAACATCTTTGTCCCAGTCCACCCGACTTGTTCGAGTGGTGGACCTTCGGCGCAGCCTGTGTTTCCTCACAGCCGCCGGAATCTTGCTCCGAAGCGTAACTGTTTGTTACACTAAGGTTTTCTGCAGTCGTACTAACGACCGTACCACAAGTGAGGCCATCGCACTCACTCGTAGTACATCCACACGCTTGTGGACGCTCCAAAACGTTCATCAGATGGCCATCTGATGAACAAGCGGCAGGCATCGTTACTGTTCGATGTTGCCAGTTTACCCGTGGTTCGTACCTTCTGAGACACGGTATTCCAAGGATGACATCAAATTTGTCATCCAAATCCAATACGATAAAGTCATCGTCATATTGGGTATCTTCTAGCGTATAGTGGATCTTCACTATACGCTTCATGACGGTTACGGATGCGCCTGTCGCAAGACGTGCCGTCATCCTCGTAGGAGGTGTGTCACATTCACTGAATTTTAAGTGACCATATTCTAGCGATTGGCGTCGCACAACATTGTTGGACGCCCCACAATCGACTAGAGCTCGAAGGGACAACTTATTCGTCACTTCGAGTTTCAAGGTAATGAGTGAGACCTCATTACCCAGAGCAGCAACGCACAACGTTTGTGTGTTGGGAGCAACCTTCATCAAGAGGCCTACAAATTCTCTTGACGTTGCTAGACCAGTAGGGTGCTCCGCACCTACTGATCCTGTCCATTTGTTGACGTTCCATCCCGTTGTTGCGTCTTTGCACCAACAGCGGAACCTCGTCCCTGTTCCTTTCTCATGGGTGGACGGTCACTACGCCCAGTGTCGCGAGACACTGGACGAGGGGCACTACACTCGTAAGCGTAGTGTCCTGTCTTTTGACATCTGTTGCATCTCTGCAACTTCTTGTAGCCTGTAGAGCGAGCCTTCTCGATCTCTACATAACAGAGTTCCATCGGCTCTGGACCTCCGCTGTCATATCGTCTCGGTTGACGATATGATGTCGAGCTGGCGCGAGCCTGTCTCAGACTGAAGTCTTCCTGCTCCGCAATGGAAATGGATTGTTCTAGTGAATCTAGTTCAAGCCGGAACAGGTGAGTCTTGACGGGACCATCCGCAAGACCCTGCGTGAACACCGAAACCAACGTGTGTTCATCCACCGGATTGGAACTTATACAACTCGTAAGATGTCGTTTATGTTGCGCGTAAGCGTGCACATCACGCTTACCCTGTTTGAGCTTCAAGAGTTCGGTTCGAGCTCTGAACTCAGCTCTAGGCGGTTCAAACGTTTGTCTGAGCCGCGACTTGAAGACTTCCAACGACCCAAACGCATATGGGTCGTGCAACTTGAGCCCCAGTGCCCAAGTCTTGGCACGTCCTGCCAGATTTGACTGGGCAAATGCAACTTGCATATCCCTTCGTCGATTCGACGCGCCCTTATGGCGTCATCCAATTCGACGAACCATCTCAAGAGGGAGTCTTCTTCGACCCCCCTATACTTTGAGATGTCAATCTTCAAAGTCTCGGGTCGACACGAGTGCATCGGCCCGCCCGCAGCAGCCTGCTGCTGTCTCAACAGTTCAAAAACTGTTGAGCACCCTGTTCTCTCAACAACTCTGCTTGTTGAGAACCTTGTTGGTGAAGCAAGGCTACTTTCTCACGTTCTGCGTCAAGTTCATTTTGAATGAACTTGGCGATAGTAGCATGTTGGGCATCTCGATTGAGAGCCTCTAGCATGACGCTAACAGCATGGATGCCCATGGTTGAACCCATTCGTTCAACCGCGTCCCATTCGACATCGCTCAAATGGGAGTAGCCGTCACGCGTAGCGTGAAAGCTTTGGTCATCTTCATCATCCAACATATTCATGTTAGATGTGAACGTGGTCCTTGGACGGACTACGAAGTGCTACCAGGTGTAACGGGGCACCCTGAAGCTTGTACTGGTGACAGTACAAGCTACTTATTCTGATGACAGAATAAGGCGGTGCCTCGGAACTTCACGTACACTGGTACGTGCAGAGGAAGACGGTAAGAAGAAGCGAGTACTTGGTTAGAGTAAAAAGTAGAACTGTATTTACAATAGTTAATGTCTGCAATAAATCACTATTTATCTTCATCTAACTATGTCTAAATACAAATGTGTAAAACAGTTATCTGCTCACCACTCATTGCGTGCGTCTGTCGTGGCGCGTCTTCGTTGGTTGATATAATGGCCTATATCAACCAATTAGGAACTACTCGTAAGTGCTACAGAATATTTGTCCTTATGACAATATTCTGAGAATATGACTCTTATAGTTATATTCTATTAACAATTTCTCACAAATTTTTATGTACGATTCACCCCGTTATAGCAGGTCAGTAGATACCGGCATTTCAGCGCCTTCGCTGCACTTCTTTGCTCTGAGTTTCGGTGACTTTAGCTGTACATTGAGTCGAGAAGTGCCTGGTACTTGTTGTCCACGATGCGACGGCATACAGCACCTGTATCCGGGTCCAGCTCGCCTGACTCGATGGTGAAGTCGGCAGCCATCAAAATCCATTTGCGGACACGATGACCGGATATGGAACAGACTTGGGGCAGTTTTTCCAACACATTGTCAAAATGTACGGCCCACTGCTGGCAGCGGATCGCTTCTATTACTGTGGACGCAGCACTGCCAATACTGCGACTCACTTTCAATGCATCCTCGTTCAGCAGTAGACCCCTGGCGTGATTATTTGCTGCTGTTGCTGCGCGATGACCCACTTTGTTAGTCTTAAGAAAGAGGAGTGCGCTCAAAAACGTTCGGCCGTCGCCCACCAACATGGCGCGGTCAAGCTCCGGCATCAGTTCCATCATCGAGTACTCAAAAGGCTGGATCGGGACCCAGTCGCCCGTTGCGAGCACAATAAAGTCTCGCGGATCACTGATTTTGAGGAAACAAGTCGGGGTCAGAAATCCACGCTGCCAGAGTCGAAGCCATCCATCCGGGTCAGACATCGACGTACATTGACCACCCACGCTAGCAACACCAGATCCAGCCACCTGATTCACACGTCGAGGTGTACTCCTTCGATAGTCTGGGAATACGTTATGGCCGCGTAGTACTGTTTCCTGAGAGCGTTCGTCACAGCGAATCGTGGTGCCGGCCAGCGCGCGACCTGAGCTACCGAACTCCCAGGCGTGCGGGAAATTGATCGCAGCAAATCCAGACGTTTCAACAGTACCAAAGAGCTGGTAGATCGGTGTATCGACCGTTTTAAAAAGCCGCTCCAGTTCGAAGTCGAGCGGTGCTAACACGGAGTAGCAGGCAGCACAACTTTTGAGTCCAATCTTCTTCTTGATGTTGTTTAGTACAAGCGCCTTGGCAACCATGTAGCCTAAACTGCGGCGTCTGGCGCCTTTGCCTTTAGCATAAAGCAGCTTCTGTGAATTATTAGTAGCGCGTGTTTTGGCCCAACGATAAATTGTCGCATTCACGTCGCCTTTAGCGCAATAGACTTGCTGACTAAAGCGCGTCCAAGTCGCTGGTGCTGCAAAAAACACGGTTGGCTTGTGCTCTGTAACTATTCGTACAAGGGGCAGATCATACGTTGGCGCACAAACCACCATTAGTCCTGCAATAAGCGGCACGTAAAACTCCAGCACCTGCGACGCCACGTGATGCAGAGGTAAGTATCCCACGAGGCGATCGTGACTGGTCAAACCAAAGCTTCGGACCAAGGCAGCTGCTGTAAATATGACATTGTCATGCGAAAGCTCTGCACACCGGACGCAACCCCGACTGTCGTAGTTAAACGCTAGCAAGCAGCATTGGCCTGGCAGCACTTCAGATGCTAGTGAATCAAGCGAAGACGCCATAGCAGCCTCCTCAGTTGCGGGTGTGTTCACTGCGAGCAGGTCTTGTGTTCCAATAACGTTGATACCGCTGACACGCAGATCCATGACAGCAGAGTCCATTGCAGCTGAGCCCCCGAGCACCACTACGGCACGAATAGGCTTTCCAATAGCCTTACGCTCATCACATAAAGCTTCCAGCGCTTCTCGAAAGTTGTTTCCGAGTGAGTCAACAACCACAACCGATGCTCCGGCCGTCGGCAAAATGTCGTCCCGAAGTTCACGTGCACTCCACGAGCTGCGAACATGAGCGACTACGCCACCCAATGATACAGCTGCAAGATTGATTGCATGCAGTAACGGGCTAGCTTGTGCACAAATGACCACTCCTTCTCTTGTTTGAAACCCCAATCGTAACAATGTCCTTGCCACACAACGTACACGCACGGCATGTTGTGCCCACGAAGAGACTGCGTGTGTCGTGGGCAAACCATCCAGCATCTGCACACCACGGCTGGCCCGAGCAGCGACTTGTTCCCGCCCAGTAACTGCCGGCACATCTGCAAAGATGTCTATAGTCTGCAGGAACGTGTTCCACACGGTCGTTGGTGTTGCCGTCACGAGCGCTGCAATCGTCGTACTATCGTCGCCATTCTGCGCGACACTCAGTGCTCGACCCCATACACGTCCAGTGCTGCCTCGTTTAGTAGTACCATCAGTAGTGAAAGCGGTGCTAGTAGCAGTAGCTGTAGTAGTAGTTTTCCCACGCGCCTCTCGAGTGTCGGCATAGAAACCATTGTTGAAAAAGCACTTGGGTTTTAGAAAGCAAAATGCAATGTGAATATGTTTAGGTCCTTAGTTCGCAATCTCTTTTACTAGTCTAAGCCTACTGGATTCTTTCAACAGCACAATCGTAATCGCTGTATCGCGCATTGCTAATCGTGTAGTCGCGTATTAGTAATCGCTACGTCGCGCATTACTTATTGTCTGCACGTTCATTCTTGTGGTTGCCGTTTGCATGCCGAGTCGCTTCTTTTACAAAACTCCCACTCAACTCGGTAGCGACACCGACAGTGATGCCGAGTTTAGTACGGAGGATGGTAAACTGTGGCGCTGCGATTGCCTTGGTCATGATGTCAGCGAGCACATCTTGCGTCGGACAGTACTGTAGCACGACTTGATTCTTTTCGACCTTTTCTCGCACGAAGTGGTAGCGAATGTCGATGTGCTTGGTGCGTTTGTGGAACTCTGGGTATTTGGCCAACGCAATAGCACCTTGATTGTCTTCATAGATAGTTAAGGTGTCATCGCCTGCTTCTTCGCCAAGCTCACGCATGAACGTCTTGAGCCACGTCGCTTCTTGGGTCGCCTCCGACAGTGCCATGAACTCTGCTTCGGTAGACGAGAGTGCCACGCTGCGCTGTTTCTTGCTACGTCAGCTGATGCAGCCGTTGTTGAGCACAAATACGTAGCCGCTGGTTCTTCGTCTAGTATCGATATCTCCAGCCCAGTCGGCATCGGAATAGCCAAGCAACTAGCCATTGCCAGCGCCAATAAAACGAATACCAAGTGTAGGAGTCGCTTGCAGGTACCGTAGCACGCGCTTGAGTGCTTGCCAGTGTGTCGGACACGGGTCAGCAGCAAACTGGCTGATCACTCCCACTGAAGCTGCGAGGTACATCAAGGCTCCGACGGCACTTCGGTATCGCACTCCTTGCATGGTGTAGTTGTGCTTGCATCCATCTTTGCACATGTGCTTAGTCAACTTCAGTCCGGGATCTTGCGGTGTCTTAACAGGCTTAAAGTCTTGCATACCGAACTTGGTCAGAATCGATCGCAAGAACTTAGTCTGTTTCCTCGATACATCGCCTGACTTGTCATCGCGCTCGACTTCTATTCCGAGGCAGTACTTAAGCTCACCGAGATCGGACATCTCGAATCGCTCGCTCAATGCACGTTTGGTGGCTGCGAGGATGTCCATATTGTTGCATGCAAGGATGAGGTCGTCGACGTATATGACAACAAACATCATGACCTTGTCGTCACGCTTGGCGTAGACACAGTGATCCATATCGCACTTGGTGAAGCCAATATAGCGCATGAACTCATCAATAGTCTGGTTCCACATACGAGGGGATTGCTTGAGTCCGTACAACGCACGCTTGAGCTTGCACGTATGATGAGGATGATTGACATCGACGAATCCGTCAGGCTGCTTCATGTAGATCTCTTCTCCAAGCACACCGTTAAGGAACGTCGTTTTGACGTCCATCTGGTGAAGTACGAGGTTGTGCTGCGCGGCGAGGCTTACAATGATCCGGATCGACGCGAACTTGGCCACTGGTTCGAACGTCTCCTCGAAGTCCACACCGTACTTTTGCAAATATCCTTTTGCCACGAGGCGCGCTTTATATCGCTGGATGAGTCCATCAACAGTCTCCTTTACCTTGAACACCCACTTGCTGCTGATCGCCTTGCGATCACTTGGTAACGGCACGAGTTCCCACATGTTGTTCTTGCACAATGACTGAAACTCTGATTCGCACGCTTCTCGCCACTTTCTTGCGTCGCTGGAATCCATAGCCGATGAGAATGTCATCGGCACTGCTCCCACTGAATCCACGACGTTATCACAGTCTTCTTCATCTTCTTCTTCTTCATCAATAGATGCGAGAAGCGCCGACATGGCTTCGAGTGGTGACGCAGTTCCTTGCACTGACGATGTGTGCACACCACTCATAGCGTTTTTCCACTGGTGGCTCTGACAAAGCTTCTAGTGACTGTGTGCGTACAAGTCTTTTCGACCCCGGTAAAAACTCGTCTGTCTGCTGCTGCATATACTACGGTTGATGACTTGAACGCCGCATTTGTTGCCAATGTGGCCTCTCATGGATCGATGCTGATTCGGGCATATGCGCATCCATGTCTTCATTGGCAACCCCGTTGTCACGGTCGTTAAAGCCTTCATCAGTGTTATGGTACTCGATAGGGTCGATGCCACTTTGTTGCATGTACTTCCCGCTGTCGAACATGTCTTCCATGAATTGGGCGTCGCGACTCACTAGAATGCGACTGCTTGATATCTCTTCAAACCGGTACGCTTTTTCGTGGTCTGAGTAGCCCAAGAAGCGACACAACGTCGATCGCGCATCAAGCTTCGACCTCTTCTCTTTCGGCACATGCACATATGCTTGAATTCCAAAGACTTTCAGGTTTTTCAACAACGGCTTCGTCTTCGTCCATACCTCATGCGGGGACTTTTCATGGCCAATTGCTTGCGTTGGGCATCGATTGCGTAGGAACGCTGCCGTTTACACTGCTTCGCCCCAGTAGCGCTTGATTAGTCCCGCATGCTCAATCATGCATCTAGCACTCTCGACTAGAGTCCTGCACATTCGCTCCGCCACTCCTTTAAGTTGTGGGGTGTACGGCGGCGTAAATTGCTGTATGATGCCATTGTTGCGACAGAACGCGGCGAACTTGTTGGACACATATTCTCCACCGTTATCGCTGCGGAGCATCTTGATGCGACGAACGGTCTGAGTCTCGGCAAACTTGGTGAACTGCATGAATTTGCCTAACACTTCAGACTTGCTGTGAATTAGGTGCACAGTACAAAACCGCGACTTGTCGTCGATGAACGTCACAAAATAGCGCTTGTTGGAAAATGTCGAAGTCTGCATTGGTCCACATACATCGGAATGCACGACGTCAAGCAGGTCCTTGGCTGGTTTACGTGTAGTTGACTGAAAACTCACTCGCGTCTGCTTTCCGAGCGCGCATCCGTTGCAAAGCTCCCACTTGTCTACAGATGTAATGCCGATGCCGACACCGAGATTCTGCTTCACGATCGCGTCGAGTCCACGATGGCCAATGTGACCAAGAAGCAGATGCCACAAGTATGACTTTCTCATCCGAGGCTTGTTGGATTCACTTGCGTTGCTCGCGCTCTCGACTTGCACAGGTGTCATGCATAGTTTAAAAAATCTTTGCCGGCACGCTCGCCGATCTTCCACTTCTGGTTCTTAAAACTGCATAACAGGTGCTCGTATCAAACGTCACTGTCGCGACATCCTTCGTGAATCGGCCGACTGAGAACAGATTGCGTGAAAGCTTTGGAATGTGCCACGCATTCGTAAACACACCCTTCTTGACACCACTTGAAGTCTTCATCATCATCGCTACGTTGCCGGTCCCAATCGCCTACACGACCCCGTCATCTGCGAGATGAATGTTAACTGAATCGATGGTCTTGTAGTTTGTCATAAACCGCTTTGAGAATGACATGTGCTGCGTCGCACCAGAGTCTATGAGCCATGCTGGATTCTTGACGCTGTCGTTGTCGTTGCTCTCCAATCCAGCTGCAAACAGGAAATCGTTCAAGCTTTCATCTTGGTTTGCGCCACATTCGCACGCTGCGGACGCTGCCGGTCCGCGTTGTCATGGATCCGCGAGTTACATTCCGCGATCCAATGACCCATCTTACCGCAGTAGTTGCACCGCGCCAGTCTTCTTGAATGGCCGTCCACTACGCTTCTTCTCACTTGTCATGAACGCTTGACCTGCAGCGACCCCGTCACTGCCTTGCTCCTTGCGCTTCATGTCTTCATGTAGCAGCCTGGATGTCACCAGTTCCCACGACAGCGAGTCGGCCCTTGACTCCAAAGCAGTAATGAGAAATGCAAACGACTCACTTAAGCTTCCAAGAAGCGTGATCACCAGGTCGTCTTCGCTGACCGGAGCACCCACCGCGTCGAGTTGTTCCGCCAGTGTCTTTATCCTGTTAATGTGCGAAAGCACATCATCGCCTTCCTCCATCTTGGCCGTGAAGAAAAGGCGACGAAGAAAGAGCTTGTTGGCTAAGCTCTTCTTCTCAAAGTGGCCTTCCAGCTGCGACCATGCATCGTACGCTCCACTTGCCGACCGAACCAGGGGCAGCTGCGAGTAATCCATCGCAAGACAGATTATCGCGAGCGCCTTCTGTGACTTGTGCGCTTGAACGTTGACTGCTCCAGCGTAGTGGCTAGGTGTTCCAGCTTGATCTCCCCGCTTGTCACTTCCCAAAGGTCCCGCTCCTCCAGCACCATCTGCATTTTGAACTTCCAAGTGTGGAAGTTCGTACCATCAAACTTGTTGATGCGAGCGTTGGTGGCGGTGGCAGCGTCCACGTTAAAGGCAAAGTCGGCGTCGGGGGCAGATCCAGCAGAGCTTGGGCTCATAACCTGTTAAAAAAGCACTTGGGTTGTAGAAAGCAAAATGCAAAGTGAATATGTTTAGGTCCTTAGTTCGCAATCTCTTTTGCTAGTCTAAGCCTACTGGATTCTTTCAACAACACAATCGTAATCGCTGTATCGCGCATTGCTAATCGTAGTGTATCAGTAATCCTATGTCGCGCATTGCTAATCGTGTAGTCGCGTATTAGTAATCGCTATGTCGCGCATTACTAATCGCTACGTCGCGCATTACTAATTGTCTGCACGCACATTCTTGTGGTTGCCGTTTGCATGCCGAGTCGCTTCTTTTACAACACACATTACCTCAGCATCACCACCAAGTCTAATGGTCGGTAGACCACGAGTTCACAACTCTTTAGAACCTCTCGAAAAGTCCAGCTGGTATCCGTGGAAACTCGAGCACCAACTAGCAACAAGGGCTTCGTCTGAAGTAACAAGCAGAAGTTTGTGATTTCTCCGCGCATAAAAGTGAGGAATTACTTCATCAGCGTATGATCGTCTTCGAGAGGGTGCCCTTCATGGTAGCCGTTGTGGACGTCGAATGTAGCATCAACGAAGCAATGACGCAACGAGCTGCAAACAGCCGCCACCTGGTATGCACCATACGGAAGGGGTCGTTGGTCGTCTTTTTTGGCATTCGTGAGTATAGCGTGTCAGGCGGGGGGGTTGGAACAGAAGACATTGTTGCGGTGATTCGTATTGTTAGGGGTGTGTTAGCATCTGACGTAGGGGGGAAGAGAACCGACAAAGGAGGGGCTGTTTCTTCTTGCCAGGCTGTCCATCTGCTAGATGATAAGATAACAACGAACGGGACGGTAGAAGTCGTCTAGCAAATGCTGATCAAAACCGATGTACTTGACTTCGAACAATGTGTGACGTAGTACAAGACATCGGACATCAGAGACAACAAAGTGAGAGTGTGACGGAGTACAAGATATCGTGTTCCTCATTCAAGATGTCGTGTTCCTCATTCAAGATGTCGTGTTCCTCATTCAAGATGTCGTGTTCCTCATGCGAGATGTCGTGTTCCTCATGCGAGATGTCGTGTTCCTCATGCGAGATGCCGTTTTCTTGATTGTATAGTGGCTCAGTATGATGCTGGACACAGCACCGGGACAGTAGTTGGCTGGGGCGCACCGCTACGGTTGGTACAGTTCCAGCATGTTTACACCTGTTGGTGTATACTGCTCAGTCCAACAGAGGGGGTTGTCACCTTCGAGTTTTTTTTCTTCCTCAATCTTAAAGTGAGAGAGGCTCAGACTGTCCGTTGTTATAGCTACTTTTCACTAAAATGATGTCTGGTTGTGTGGTAACCATCTCGAGTCATCGACCACGATACAGTCTTACGACTCCTAGCTTTCTTATGTCTGGTTGTGTGGTAACCATCTCGAGTCACTGACCATGACACAGTCTTACTACTCCTAGCTTTCTCATTCTGCTGGCTCAAGTCGTTGGGCGTCACGGCGGGGCACTCCCGAAAGTGCCCGTGGAAACCGTCCGTTGACTAAGTCCAGGGTTGGATTCTCGTGTGCACTCTACCGGATGGCGCGGCTGCTCTCGCGCTCGGGGCAATTTGATTCAGGGGACAGAGGAAGCTTGACTAGGACTCCTGTTGCTACTGCGGTAGTTTCAGTGAGCCATCTTGACTTAATTTCTGGTCATCACCTAGTAGTCGACTTCTTGCTCTTCAGGTCGGCTCGGGCTCACAACGTGCTCAAATGTGCCCAGACGCACCACTAAACGACGAGTATCTGGCTCGGTGCTGCTGTACATAAAGAACCGGTACTGGATCTCAACGTGAGTCATCACGGTCTTGGGGGAGTTCTCTTCGTGGAAACGGGCTCGTGCTCAGCGAACGTGTCGGCGAGTTGTAGGCAGACCGTGAAGGGTAGGAACTTCTTCGTTTTGCAGGGTGATTCGATTCATTGTCGACGTGCCCTGCACCAGGACCACTCCTGCGGGACATCGACACTCACCTGCGCATTGTGGCAAAATGTTCTTGACGATCAACTTTATTTGCGTCGTTGTTGAACCATTTTGAGGAACTTCAACGAGTGTAATTCGGACGCGCTGCAAGTGCATTGTAGGACTAAGAGCAGGAAGCGCACCAAATACAGTCAACTGTAAGTTTAATGACAACGAATACAACCAAAGACAATCAACTCGTCTCAATCCGATTATTTACTACGTTTCTAGTACCAGTGCTCATGGTCAACTTCGAGGACATCTTGTTGATAACTTCAGATACCCTTTCTCACCTGCATCAGTAGCTGTAGCATGCAGGAGAGCGAACAATACTCTTGAACGTCAGAATGTATACACGTAACATTCTTCCAATGAAAGTGTCTCTGAGTACACCGAGCGCATTCATGATAGCCAGGTCAAAAATCAGTTTGGTGAAAGGGAACGTCTATGAAATAACAAGTAGTTTAAAAACAATGCCAACGAGACTTCGTTTCGGTGGAAGCGTGTGTGTCTCCAGTATGTTTTGGTGTGGTCGCTTTAGAACTGCGCCGCCGACACCAGCAATTGCAGCTGATATACCGTCATCGTTACAGCCACCTGTGGAATCTGTGCCCGACTTAACAGCAAACACAGACGTAATTGGGGCTGTACAGAAACAACTATTGAAGGTGGGGGAGAGTCTGTCAAGACTATGACGAAGCTTCGGGATGCAGGACAAGACAGCGCGCGGTAGGCAATTGTGTCGCAATAGAAGTCAGCATAAATTGGTCTGTGGCAACGAGCTCACGAAGTGCCAGGTATGGGATTTGGATCGGAAAGAAGTGTGACAGCTACTTCTTTATTTCACTGCGAGAGAAAGTGATTTTGGGTGGAGAAAGCTATTGTGCTTCCGTAGTGTGAAGAAGGCCATGCAACATATCTTCTAACTATGCCCATGCGCGCAAACCTGTTGTTGACAGAAGCTCACATGTCATCGGACAGAAGATCACCGGTAGCTGGAAGGCTGGATGTACGGCTCGCACATAGTGCACGCAGACAGGCACCGAAGCTATCCAAACGTCATCATGGAACTCCCACTCCGAGGCTACTCTGACGAGGTGAAAGAGTAGGTGTATGTATGGAAGCAACTGGGGCGTATCCTGAGCATTGTTTCTATCCCTAGGTTGTGACCACGACGCGGTGGGGTATCGATCCTACACGACGACGTCTCCGTCGAAGGCAGCAACAGGCACGCAGCAACTTCAAAGGTGTAACAAAGTAGGAGTACCGGCGGATGACGCAAAATAAAAGGAGCACGTCTACTGTAAGGACAGGGGCAGTTGTTGCATCAGGGAGCTACAAACGCGAAATGATATCCAGAATACATGTACCCTAGCCTTCGACTTGTGTGATGCAACTAGCAGCTGTTCTTCGCCCACCCCTTCGGAGGCTACATGAAGCACAATCAGGCCTCAGTAACAAGCCACGTCCCATCGCCCATTGCCACGTCATCCATCATCTCTGACGTGTCTTGCGTACTTATGCATTGGCGAGTTCGGCTATGCATGAGGACATTGCAGCAAGATAAATATGGTCGAAGAAGTGATGTTCGATGATATTTGAATGCGACAATAGTGGCGTCCAAGAAAGTTTAAGGGATTGGCTGCTGCATGTTGTGGGAGCTCATTCAAACGCCCAAGCACCAGAAGCCTCATGATGACGAGTCATTTGCGCAATCGAGCACAAAAAGCTTGCGTGCTAACTGAATATCCTGCCTCAGAAAGCACGGAGCGCCAGAGCTTGTCAAGCACTCAAAGTGACAAGTTTATCAGGACAGCAATTTGTGTGCTGTTTGAACCTGCACTGGTGGAAGTTAGCACACTATGGCAGAGTACGTTTTCGGACGGTGGTCATTTGAGCACTGTGGTGAGTTCAGACAGGAGTGTCATTAATGTGTTAACTGTTAGAAGATATAGCTTTTAACAGGTTACGTCGGTGTAGTGGCAACTGCAAGACCTGTTACAGGTTTAGGTCGACCTCACCTGATTGGTCGACAAGTTGACGGTGGGACGTGACAGGTTGACATATGGGACGCGAGAAGACGATCGTCATGTCGGACTATCAAAGACAGATGGTAGGAGAGACAGAGACATACAGACGTCATATGGAACCAGGACCAGCACATGGGATGGGCACGCTGGACGTATGCCAAAGTACAACTTGACCAGGTCAAGTTGCAGTGCTGGTGCAAATACATACAAATAGGGTTGACTAGGGAGAATAGTTAAGCACCCAATATATTTCACTTTTACTTCCTACATCCTTTGCACAAGTGCAAGAGTTACCAACATCTAACAGGTTATGAGCCCAAGCAAACGTGTTGGTGGTGCAGCTGAATCAGCTGCACATACCGTGGTGGTCGACGACCATCACCTGGAAGAAAAGTCGGCAGCGCTCTCGGAGGCGATCGAGAAGATGCTAGCCATTCTAGGAGACGTTTCCGAAAGGATGAACCGGATGGAGGTCTCCCAGAGAGAGCAAGGCGGCAAGAACTGGCAGGGATCACCCGAGTCGAGCATGGCCAGTCGGCAACAGGAGGTCGGGGCAGGGATTAATCTCCAGACTTTGGACCGTACCCCTCCTAAGGAATCCCCAAACGTGTCACCAGCAACCTATTTCGGCATTCGGCGACAACAACAGGCAGGTATTGAAGGTCCTCACGCGAGAAAAGCAGAGGAAGGAGTCAACATAGGTCAGGCATCCGTCCCTGGGATATACCGGGCAGGTTTACCTGAAGGACGCTACCCCGGTATGGGTATGCCTAACGGGGGGGGGTGTTTACCCTGGGCAGCCGGGAGTCGGTATGCCGGACGCGCAACAGCGGAAGCTTGCGTTGCAACCTTTCGACGGAAAGGAGCTCTACCACGGCCTTGGCTGTGGATTCATGGAGTTGGGCAAGGAATTTGTCCGCCAAGTCAGGTTCGCAGAGCGTGCATGTGGTTTCGTGTGGCTGGAAAATATCAAGGTTGATGTTCTAGGTCAGCACCTAACCGGTAAGGCATAGACGTACTATCGTCGGCAAGTGGAAACGTGGTGGTTTGAAAACCAAACCCTGGAACATGCGATGCAGAGACTACTGCAGACCTTCACGACGAAGATCTCGCCAGCACAAAGCATGAAGTTGTTCACAGCACCCAAGGCACCTCACCGAAACTAGACGGATCATTTTCTGTGCTTGACGGCCGTCAGCGATGCCTGTGGAGGTGCAGACAGCCTTGTTCTGGACAACATCGTTCATTATGCTGACCCACACATGCGAACTACGATGTTGTCCAGATTGGACATTCATCGCACCGATTACCTGCGGCAAGCAGAAGAGTTGGCGCAATTTGCCCAATCGACGGAGGTGGACACTCACTCGAAGAGTTTTGGACGCGATGTGGTGAACACTGTCGAGGTTGCGCAGGAATTCAAGGACAAACACAAATCAAGACCGTCGCTACCACGCACCGACACCCGGACTTGTTTCAAATGTGGAGAAGTGGGTCACATTCGTTCGAGGTGCCCCCAAATGAAGAAGAAGCCCTCGGGTGCGAATTTCGTTTTCACGGTTGGTCGCGGTGCGAGTCGCTCGCCCGGACAATGGATTCTCGACAGCGGTTCGAGTAGACATTTGGTCAATGACCCGAGTCTGCTGACTGATCCGATTGATTGTCGCAGCGAGTGCATGACTGCAGCCACTGATGGAAGTGCGCTGCGGATCACCCTACAAGGAACTGTAGACATCCAAGTCGTTGCACTTGGAGTCGTGAACACAGTGAGGCTCCTCAATGTTCAGTATGCGGAGAACCTCGAGCGTAACATCCTTTTCTACGGATTGCTCGAGGCAAAAGGTTGCGTACTGGAATATCGAGGAGGGAGGCGCGTGTTGTCTTCCGGTACGGGCGGTACACCCATCATGGATGTGGAATGCTGCAACAACGTGTTGGTTGTCGCGGTGACAAACCACAGTGATCGTAATTCCAAGCCACCACAAGAGGCACTGATGACTGTCGTCAACCCACCTGAATATGAATTCGATTCGGATGTTCTATGCGGTACCTTGATGGACTTTCATCGGCGTTTAGGACACCTTTGTTTTGACACGATCGTCAAGATGGCGAACGATCCGGCATCATGCATCCGACTGACTGATTCGACACGTCAAAAGTGTCTGGCCTGTGCCCAGGGAAAACAGACCAAGGGAGTCCAGTCGAAGAGAGATACAGGCGCGAATTCGCCAATCGACGCGATCGGGGGAGTCATTTGTTCGGACCTTAAGGGTCCCATGACCCCCCGAGATCGTTTGGGAAATCGTTACATGGTCAACTTCATCGACCACCGTTCGAGTTACAGTCGAATATTTTTGGCCAAGTCGAAGGATGCAGCCGCGTCAAAGTTCAAGCTCTTCATGGCAAACTTTGAGCGCGAGTTCAATTGCAAGGTTCATGTCTTACGCACCGATGGAGGTGGCAAATACAAGACACTCGATATTTTCTGCTCTTCGGAAGGCGTCTTGCGTCAAGTAAGCGAGGCCAAAAATCAAGCAAGCAACGGCAAGGCTGAACGGATGCACCGCACCGTCATGAACATGGTGCGGAGTATGATCTTTGCATCAAACCTGCCGCTCTCATTTTGGGGTGATGCTGCAATGTACGCCTCGTACATACTGAATCGAAGCAAAACCAAGTCCAACCCCGGATGTGCATCGCCCTTGGAGATCCTGACAGGCAAGGCTCCCGTGCTGACAGACATTGTGGCCTTTGGTTCAACATGCACTGCGCACAGAGACCCGAAGAACAAGTCACTCGGTGAACGAGGCAAGGCGGGCATCGTCATTGGGCGAGGCAGCGAAACGAAGGTATACAAGGTGTACATCCCAGTGGATAAGGTGGTCGTGGTGACTCAACATGTTCAAAACATTGAAGCACCACAGGATGACCAGGATGAGAGAAAGACCTGTCTAGACATGGCACGACGTCAGAAGGAGCCAGGCCCTGATCATCAGGCGGATGAAGAAGATCGGCAAGATGGTGTGAAACGTGCGAAGCAGGTCAGAAAAGGTCGAAAGTCGACATGGACCAGAGAGCGACATGGGACAAGATCGACAACGTCAAGTCAACCAAAGGTGGTTGAAGTGGACACCTCGGTGGACGGTTGCGACATCGTGAACGCGATCGTCGAGCAAGACCCGAAGCACTATGGTGAGGCAATGAAGAGTGGACAACGCGACCAATGGCAGGTAGCCATGACCGAAGAATTGGACGCACTCGAGGCGAACGACGTCTGGAAGATCGTAGTGCCACCAAGAAATGCACACGTGTTGCACAACAAGTGGGTTTACAAAGCCAAGACCGACGCGAACGGAGATATCGAGCGATACAAGGCTCGACTAGTGGTTTGCGGAAACGAACAAGTCTTCGACATCGACTACAACCTCACGTTTGCGGCCGTCATGGACTTAGTGACCGTCAAGCTAATCCTTGTGCTCTCGAAGCGATGGAACGTTCCCGCACGTCATGGGGATGTTCCGAACGCCTACGTTAAGGCAGAAAAGGAGGAGCATCTAAATATCTTCATGAAGGTTCCAAAAGGCATGCAAATCACTAAGGAGGAACTTCAAGGTTTCGGTGTGGAATCTCCTGGTGAGGTCGCGCTGCTGTTGAAGAAATCGTTGTACGGACTAAAGCAAGCAGGTAGACTCTGGAGCAAGCTATTACACTCCAAGCTGACCGAGAATGGCTACAAGCAGTGCACGACGGACATGTGTCTATACTACAAGCACCAAGGTCAAGAATGGACCATCGTCGGAGTATACGTGGACGATCTTCTGGTCACGGGAACCAAGCAGTGCGCGGTTGATGAGTTCTTTGCGGGCATGGAGACACTGTCGATCAAGGATCTCGGCGTCGTTCAGAAATTTCTGGGACTCAGGATCTCTTTGGATGACACTCAAGGATACATTCTGGACCAAGAGGTCATGATCGACGTGTTGCTCAGGGATTTCAAGTTGGAGTCGGCGAACGGTGTGCGAACGCCAATCGGAGATGAATGCAATGATGATAACAAGGATGATGTGGACTATCTACCCGCGAGAGGTGCAAGCGGTGAGACAAGTTTATGTGCCTTTCAATCCTTGGTCGGGAGTCTGCTATGGATCGCAAGATGCACGCGGCCCGACATATGTTTTGCAGTGCATAAGGCAACTCGTCAAACACACAAGCCAACCACCAAGGACTGGAAGATTGCGAAACGCATTGCAAGATACTTGAAGGCGACAAAGAACTTGAGGTTGCACCTGAACGGCAACGGACCGACTCAACAAAATGTCAAGATTGAATGCTGGAGCGATGCAGACTTCGCCGCGGACAAGGCGGACCGTAAGTCAGTGTCTGGATACGTACTAACATTGGACGGTTCTGTTGTTTTATGGTCGTGCAAGAAGCAGTCAGGTGTGTTGCTGAGCACTATGGAGGCGGAGTTGATATCCTCATCCCAGGCAGGACGCGAATTGCTGGGTGTGAGGGAACTACTGCTGGAGCTAAAGCTGCAGGTATGCACGCCGATGCCTATGTGGATGGATAATCAAGCGGCGATCAAGCAACTCGAGGGAGAGAAGAGCACAACGAGCGCGAAGCACGGGGACATCAGGTTTAAATTCATCTGCCACTACGCGCGTGAAGGAATTGTGATGCCCAAGTACGTCAAGACTGAGATCATGATGGCGGACATTCTGACGAAGTCCTTGCCAGCGCCGAGAATGGAGGAGCTACGCAAGATGTTCAACTTGAGGACGATTCAGGCTGAAGTCGAGGAGGAGTGTTAGAAGATATAGCTTTTAACAGGTTACGTCGGTGTAGTGGCAACTGCAAGACCTGTTACAGGTTTAGGTCGACCTCACCTGATTGGTCGGCAAGTTGACGGTGGGATGTGACAGGTTGACATATGGGACGCGAGAAGACGATCGTCATGTTGGACTATCAAAGACAGATGGTAGGAGAGACAGAGACATACAGACGTCATATGGAACCAGGACCAGCACATGGGATGGGCACGCTGGACGTATGCCAAAGTACAACTTGACCAGGTCAAGTTGCAGTGCTGGTGCAAATACATACAAATAGGGTTGACTAGGGAGAATAGTTAAGCACCCAATATATTTCACTTTTACTTCCTACATCCTTTGCACAAGTGCAAGAGTTACCAACATCTAACATTAACATCTATGGGTGAGTCTAAGCTCAAGTCGATACCGATCCATTTACACCTTTCGAGTGCTTCGCTGGGTTCATACTCGTGTACGAACACACATGATGGCAATCAAGACGTGAATTACTCCTCTTCTGTCAGCGATACATATCCGTCCAGCATGGACCAATCTCGAAAGACCGAGAAAGGAGTATCGTAAATCCATGACGGCTTTGCGAGCCTACAAAATTGAGGCTGTAGATCAGAGGTGAACGGACCTTTGTTTCGTCATATCGAGTATGACACATTCGGGATGTCATACGAAGCAAGTACTGCGAGTTCTACGTGCAACTCCAACAAGCTGGCTCGAAGACCTAATGAGATAGTGCTGAATCCGACACAGTGAAAGCAGAGATTCTGCGGAGATGAGCTCGGAATCGCGTGGTATGTCGAAACCACGGGGCGGACATACATGTGCAAAGCAACATTCAGCGTTCGCGGTGGTCTGTTGGCGTCAGATCAATTTTGCTTGGCGTGTTAGCCCTAAGCTAGCCATTAGAGATCTGTTAAGGTTCAACGAAGCTCACTTACTCAATTCGTGGGAGGTTTCCAGGGATTTGTGGAGGCTGACGGTGGCGACGACAATTCAAGCCATCTGGTGTGCGCGACTTCGTCTCCGCCACGAGCCAGATGCGCTTCAATCGACATTGCGGGCGGTAATTTGCGTTACAGTAGACAATGCCTTGCGCGATTTGGTTTCATTGAGTTATAAATTCGACACGGATATTTTAAAACTTCCGAAGAATGCCGCTACCAGGGCGCTGGCTGATCGTCTCAAGGGGACGATTGACGGGACGATTCTCTCGCCACCGATTCGAGACCGGGCGCCTATGTGCTTTTTTTTATGGCGGCTCGCGTGGTAATCCCGGTCCAGGCGGATCCGGTTCGGTCATGGTCTGTGTTGATCTGGACACGCGAGCATCAGAGATTACCTGGGCGGCGAGCATGTCATATGCGCATAACAGCACAACCGACAACATGGCGGAATATCGGGGGCTTATTCATGGCCTCCGTCACGCTGAAACTAGACATCTCACACCATTGTACGTGGTCGGTGACAGCTCTTTAATTATCCAGCAAATGCGGCGGCATCGGCCTCCGCGTCAACCCCGATTCCGACAACTTTATCTCAAGGCGAGAAGATGTGCGGATAGCCTAGGAATCTGCGGGTGGTCTCATCACTACCGCGCGAACAACAAAATGGAAGACTTGGCTGCGAATATTGCGATGGACTCCAAAACGTCACAGCAAACGTGCGCTACTGACAATCGACCACTGATTGCAAGAGTGCAACGGTTTCTCCGCACTGACGTGCACGAGTGGCAGGCATTTCCTCCAACACATACCCCGGGTCCAAGTATTTCTGCTCTATCGGCGGTTGCTTCCTACGGTCGGAGGGTAGCTGTATAGCCCCTGTTTTTTTTTCATAGCTTGGCGGTGTAAACCCCCATCCTAGCCATTAGAGATCTTTTAAGTACCTCAATGAAGCTCACTCACTCAATTCGTGGGGTTTCAATCGCTCTTATTCACCAGGAATACTGTTCACGAGCATCAACTAACGCGCTCAAAAGTGCTTGGTCGGAACGCAGAAAACGAACTAAGTCGACTAAGCGTCATCTAAAACTGTTTTACTCGCACTACCTAATGCCGTTCATCCGCGTTCTTGAGACCTCCACTTAGTTTTCCGAGTTCTCATCAGTCCTGACGTCAGATACATCAAATCGATTCCATTCGTAATCGCCTTGCTTACGCGAGGCTACTCTAGCACATTCGCATAGAATACGGATCGTCTACGACACGATTATCGATGACATGGGCTAACGCTGAAAACCCGACTACGGCCTGAATGTAGCAATATTGACTGTGAAGTTGTTGTTGAGCTGTCCCAACGACTTACGTTTTGTCTGTGCGTATGAAGCGTCGTCCACTGCCGTCATCAAAAGAGTGGGTGTATTCTTGCCACGTCGTATTCTTTGTGACGGTGCTGTAGCGATCACGAAGTTATTTGCGCGAAGAACAAAAGCGGTGACTGCAGAAATGGGACAGAAACGGCAGTCTAGATCGTAGAGACGTAACACAATGACAGATAGAACGAAGAAGAGGAGTACGATCAAGATAGTTGTACGCCTGCGATGCCTGCAGAGTATCTATTTGCAGGGCCGAAAGTTCTCGGTGGTGATCTTATGCTTGACGGATGCGCTGTAAACTTAGATGAGAGCACATGCCGAACATCTCAACGCTTGACGTGCGCATGTCCGTGTTTCGTGCGTCGATTAAAATTCTGTGTACAGCGTTAGCAGAAGTTGTGTGAAGTCGAATGGTTGTCATTTTGCTTACGGTTGAAGTTGTGTTTGTGATAGTGGCATGCGATATGCGAAGGACGAAGGTCAATTTCAGTAAGAAGAAGAGCTTTTTGACGAGTTCACGTGATAATTAGGCGTGTTGCATGTGCGGTTACAACGGCATGTTGAACGGCACGAATCCTCTTAACGTAATGCTGATTTCATCTGTGTTTCTTTTATGGACCGGTCACGCAACAATTCAGCGAGACGCAGTAGCTGCTGTTGGCGTAGATGCCATGGTCTTTCATCTGCGGCACGCGGCTGCTTGTCTACTCACTGTTGAATTGATTCTTAGCTACACTGAAGCCGAATCGACGAATCAGAACGCGGATCGATTGTACACGTGCTTCGGCAACCATGCGACAGTACCCTTATCTTCGTTTTATGTGCTCTTGCTGTAGATAACAATACACACAGTAGGAAACGATAGTTGGTAATGTGCCAGGTTATAACAATGATGCACAAGCACCGAGACGGGGTCGATTTACAAACCATGTAGTCCACTGCCACTGAAAAAACCAAAGCCGTGAGAAGGAGTTCTCATCGACATTGTCACTTCGTCTATGCTGTTCCGATGGCATTCGCCTCCAGGCATTCAATGTGGGACGTTGTGCTACTCGTCTGGATGCTAATGCCATTAACCGTGTGGGCGAAGCTGGCATTTCGACTCACTCGATGATACCTGCAACAAGATGTGATACTCTGTAGTCTGCAACAATGAAGGTGCTGCGTGTTATATACAGAGGACCTCGTGGACAAAGTAATTTCGAACAAGTTGTGCGTAAGTCGATGCGGTAGAGTAAATACACCGCATACCGCACGCTACCCACTGTTGGCACCATATACGCCACCAGCCGCGCAAATTCACTAGACTTCTGGTCGACGACATCTCAAACAGCGTCTCCCCTGTCTTCTGTTCCCCGTCGACTTCGAATCTAGATCCTTTTCCATCGTTTTGGAGTCGTTATCATGTATCGATTTTGTAAGAAACTCGTTTTGCGATGTATGTATGCAATCAAAAGCATCGCAGCCTAAATTGTAAAGGAGGTCGAGTGTCCATTCGCAAAAGTGAGAGCTCCGTGGCGCTTCCCTTTGCAAAACTATCGCTACGTAAGCAAGTGGTTTACATAAAGTGCACTTGCTCGTGCGTATTGTGCACTTACCGAATCCCTTATGAGTCAGGCCACGGATCGTGTCACAGTCATACGGATCATGCACAGTATTTTGAGACGCATTCCATTTTGTGTTGGCTAAAAGCAAGCACTTGATCGGCACGTAAAGTGAAATGCTGATGGGGTAGGAGGTTGAAGGGAGGGAGAGAAAGCGATGCGTTTGCTCAGCGCCCCCTGACCGTCCATACATCCGAAGGAGATTATTGATCAGATTGGTCGTTCAAAAAAATTTCAGTTTGTTATGCGAGCTTTCTATCGATACCCAAAAACAATTTGCGAGCTCTAAGAGTGAAAATATTAGTGACTGTGCGCCAGGTGAATGCCGAACTTTTTATTCGTATGTATCTGTGTCTGTGCGTCTGTGTCTGTGTGAGTGTCTGTAAATAACGTGGCTAGGTGTACCCCGCGCGAACTAAGTGCGACCTAGCCTGTCCCCCCTCGTAGGTACATAGGCATATCCAGAGTCACTCTTTGGCTTGGTCAATATTGTGTCACACGCTTGTTAATGGCTTATAATCGGTCAATAGTGATTATGGTCACACAAGTAAATGCTAGACGCTCATAAGCAAAGGCTGATCCGCGTTGCTCTAGTATGACTGTACGAGATTGTTAACATAGCACCGTCTACTGCTTTTTATGTTCATGGATAGGTTTGGAAGAATCGAGAAGGACTGGCTGAGAAGAAGCACAGCATGACGTCATCGGGTGACGTCACAAGGAGAGCTTCTTAAACCTTCTGGAAGATCTTGAGAAGATCGAAGGGTGTTGATTGGTCTAGATAAACCAGTGAACATTCTAGAAGATCTTGAGAAGATCGAAGGGTGTTCATTGGTCTAGCTAAATCAGTGGGACTGATATAGTTTGTCTAAGTATAGGAAATGAGTGGCTTAGAGGTAGCGAAGCAAGTTTGCGAACTAAGGACCATAAATATATTCACTTCACAATTTGCCTTCGCCTGCGCACATCAACATCAACAGGTTAACAGCCGCAACGCGCTCCAAACCGCCAAGCCACCACGTCCACCATGACAAACAAGCGGTGTGAAGTCCTCCTGAATAGTGGAAACTACTTCCACTGGGAGTATAACATGCGCATGACGTTGGCGCGCAAGGGGCTGCTGGTGCACGTTCAAGTCATCAAGAAAGAAGAAGAGATGACGGATGCCTGGCTGTTCAACGACGCTAAGGCACTGGGTATCATCGCTCAAGGCATAGAGCTACAGCACCAGACCAAGATACGATCGGCGACGACAGCTATGCACGCGTGGGTCATCTTGCGGGACTTCTACAACCGCACCACGCTCCACAATCGTGTCGAGATGACACGTCGTCTGCATGAGTTCAAGATGGAGAATGGTTCGACCATGTCAAAGCACTTGGATGCTTTTGACGAGCTTGTTGTCGGCCTCCAGACACTTGGAGAGCCAGTCGATGACTCTCGGCAGCTAGTGGTGCTGCTTAGTAGTCTTCCGACGGACTATGAGATCATCTCGTCAATTGTAGAGAATTCCAAGGACATTACGCTCATCGAGGTCAAGGAAAAGCTGCTCAAGGAGCATGAACGATTGCAGAGGAAGGAGACTACGGAGAAGGCGTTTCCTGTAAGCAGCAACGGTAGACGGTTCAAGGGAGGCCAAGGTAACGGCCGCAAGGGAAACTATCTACGGAAAACCAACACCGGAATTAAAGGCAAGTGCTTTAAGTGTGGTCTAGTCGGACACTATAAGCGGGACTGCCTGAAGCGTAGCAATGGCGAGGAAGAAGGTGCTGTGTTTGCTGCTGGTGAGTTGCAATGCGAAGAATGGCTTATCGACAGCGGGGCTACGTCGCACATGACACCACATCGGAGCGATCTATTTGAGTACAAGGAGTTGAAGACTGGTCAACAAGTCTCTATCGCTGATGGCAAGAAGCTGCAGGTAGCTGGAGTGGGAACAGTCAAGCTGAAAGGTCTAGACGGTCGACGGATCATGATGGTCGATGTCATGCACATACCAGGACTTGACAAACGATTGCTGTCCGTTGGCAAACTGGCAGGACGAGGCATGAGGGTGGAGTTTCAAAGCTCGTCCTGCATCATTTGGAGTGCCAAGCGCGCGATTGCAAGCGGCAAGAAGATTGGCAAGGCGTACTTCCTGGATTGCGAACAAGAAGAAGCCCGGCTTGTAGAATACGCAGGGGCTGAAAGTGAGTGGGAGCTTTGGCACGCTCGCTTGGGACACCCCGGAAGATCTGGTATGGACAAGACACAGCGCGCTACGAGTGGTATGCCGGCGGTAAAGCAGGGCATCGAGAAGCTGTGCAGTGGATGCATGAAGGGCAAGCTGACGATCGATACATTCCCGTCTCAATCGCTAACAAGGAAGTCACGTGTGTTGGAACTAGTACACACGGACGTGATGGGACCGATGAAGACGGTCTCAAAGGGTGGTGCACGATTCGTATTGACATTCGTAGACGACTACTCAAGATTTGTGGCAGCGTACTTCATGAAGCACAAGAGCGAGGTGGCCGCAAGGCTTAGCGAGTTTAAGGCTTTCTATGAGAATCAATGGGGCAAGCACTTGAAGTGTATACGGTTGGATAACGGGACGGAGTTTGTCAACAAGAAGATTGCCCATATATGCGCCCGTAATGGTATCATGCACCAGCGGACAGTACCATATAGTCCGCAACAGAACGGCGTTGCGGAACGCATGAATCGCACTATCATGGAGAAGGCAAGGAGCATGCTGTACTACAAGGGTATCGACATGCAGTGGTGGGCAGAGG
The DNA here is from genome assembly GCA_921007115.2 of Peronospora matthiolae. Lineage (NCBI taxonomy): Eukaryota > Oomycota > Peronosporomycetes > Peronosporales > Peronosporaceae > Peronospora > Peronospora matthiolae. The sequence continues at coordinate 368,975 of CAKLBY020000308.1, forward strand.
CGGTCAGTACGGCTGTGTACTTGATCAACAGATCCACAAACTCTGCAAATTCGGACGTAACACCGTTCGAGGTTGGTTTCAAGATGAAGCCGAGTATTGAGCATTTGCGTGTGTTTGGATCTCAAGGGTATGCTCACATTGACGACGCCAAGAGGACGAAGCTCGAACCAAAGAGTTACCGGTGTATGTTCCTCGGATATGCGGAGAACACCAAGGGATACAGGGTGTTCAATCTGGAAAGGTCGAAGGTTGTCATATCGCGCTCCGTAAAGCTGGACGAGCGGGAAGTTGAAGGCATATACGACACGGTGGTACCAGATAAAGTACCAGTCGTCAAGTATATTAGGGACACTGATGAAGCAGTGATTCCGGTGGTTCGTCCGTATGATGGAGACGAGACGATGGAAGATGTCGAAGAAAGCGCTCCTGATGTCGAGATGGACGAGATAGAATCGGCTCCATTCGAAATAGGTATCATCATACCTCAAGTACTCGATCCAGAAACTCAAGAACCAAGAGGCGATGAGATAACGGGATATCAAGCTCCGAGACAAGCTTTTCAGGAGGACAGGTTGGTATTTCAGCCGGAGATAAATCGGACAAGACGCTCACGAGACAGAATGCTGCTGCTTGAGAATGGGAATAGCAGTGAAGACACGTCAGAAGGTAGCGATGGACCACCTTCTCCAAAGCGTGCAAGAATTGATGACGAAGGTCTCATTGCAGAGGCTGTATTAGCCTATGCTGCAAGCGTTGGCGAGGCGGACGACGCTCCATCAACATACAGCCAAGCGTTAAAAGGCGAAGACAACAGCAAGTGGATTCAAGCGATGCAAGCGGAGCTCAAGGCGCACGCCGATAACGGGTCCTGGACACTGGTACCAAAACGGCAAGACATTCGACCAATCGGGTGCAGATGGATATTCGCTAAGAAGCGAAACGAACACGGACAAGTGGTGCGCTACAAAGCTCGACTCGTCGCAAAGGGGTTCAAGCAGAAATTCGATGTCGACTTCTTCGAGACGTACTCTCCCGTGGCAAACATGAACTCGATCAGGGTTGTGCTAGCTGTGGTGGTGACAAAGGGATACGTCACTGAGCAGCTGGACGTAGACACGGCGTTCTTGAACAGTGATCTCAAGGAAGAGGTGTACATGGAAGTGCCAAATGGCATAGCTAATGCGGAGAAGATGATGTGCAAGTTGGACAAGGCAATCTACGGTCTCAAGCAGGCTGCAAGTGCGTGGAACAAGACAATCCATGCTGTATTCTTACAGATCGGACTTCGTAGCAGCGGAGCAGATCAGTGTATCTACGTCAAGCATCAAGATGACAACTATGTCTATGTTTGTCTCTACGTCGACGACATGATCATCGCCGCCAAGACCAGCAGGGAGATTCAAGAGGTCAAGACAGCACTCAAGAGCTCATTTCGTATTAAGGAGCTAGGCAAGGCTAAATTTATTCTTGGCGTGGAGATTGATCATGACCACAACTGCAGTAAGCTGATGATTCGACAGACTCGATACATCGATGATGTGGCCAGCCGTTATAATCAAGAGGACGCAAAGGCAGTGGTCAACCCATGCGAGTCCGGCCTGAAGCTGTCAAAGAAGCAATCCCCAACGACGGATGTCGATAGAGCAGAAATGCAGTCAAAGCCGTACAGGTCGCTGATCGGATGTTTGCTATACATCACGACATGTACGCGCCCAGATGTGATGTATGTCATCACGCAGTTATCAAGGTTTTTGGAGAATCCAGGTCAGCAACATTGGAAGGCAGCCATTCGTGTTCTTTGGTATCTCAAGACGACAAGAGACTACGGGATAATCTACGACGGCAGCGCTAGCGAAGTAACAGCTACAGCGTATACGGACGCGGACTGGGGTAGCAACATCGATGATCGACGCTCCGTGTCAGGGATAATGGTGATCATCGGTGGCGCACCAGCCATATACAAGTCCAAGTATCAACGCACGGTGGCTCTAAGCTCTGCTGAGGCAGAGTACATGGCTTTAAGCCTGTGTACACAGGAAGTGTTATGGGTTCGTGCGCTGCTTAAGGATCTAGGTCACGAGCAAGTGGGAGCAACGTGGGTCTGGGAAGACAATCAAGGAGCAATTGGGCTTGCCAGCAATGCCGGCTACAATGCCAGAACCAAGCACGTTGACATTCGTCACCACTTCATCCGGGAGAATGTGGCCCACGATATCATCGTGGTCAAGTACATCTCCACCATGGACCAATTGGCCGACATGCTAACGAAGGCTCTGGGGACCAAGCGACTGAACTATTTGATACAAGCAAGCTGCATTGGACCCAAGGGCATTTAGCAATAGCGGTATGTGGGAGTGTTAACATAGCACCGTCTACTGCTTTTTATGTTCATGGATAGGTTTGGAAGAATCGAGAAGGACTGGCTGAGAAGAAGCACAGCATGACGTCATCGGGTGACGTCACAAGGAGAGCTTCTTAAACCTTCTGGAAGATCTTGAGAAGATCGAAGGGTGTTGATTGGTCTCGATAAACCAGTGAACCTTCTAGAAGATCTTGAGAAGATCGAAGGGTGTTCATTGGTCTAGCTAAATCAGTGGGACTGATATAGTTTGTCTAAGTATAGGAAATGAGTGGCTTAGAGGTAGCGAAGCAAGTTTGCGAACTAAGGACCATAAATATATTCACTTTACAATTTGCCTTCGCCTGCGCACATCAACATCAACAGAGATTGATACATAAATTGACAACATTAAACTCTCTCTTCAGCGTCTGTTGTTGTACGGTGTTTTGCAACTAGTTCAGTTCGATGAAATGGATTACTTATCAAAGAACGAGCTCCAGAGCTTGCTCCTCTATCTTTTAGTTCTTTGTACTGAATTAATTACACATACCAAAGGGCGAGCCCCAGAGCTTGCTCCCCTATCTTATCAGGGGAGGCCCCTCTGACACCGACAGAGAAGGGTGACGTAAGTTCTGTTTAGTAAGTTTGTCGACTGAAAAGTACGGAGCTTTTTCTCCTGTCTTAATACGGCGATGTCATTTTCAATCCCATTCTTAGAGGACTAAACCACATCTGTTGAGAGTAAGTAACGTGACGTCGTATACGCCTGGCCGTCACTCGACTTTTTGACCAGGTCGGCGTAAAGTAGAATCGATTATTACATTGCGATGGATGCTCAAACGACAATGCACAATGGAAGAGCACAAGTTTGTGGCAAGTAAAACTGCTTTGTATTCAAACTATCACATCAAAGACCGTGCAGACAAAAGTTGGTTGGTAGACTAGCACAGTAGTGGTGCGAGTCGGGAATCCAATGGCTGCGTCAAACAAAACAAAACAGAACACTTCGAGTGACGCTATGACCTATGGCTGGCCTGCGCGTAACTATTGGCGAAAATGCTTCTTCGGTGAGCAGTGCGCGGTGCAACACTCACGCGCGCTGAAATTGGTTTCGGAATCACGGAGCCAACACTCTCTTGCTGCAGATTCCTTTTTCGCCTGGGAATCGCAAGCTAGCGTATTACCACAGTACGGCAACCACTGGGCATGGGTAGAGACGATCGAGACGGCCACGGCGAGGATGACGAATGCGCAGATCCTGATGTTCATGATTGCGGACGATAGCTGCGTACGATGCTGTGGGGTAGTTCGCCTGGCTTGGCGAGTGTCAGAATGAGAGTCAAGGCGAAAAAAACGGAGGTCTAGGCCGTTGAGCGCATAAGGAAGGTCAAACGTTAGGAGACGATTCACCTAGCCGAACACAGAGTTGACCATCCATGTATTCAGTTTCAGCCTGCTGTAAAATTTTACGTTCGAGAGGGTTGCGACTTGCTGACTACGCCATCTGTAGGGCGCTCTCGTCCGGCACTACTCGAGGTTCAAGATCGCCAGAGATCCAGGTATATGATGGGTCGTTCATGCATCCAAAAAGCAATACGGAAAATACAATCGCACGACCATACTTCCAGCATTGTGTAAAAACGAGCTTCTAAGTTGTGGACGAGAGGTACTATATAAGTCTGCGAGCGTGGGTATGGACGGCCATCTGTCATCTCTATTTTCGTGGCTTCATACTGCTCTATAACATTTAGTTACAACTGCAATGCCAATTTGTACAGCTGCTTCGAGTTGCTGCATCAAGTGCGCTTCACCCTTGCCAAGCCTCGATCAGCAAAAGCTTGATCGACACAATTTTTGTTACCCATACATAAAACGCTCGGACGGGTCACAGTGAAGCTTTTCTCATTCTGTAAAAATTTGCAGTTCTCACCGCATCCCACCGCTTGTTCAACTTTTACGAAGTGGTCACGTATGATCTGGCACATCTGGAACGAGCTGTTGGCACTAACTACCGTGGAAGGGGTAACTTTGAGGAATGTTTCGAGCGTCGTCGTTGACGTCAATAACGAATAGAAATGCAATATAAGGTGCACGCATAGTACCTCAGCATCACCACCAAGTCTAATGGTCGGTAGACCACGAGTTCACAACTCTTTAGAACCTCTCGAAAAGTCCAGCTGGTATCCGTGGAAACTCGAGCACCAACTAGCAACAAGGGCTTCGTCTGAAGTAACAAGCAGAAGTTTGTGATTTCTCCGCGCATAAAAGTGAGGAATTACTTCATCAGCGTATGATCGTCTTCGAGAGGGTGCCCTTCATGGTAGCCGTTGTGGACGTCGAATGTAGCATCAACGAAGCAATGACGCAACGAGCTAAAAACAGCCGCCACCTGGTGTGTACCATACGGAAGGGGTCGTTGGTCGTCTTTTTTGGCATTCGTGAGTATAGCGTGTCAGGCGGGGGGTTGGAACAGAAGAAATTGTTGCGGTGATTCGTATTGTAAGGGGTGTGTTAGCATCTGACGTAGGGGGGAAGAGAGCCGACAAAGGAGGGGCTGTTTCGTCTTACCAGACTGTCCATCTGCTAGATGATTAAGTTAACAACGACCGGGACGGTAGAAGTCGTCTAGCAAATGCTGATCAAAACCGATGTACTTGACTTCGAACAATGCGTGGCGTAGTACAAGACATCGGACATCAGAAACAACAAAGTGAGAGTGCAACGGAGTACAAGATATCGTGTTCCTCATTCAAGATGTCGTGTTCCTCATTCAAGATGTCGTGTTCCTCATTCGAGATGTCGTGTTCCTCATGCGAGATGTCGTGTTCCTCATGCGAGATGCCGTTTTCTTGATTATATAGTGGCTCAGTGTGATGCTGGACACAGCACCGGGACAGTAGTTGGCTGGGACGCACCGCTACGGTTGGTACAGTTCCAGCATGTTTACACCTGTTGGTGTATACTGCTCAGTCCAACAGAGGGGGTTGTCACCTTCGAGTTTTTTTTCCTTCCTCAATCTTAAAGTGAGAGAGGCTCAGACTGTCCGTTGTTATAGCTACTTTTCACTAAAATGATGTCTGGTTGTGTGGTAACCATCTCGAGTCATCGACCATGACACGGTCTTACGACTCCTAGCTTTCTCATTCTGCTGGCTCAAGTCGTCGGGCGTCGCGGCGGGGCACTTCCAAAAATGCCCGTGGAAACCGTCCGTTGACCAAGTCCAGGGTTGGATTCTCGTGTGCACTCTACCGGATGGCGGGGCTGCTCTCGCGCTCGGGGCAATTTGATTCAGGAGACAGAGGAAGCTTGACTAGGACTCCTGTTGCTACTGCGGTAGTTCCAGTGGGGCATCTTGACGTAATTCCTGGTCATCACCTCGTAGTCGACTTTTTGCTCTTCAGGTCGGCTCGGGCTCACAACGTGCTCAAATGTGCCCAGATGCACCACTAGACGACGAGTATCTGGGTCGGTACTACTGTACATAAAGAACCGGTACTGGATCTCAACGTGAGTCATCGCGGTCTTGGGGGAGTTCTCTTCGTGGAAACGGGCTCGTGCTCAGCGAACGTGTCGGCGAGTTGTAGGCAGAATGTGAAGGGTAGGAACTTCTTCGTTTTGCAGGGTGATTCGATTCATTGTCGACGTGCCCTTCACTAGGACCACTCCTGCGGGACATCGACACTCACCTGCGCATTGTGGCAAATTGTTCTTGACGATCAACTTTATTTGCGTCGTTGTTGAACCATTTTAAGGAACTTCAACGAGTGTAATTCGGACGCGCTGCAAGTGCATTGTAGGACTAAGAGGAGGAAGCGCACCAAATACAGTCAACTGTAAGTTTAATGACAACGAATACAATCAAAGACAATCAGCTCGTCTCAATCCGATTATTTACTACGTTTCTAGTACCAGTGCTCATGGTCAACTTCGAGGACGTCTTGTTGATAACTTCAGATTCCCTTTCTCACCTGCTTCAGTAGCTGTAGCATGCAGGAGAGCGAACAATACTCTTGAACGTCAGAATGTATACACGTAACATTCTTCCAATGAAAGTGTCTCCGAGTACACCGAGCGCATTCATGATAGCCAGGTCAAAAATCAGTTCGGTGAAAGAGAACGTCTATGAAATAACAAGTAGTTTAAGAACAATGCCAACGAGACTTCGTTTCGGTGGAAGCGTGTGTGTCTCCAGTATGTTTTGGTGTGGTCGCTTTACAACTGCGCCGCCGACACCAGCAATTGCAGCTGATATACCGTCATCGTTACAGACACCTGTAGTGTAACGGGGTTGCAAGAAATCATGGTACTTTGTACCAGAGGTGTTACACACCTGAGGGTTCGATTCTGTGAAGGTGATATAGAATATCTTATCGGTTTGTAGGGGCTGACGAGTGTCAGCCATTAGATACGAAAGATCTTTGAGTAGGATTAAGGTATTCTATAGGCTTTAACAAAAATAAAATCAGTTCCCATTTTGATCTGAAAGACACGTGGCTTGCGAGCCGTCTTGATCGTTGATCTCTGATCACTAAGAGTTAGCGACACCTCCTTGAGGTAGCTACTCTTGAGCACTAAGTGCTGTCGATTCACTGAATCGTTAGGTCCCCTGGAACAGGGATCTGAAGCTATAAAGCTTGTTGACTCGTAAAGTCGTTAGTTCTTTAGAACTAAGTTGCTCGTAGAGCGTTAAGTCTTCCTCTGACTTAAGGAGCTGTGTAGCTCCGCTACACTTGGTAGCACTCGTAGTCAATCTACGCCTGAGTCTTTAAGACTGATCCTCTGTGAGGATGGAAAACATCACTCCCCTATCTGAGGCCCAAAAGGTCGCGCTTGATAAGCTGACCGCATCTTTGGGTCCAGAGTACGTGGATTTCCTTGTTTCACAAGGTCCTGAAGTGCTTAATGCACGTGTTGAAAGCTTCATGCAGTATGAAGCGACCCTTTTAGGGCAGGTCCAGGACCAAATAGCGTCGGCTATGCCTACACGCTACGTGTCTGTACCAGACGAAGAGGCTAAGCCTCGTCCACTTAGAGTGGAAGTAAAAAACTACTCCGGTAAGGAGGGCGAGAACCTCATCCTCTGGATCCGTGAGATCGAGATGGCCATGAGATCAGGCCTGATCACGCTTGACCATCAACAGGTCTCGCTGGCTATCTCGAAGCTCGATGGTAGAGCTAGAGAATGGGCCTTGACGTGTAGCACGTCGGTGGACATAGCGTTTCCCACATGGGAGTCGCTCAAGTTACAATTGGTACAGGTGTTTTCCCCACCTAACCAGGCTTACCGCGTGCGCTCACGCTTTCTTTCTACCCGCCAGGGTAAGAATGAATTATCGGACTATGTCCAAGAGCTGCGAACGCTCATGGCTGCAATGCAGTCTGACCCTTTGCCTGAAGCAGTCCATGTGACTATCTTCATGGAAGGTCTACGTACTGGCATTGCCAGAACCGAAGTTTTTCGGGTTCACCCCTCTACGTTTGAAGAGGCTGTGAGAATTGCTCTTAATGCTGAGCATAACTTCAAGTCGGCCAGACTTGGTTGGAACGGATACAATCCTCGCTCTGTGAGAGCAAACTATTCGGGTACCACTGCCTATAATAGGCCGGAACCGATGGATCTCAGCTATGCTGAAGATGGAGGTGAAGCTGAGCTTCAAGCTGCTGAGCAGAAACACGTTGTAAGACGATGCTTTACGTGCGGAAGCACTAAACACTTGCGGCCTGGTTGCCCTTTGCGTAAGCAACGCCAGACTACGAGCCAACACTCGAGCCCGAGTCAGAAGTCTGGCATGGCACGGGGAAATGCCGACACCCAGTAGGCGCGGGGCGCCCTACTGGGGAAGAACTATGTTCTGTTACACCTTTAGAAGGTAAAGGAATGCAGGGCTTAGCCCCAAAGAGTACCATACCTACGGGTATAGTGCGTGGATACAAGTCTGGCTTGTTGGTCGCCGAGGCGAAAATTAAGGGCTTCGAGAAGCCTTGGTCGATATTGATCGATTCTGGAGCGTCTTGCAATTATGCTCGACGCCGTTCCCTTGAGGGAAGTCAGCGTTATGCTGAGGCGCTTACAGCGCATGAGGGTGATTCTATCACGGTTCGTTTAGCGACTGGAAGTCGCGTAACGGTGCCTAAAGTTCCATTGAACTTAGGTATAAAGTTTTTAGACTTTGACAGTATTGAGCGCTGTCTTGTCCTAGATTTGGACTCGAGATATGATCTCATCCTAGGTATGGCTTGGCTTGAGCGCCATGAGCCATGGATTGATTGGAGGTCTAAGACCTTAGGCGCTACGCGCAATGTTCCTAGCGAAGCTTTGGAGAGTCATGAACCCACCTTTGCTAGGCAGCAGAAGCGCTATTGGCGCGAGCCTTTGACAGAAGATGTCAATGTGCTGGATATTGGAATGTCCGAGTTATCTAACTCCAATGTTAAAAACATAATTTTCGAGCCTAGCTCGTCTAAAACTAGTGAAACGGCACGTACTCCGTTGAGTGGTACTCGTTGTGATAACGAGTCACTGCATGCTGAAAGCATGGTTGGCCTAGGGCCGAGTGATCAAGGACGTGATTCCTTTGATGTGTGTATGGTGGCACGTGAAATTACACCGAGTGCGGTCGGCCGTGAGAGCACCGCACTGAATGTCGGTAATGACATTTTTGGCCATATGCCATTTAGTGTGGGCGGCCGTGAGGGCACCACGCTTAACGCCGGTAATGGCGTTGTTGGCGATTCGCCATATGGTGTGGGCGGCCGTGAGGGCACCACACCTAATGTCAGTAATGATATTGTTGGCGATACGCCGTATAGTGTGGGCGGCCGTGAGGGCACCACGCTTAACGCCGGTAATGGCGTTGTTGGCGATACGCCGTATAGTGTGGGCGGCCGTAAGGGCACCACACCTAATGTCAGTAATGACACTGTTGGCGATACGCCGTATAGTGTGGACGGCCGTGAGGGCACCACACCTAATGTCGGTCAAGACAAAAGCTCTCGTGTAGAGCGTACTATGGTTGGTAGTAACCATGGGGACAATATTGTCCCGACCCCTAAGGGGTGTAAGGTCTCGAAGAGACAATCGAGACGCCGAGTAGCAGCTGTAAAGCGCCAGGCGTCCTCACAGTCACATAGTGAGATTAGCAATACACTATATACACTTGTTAATGGAGTGACTGGTCAGGTTAATGGCAATGTGAGCCTCGAAACCCTTCCATCTGTGGACGCTCTGTGTGAGCTAGACGAAATGTCTGATGGCGAGTTTAGCCAGGCCTTGAAGGCAGGAGAGTTATCCGAGTTAGCAATCATTAGACCTGATACTGACTTAAATTCTTCCTCGTTAATGGATGAGCCTGTCCTAGAGGATACAAAGGCGGCACTTAGTGCACGAAGTGGATCTTCGATCCTTAAAGATCGTTTGGATCCGTTCTATCCTTTAGTCAAGGAATTTCAAGATGTGGTGTGTCACAACCCACCTTCTGCCTTACCTCCCGATAGAGGTGTACGTCATGAGATTGACTTGGTTCCTGGGACTAAATACTGTGTAACACGGCAGTGGCCTTTGCCTAAAGAACAGTGCTACGTCATTGACGATTTCTTTCGTGCTAAGCACGCGGCTGGTATGGTTCGTGAGAGTAAATCTCCCCATTCAACACCGACATTTTGTGTCAGAAAGCCAAATGGCAAGTGGCGTATTGTGCATGCTTACAATAAGCTTAATGCAGCCACTATACCGGCGCAGACGCCTATTCCTAGAAAGGATGTTCTTCAGAACAATATGGCGGGATGTACACTGTACAGTGCACTCGACTTAGGCGATGGTTATTACCAACTGCTCATGCGAGCAAGCGATATTCCGCTAACAGCGGTGGGTACTCCGAGCGGTATGCTTTGGGAGTGGCTCGTTATGCCACAAGGGCTATCTAACGCCCCGGCTACATTTAACCGGTTGGTAACGCAACTATTCAGACCTCATCGAGGCTATGCACAAACGTACTTTGATGACATTTTGTCCATAGTCGTGCAATGAATGGGCGATCAGATGTGGACAATCACATCGATCATTTACGAGCGGTGCTCGGGTGTATGCGGATGAATAAGCTGTATGCGAACGCATCGAAGTGCATCTTTGGTGCAGAAGAGATTCCCTTTCTAGGGTGCTTCATTGGGAAGCGAGGCCTTCGAGCGGATCCCGCTAAGGTAAAAGCCATAGTCGATTGGCCAGTCCCCAAGAACCAAAAGGACTTGCGTAAGTGGCTTGGCCTTGCCAATTACTTACATAAGTACAGTGCAAATTACGCAGATATGGCTCGGCCATTGTCCAATCTCCTTAAAAAGGATGTGGGTTGGTGTTGGGGTAACACCGAACATAATGCTTTTGAAGCAGTTAAGGAGAGTCTCCTTCATGCGCCAATATTGGCTTTGCCCGATTCTGGTCGGCCTTTCAGTGTCGTCTGTGACGCATCTGACTTTGCCATAGGCAGTGCTCTGTTACAAACAGATGTCGACGGACGCGAACGCGTCATCGCATTTGAATCTCGACAGCTGAAAGCTGCTGAAAAGAACTATCCTGTTCATGACAAAGAGCTACTTGCTATGAAGTGCGCTCTTGTCAAATTCAGAGTCCATCTGCTTGGCTCGAAGCCATTTGTGATCTATACCGATCATGCGTCATTGCGCACTGCGACGCAGTCGCCTCATCTCTCACAGAGAATGGCTCGTTGGCTTTCATTCTTTGCCGAATATAACTTCGAGGTAAAGTACAAGCCAGGTAAGCAAAACGCTTTGGCTGATGCGCTATCGCGTCGACCTGACTATGAGCTTGCTCATGTTACGACCCTGTCGTCGTCAGTCCCTGACTTAATTCGTGCGGCATATGCCAAGGACGATCAGTGTGTAGCTTTGCTACGTGCTCTTGGGAGCGATGAGTTTAAAGACTCGGACATAGAATTGTCGGCACGTTTACGTGCGAGGCTACATCGATATTCCATCGATAATGGCCTGTTGTGCTATCGCACGGATATTGAGGATAAGCCTCGTATCGTAGTACCTCATGATGAGGAATTAAAGTATCGGATCCTCTATGAGGCACATGATACTGCTTTAAGTGGTCATCTCGGTCGTGAGAAGACTTATAGCTCGGTGAGCCAAAGTTATTGGTGGCCAAACTTTATAAGTGGGTGCGCACCTATGTGCGTACGTGCGAAACGTGTCAACGGGTAAAACCCTCGGCACATGCGGCGGCGCCGCTGGCTAGTTTGCCGGTACCCAGTGGTTGTTGGGAGTCCATGAGCATGGATTTTGTGTTTGGCCTACCGAAAGATTCGGAAGGCAACACTGGTATTGTGGTCTTTGTTGACCGATTGAGCAAGATGGCTCACTTAGCGGCTGTGCCGGATAGCATTGATGCGGAAGGTACAGCAAAGCTGTTTATCGACCGTGTCTTTCGCCAACATGGCTTGCCTGTGGCAATTATCTCTGATAGAGACCCCCGCTTCACTGGGAAGTTTTGGAAGTCTATCTTCAAGGTGCTTGGCACTCGGTTGGACATGTCCACAGCGGATCATCCGCAGACCGACGGTCAAACTGAGAGTGTAAACCGCGTCATCAACGACATTTTGCGCAGTGTTTGCGCTGATACGCCTAGGCGTTGGAGCTCAATGCTCCCTATTGTTGAGTTTGCGTTGAATAACGCTGTTCATGCCTCAACAGGCTTTACTCCGTTCTATATAAACGGTCTCACTCACCCTCGCGTTCCGTTAACGCTATCACTACGTGAATCAGGGCTTGGTGGGGGAGAGGTTGCCGATCGGCTTGCTGATATCAGCCCTGCTACTGTTCAAAAACAGGTAAGCGAGTTTCTCGCAACGCGATTAAATGTCTTAAGACATGTGCGTGACGCAATGGCTGATAGCCAAGATACCCAAAAACAACAAGCTGATGCCAAAGGCAGAAATTGTATTGAACGTTATGAGGTCGGAGACCAAGTACTACTCAATGCTAAAAATCTACCTACAAATGTAGTGTCTGCTGTCTTTAAGACAAAGTTGCGTCCACGCTTTGTTGGACCTTTTAAGGTCACGGCCAAGAAGGGACTTGCGTATACGCTAAACCTCCCGCGCAAATTGCGCACACATCCAGTGTTCTACGTAGGCTTACTTAAGCCGTACCGGGATCCTTCCCATGTGAACTTGGAGGCGCTTGCGCCGACGACAAGGGCACTGCCCCGGATTGCTGTAGACGAATCAGCAAGTCCAACTGAGCCTCGTTCCGAGTTTGAGCTTGCTCCATCGCCTGAAGGCGGCTTTGCATCGCATCCAGCATGCACTGGGACTTACCCAAGGCCTCTTGAAGACCCTTCACTTCGAGAACCAATTTCTCGTGGGCCTCCACCGGTACACCGGCCGCCACCGACTTTGCTCGATGAGCATGGGTGTCGTCAATTCCATGTCGAGAGACTACTGAAACGACGTCGTCGTCAGGGCCAATACCAGTATCTGGTAAAGTGGCGTGGGTACCCTGAGTCTGAAAACTCATGGCAATTTGAGGTACCCCTTCAGCAAGACTGCCCATATGCTTTGGAGGCTTTTGAGCATCGTGGCCATGGTCATCTCGAGGCCGAGGCCGTTCACCACCACTAGTGGTGCGGGTTGGCGGGTTGTTGGTCACAGACTGACCAGCACTCGCGGCTACCTTAGTAGCCGAAGCATAGCGCGTGCGCTTGCGCAATTGGCCTCTGGCCTTAAGCTTGGCATAATCATACCGAAGCGTGCGTTCGAGACGCACATCCGCCGCATGGGCACTAGCCCTTAGAGCAAAAATGTTGCTGAGGCGACGCACATAGTGCACCCAGTGAACAAAGGCATCGTCTTCTTCACTCGCTGTTTCGCCTGCGAGCAGGAGAATGGGTATACCCTTCATCGGTGGAACTGGTGCACCACGTGCTTGCATGTCAAGGCGTGCCTTGTATTGACTTTGAGTCGTTAGGTGCGGCTCCAGGTACCTCTCACGAAGTGCCTGGCAGCTCACCACCTCCTCAGGAGTCTTAGGCCCATGGCCAATGACCCACGTTGCCAATGTTTGGCCGGCCGCTTGACGCAGACGTTCCTCCACACTGGGTGGGGTGAACACATAATCACGCTGGCGTTCAAGGGTTGCAGTCATCTGTGCATAACGCTGAGCGTTTTCTTCTCTTTGAACAAGCAGTTGTTGTTGCTCATTGAGCGGGTTCGTGATGATAGTCTCATTAGAACCAGATGCTGCATGCTGCGCTGGCGGCGCGCTCGCACCTCCACGTTCAGCGAACGGATTTGGGGCGTTCGAAAGTTGTGCCTCAGGCATCAGTGAGCCGGACGTTGTCCCTGTGTCACCGCGGACACTGGTATCGCTACCATAGTCCACCTCTTCCTCTATTCTGAGGTAGTCACACAGAGCCTTTGACTCGTTTGGTGATGAGGACATCGTGCTGGAGCGTACGTTACCGTGAGGTTCACCGTACGCGCACTGTTCTCGCTGAGAACACGAGTTCGATTGACGTTTTGGCAAACGTCAGTCTGGTGGGGGGAGGGTGTAACGGGGTTGCACGAAATCATGGTACTTTGTACCAGAGGTGTTACACACCTGAGGGTTCGCTTCTGTGAAGGTGATATAGAATATCTTATCGGTTTGTAGGGGCTGACGAGTGTCAGCCATTAGATACGAAAGATCTTTGAGTAGGATTAAGGTATTCTATAGGCTTTAACAAAAATAAAATCAGTTCCCATTTTGATCTGAAAGACACGTGGCTTGCGAGCCGTCTTGATCGTTGATCTCTGATCACTAAGAGTTAGCGACACCTCCTTGAGGTAGCTACTCTTGAGCACTAAGTGCTGTCGATTCACTGAATCGTTAGGTCCCCTGGAACAGGGATCTGAAGCTATAAAGCTTGTTGACTCGTAAAGTCGTTAGTTCTTTAGAACTAAGTTGCTCGTAGAGCGTTAAGTCTTCCTCTGACTTAAGGAGCTGTGTAGCTCCGCTACATGTAGAATCTGTGCCCGACTTAACAGCGAACACAGACGTCATTGGGGCTGTACAGAATCAACTATTGCAGGTGGAGGCATTTCCAGGACTTTGACGAAGCTTCGGGATGCAGCACAAGACAGCGCACAGTTGGCAGTTGCGTCGCAATAGAAGTCAGTAATAGGTTGGGCTGTGGCAACGAGCTCACGAAGTGCCAGGTGTGGGATATGGATCGGAAAGAAGTGTGACAGCTACTTCTTTATTTCACTGCGAGAGAAAGTGATTTTGGGTGGGGAAAGCTATCGTGCTTCCGTAGTGTGAAGAAGGTCATGCAACATATCTTCTAAATATGCCCATGCGCGCAAACCTGTTGTTGACAGAAGCTCACATGTCATCGCACGGAAGATCGCCGGTAGCTGGAAGGCTGGATGTACGGCTCGCACATAGTGCACGCAGACAGGCACCGAAGCTATCCAAACGTCATCATGGAACTCCCACTCCGAGGCTACTCTGACGAGGTGAAAGAGGAGGTGTATGTATGGAAGCAACTGGGGCGTATCCTGAGCATTGTTTCTATCCCTAGGTTGTGACCACGACGCGGTGGGGTATCGATCCTACACGACGACGTCTCCGTCGAAGGCAGTAACAGGCACGCAGCAACTTCAAAGGTGTAACAAAGTAGGAGTACCGGCGGATGACACAAAATAAAAGGAGCACGTCTACTGTAAGGACAGGGGCAGTTGTTGCATCAGGGAGCTACAAACGCGAAATGATATTCCAGAATACATGTACCCTAGCCTTCGACTTGTGTGATGCAACTAGCAGCTGTTCTTCGCCCACCCCTTCGGAGGCTACATGAAGCACAATCAGGCCTCAGTAACAAGCCACATCCCATCGCCAATTGCCACGTCATCCATCATCTCTGACGTGTCTTGCGTACTTATGCATTGGCGAGTTCGGCTATGCATGAGGACATTGCAGCAAGATAAATATGGTCGAAGAAGTGATGTTCGATGATATTTGAATGCGACAATAGTGACGTCCAAGAAAGTTTAAGGGATTGGCTGCTGCATGTTGTGGGAGCTCATTCAAACGCCCAAGCACCAGAAGCCTCATGATGACGAGTCATTTGCGCAATCGAGCACAAAAAGCTTACGTGCTAACTGAATATCATGCCTCAGAAAGCACGGAGCGCCAGAGCTTGTCAAGCACTCAAAGTGACAAGTTTATCAGGACAGCAACTTGTGTGCTGTTTGAACCTGCACTGGTGGAAGTTAGCACACTATGGCAGAGTACGTTTTCGGACGGTGGTCATTTGAGCACTGTGGTGAGTTCAGACAGGAGTGTCATTAATGTGTTAACATCTATGGGTGAGTCTAAGCTCAAGTCGATACCGATCCCTTTACACCTTTCGAGTGCTTCGCTGGGTTCATACTCGTGTACGAACACACACGATGGCAATCAAGACGTGAATTACTCCCCTTCTGTCCAGCGATACATATCCGTCCAGCATGGACCAATCTCGAAAGACCGAGAAAGGAGTATCGTAAATCCATGACGGCTTTGCGAGCCTACAAAATTGAGGCTGTAGATCAGAGGTGAACGGACCTTTGTTTCGTCATATCGAGTATGACACATTCGGGATGTCATACGAAGCAAGTACTGCGAGTTCTACGTGCAACTCCAACAAGCTGGCTCGAAGACCTAATGAGATAGTGCTGAATCCGACACAGTGAAAGCAGAGATTCTGCGGAGATGAGCTCGGAATCGCGTGGTATGTCGAAACCACGGGGCGGACATACATGTGCAAAGCAACATTCAGCGTTCGCGGTGGTCTGTTGGCGTCAGATCAATTTTGCTTGGCGTGTTAGCCCTAAGCTAGCCATTAGAGATCTGTTAAGGTTCAACGAAGCTCACTTACTCAATTCGTGGGAGGTTTCCAGGGATTTGTGGAGGCTGACGGTGGCGACGACAATTCAAGCCATCTGGTGTGCGCGACTTCGTCTCCGCCACGAGCCAGATGCGCTTCAATCGACATTGCGGGCGGTAATTTGCGTTACAGTAGACAATGCCTTGCGCGATTTGGTTTCATTGAGTTATAAATTCGACACGGATATTTTAAAACTTCCGAAGAATGCCGCTACCAGGGCGCTGGCTGATCGTCTCAAGGGGACGATTGACGGGACGATTCTCTCGCCACCGATTCGAGACCGGGGCGCCTATGTGCTTTTTTTTTATGGCGGCTCGCGTGGTAATCCCGGTCCAGGCGGATCCGGTTCGGTCATGGTCTGTGTTGATCTGGACACGCGAGCATCAGAGATTACCTGGGCGGCGAGCATGTCATATGCGCATAACAGCACAACCGACAACATGGCGGAATATCGGGGGCTTATTCATGGCCTCCGTCACGCTGAAACTAGACATCTCACACCATTGTACGTGGTCGGTGACAGCTCTTTAATTATCCAGCAAATGCGGCGGCATCGGCCTCCGCGTCAACCCCGATTCCGACAACTTTATCTCAAGGCGAGAAGATGTGCGGATAGCCTAGGAATCTGCGGGTGGTCTCATCACTACCGCGCGAACAACAAAATGGAAGACTTGGCTGCGAATATTGCGATGGACTCCAAAACGTCACAGCAAACGTGCGCTACTGACAATCGACCACTGATTGCAAGAGTGCAACGGTTTCTCCGCACTGACGTGCACGAGTGGCAGGCATTTCCTCCAACACATACCCCGGGTCCAAGTATTTCTGCTCTATCGGCGGTTGCTTCCTACGGTCGGAGGGTAGCTGTATAGCCCCTGTTTTTTTTTCATAGCTTGGCGGTGTAAACCCCCATCCTAGCCATTAGAGATCTTTTAAGTACCTCAATGAAGCTCACTCACTCAATTCGTGGGGTTTCAATCGCTCTTATTCACCAGGAATACTGTTCACGAGCATCAACTAACGCGCTCAAAAGTGCTTGGTCGGAACGCAGAAAACGAACTAAGTCGACTAAGCGTCATCTAAAACTGTTTTACTCGCACTACCTAATGCCGTTCATCCGCGTTCTTGAGACCTCCACTTAGTTTTCCGAGTTCTCATCAGGCCTGACGTCAAATTCATCAAACCAATTCCATTCGTAATCGTCTTGCATAAGCAATGCTACTCTAGCACATTCGCATAGAATACGGATCATCTACGACACCATTATCGATGACATGGGCTAACGCTGAAAACCCGACTACGGCCTGAATGTAGCAATATTGACTGTGAAGTTGTTGTTGAGCTGTCCCAACGACTTACGTTTTGTCTGTGTGTATGAAGCGTCGTCCACTGCCGTCATCAAAAGAGTGGGTGTATTCTTGCCACGTCGTATTCTTTGTGACGGTGCTGTAGCGATCACGAAGTTATTTGCGCGAAGAACAAAAGCGGTGACTGCAGAAATGGGACAGAAACGGCAGTCTAGATCGTAGAGACGTAACACAATGACAGATAGAACGAAGAAGAGGAGTACGATCAAGATAGTTGTACGCCTGCGATGCCTGCAGAGTATCTATTTGCAGGGCCGAAAGTTCTCGGTGGTGATCTTATGCTTGACGGATGCGCTGTAAACTTAGATGAGAGCACATGCCGAACATCCCAACGCTTGACGTGCGCATGTCCGTGTTTCGTGCGTCGATTAAAATTCTGTGTACAGCGTTAGCAGCAGCTGTGTGAAGTCGAATGGTTGTCATTTTGCTTACGGTTGAAGTTGTGTTTGTGATAGTGGCATGCGATATGCGAAGGACGAAGGTCAATTTCAGTAAGAAGAAGAGCTTTTTGACGAGTTCACGTGATAATTAGGCGTGTTGCATGTGCGGTTACAACGGCATGTTGAACGGCACGAATCCTCTTAACGTAATGCTGATTTCATCCGTGTTCTTCTATGGACCGATCACGCAACAATTTAGCGAGACGCAGTAGCTGCTGTTGGCGTAGATGCCATGGTCTTTCATCTGCGGCACGCGGCTGCTTGTCTAATCAATGTTGAGTTGATTCTTAGCTGCACTGAAGCCGAATCGAGAAATCAGAACGCGGATCGATTGTACACGTGCTTCGGCAACTATGCGACAGTACTCTTATCTTCGTTTTATGTGCTCTTGCTGTAGATAACAATACACACAGTAGGAAACGATAGTTGGTAATGTGCCAGGCTACAACAATGATGCACAAGCACCGAGACGGCGTCGATTTACAAACCATGTAATCCGCTGCCGCTGAAAAACCAAAGCCGTGAGAAGGAGTTCTCATCGACATTGTCACTTCGTCTATGCTGTTCCGATGGCATTCAATGTGGGACGTTGTGCTACTCGTCTGGATGCTAATGCCATTAACCGTGTGGGCGAAGCTGGCATTTCAACTCACTCGATGATGCCCGCAACAAGGTGCGATGCTCTGTAGTCTGCAACAATGAAGGTGCTGCGTGCATATACAGAGGACCTCGTGGACAAAGTAATTTCGAACAAGTTGTGCGTAAGTCGATGCGGTAGAGTAAATACACCGCATGCCGCACGCTACGCACAGTTGGCACCACAAATGCCACCAGCCGCGCAAATTCACTAGATTTCTGGTCGTCGACATCTCAAACAGCGTCTCTCCTGTCTTCTGTTCCCCGTCTACTTCGAATCTAGATCCTTTTCCATCGTTTTGGAGTCGTTATCATGTGTCGATTTTGTAAGAAACTCGTTTTGTGCTGTATGTATGCAATCAAAAGCATCGAAGCCTAAATTGTAAAGGAGGTCGAGTGTCTATTCGCAAAAGTGGAGCTCCGTGGCGCTTCCCTTCGCAAAACTATCGTTATGTAAGCAAGTGGTTCACATAAAGTGCACTTGCTCGTGCTATTGTGCACTTACCCAATCCCTTATGAGTCAGGCCACGGATCGTGCCACAGTCATATGGATCATGCACAGTATTTTGAGACGCATTCCATTTTGTGTTGGCTCAAAGCAAGCACTGATCGGCACGTGAAGTGAAATGCTGACGGGGTAGGAGGTTGAAGGGAGTGGAGAGAAAGCGATGCGTTTGCTCAGCGCCCCCTGACCGTCCATACATCCTAAAAAGATTATTGATCAGATTGGTCATTCTACTAATTTCAGTTTGTTATGCGAGCTTTCTATCGATACCCAAAAACAATTTGCGAGAGCTCTAAGAGTGAAAAATATTAGTGACTGTGCGCCAGGTGAATGCCGGAACTTTTTATTCGTATGTATCTGTGTCTGTGCGTCTGTGTCTGTGTGAGTGTCTGTAAATAACGTGGCTAGGTGTACCCCGCGCGAACCAAGTACGATCAAGCCTGTTCTCCTCATAGGTATATGAGGCATATCCAGAGTCACTCTTTGGC